>SSNR01000049.1:972018-1029582 GCA_006937965.1 Callopanchax toddi | reverse complement strand
GGGGGGGGGGGGGGGGTGAGCAGGAAGAGGGAGACAGGAAGACAGACTGAGCTGAGAGATTGTGATGAGAGGAAAAACATGCAAACAGAGGAAACGAGTAATGGAACGAGAGAGTGACGCAGACTACAGTTCCTCTCGTTATCTGCTTCCAGCCAACGCAGGTTTTCAGGGAATGAAATTGCATCAGTAGAAAAGCCACATCCTTAGATGATTCAATATCTAAGATAGCTCCTTCCCTGGCTGATGGGAGCTCTACAGCTGACAACCGCCTAGCATGTGTTACTGCTCCCGTTAATGTGCCGGAGTAAAGTCTACAGATGTAAACAGATCACATCTCGAACTTTTCTTTTTCTCTCACACAATTCTTTCCTCCTTCTCACTGGAGATAGCTGCTGTTTTATTTAACAGTGAACAAAGAAGAGGAGGAAGAAAACAAGTGCAGATTTTCTGCTTACATTGATAAGTTATCATGACAGTAGTAAAAGAAAAAAACACTGGCGACTGAGGTGGAGAAAAATATTCTCCTCAGTGATGAATAATTCAGTCTCCCAGCTTGAAAATGATGCTTCCACTTCAAGCTCATCTTTTAAAATGTGGAGGAACTTGGTCTAAAGCAGAATAAAACAAGAGAACAGTCCAGGTTCCACCTCATCTGAGGCTTTGCTTCTAAATATCTTCATCTCAGCAGAAAATACATATGAGCAGAGGAACGTCACAAATACATCACTCGCCAACAGACTCACATTTTTCATCTTAATGAAACATGAAATCAGAACTAAATATTTAATGACCTCTTTTCATGACCTTGAAACCCCTCTAAAAAGACAAAGGTGCCCCTTCATTTATTCAATCTCTTGGCATTTAAACCTTGACCTCTCATCTATCAACTCACTTCTAAAGTTGCAGCATAATTATGAACACATTTAAAATACCACTTTAAAAATGATGCATTATTTAATCCAGACTGTAGCCACCAGCTTCTCATTTCAATTCTCAGCACAAAATAAAAATTAAGGTTTCTGTACTGATGTGAATTAATGCAAAAAGGAAATTAAATGTCAATCCCAAAACTCTTGGTTTACAGATATTTTTTGCCTTAAAATCCTCAAGTAATGCTGCCTCAAAAACTCTTCACTGAATACAAAAACATAATAATTTTAAAAGTGGCATATGCAGTGACGATGCAAAGTGAATGCAGAGTGGTGACTCACTTCATCAACAAGCTGAACCAGGTGGTAACAACCAGATGTCTTGTGACCTTTTAAAAGTTTGAATAACGTTTTAGGTGGAAGCATGTCGAGGTTAGCTTTGAAAGAAAGAGTGCAAAGCTTTTAAAATATTTTAAAACAAAGCTATAATTTTCTATGGGAGAGAAAAGAGTTAAAAATAAAATCAACATAAAAGGTATAAAGAACACAAACCATACCACTCATGTTCAGATTTTGATATTTGAATGATTCAAATCAGACAAAATATGCAGGAGTAGTTAGATGCAAAAAAAAAAAAAAAAAAAATGCATGGGAACCAAATAAAACCCAAAACAAAATCAGTTACGGAAAAGATTCAAACTCTAGTGAAAGTCAAGCTATTGACATTAAAGCGGCTCTCTGGAGCATTTTTCTCTGTATCAAAGTTTTCTAAATGTTTTAAATGATATTTCAGGTCTAAACTATGATCTATGGGTTGAGTTCCACAACGTCTGTCATTCTGATGAAGACCCTCCTTCCTCCTAGAGACCCCTTTCCATTATTTCTTGCCGCCGACATTTTTCAGCCAATGAAATTCAAATGTCTGCATTCTCTCAACATGCACGCGCATCGACCAAACCTGTACCAGTAGGGGGCGCTCTCGTACAGGACGCTTCGTGTGTTTCTCTGTTTACCGTCTCGTTCACTGAGGACTCACAGCTCATTTCTACTAAAAACCTACCCATTTCCCAGCTAAAGACAGATTTATTTTTATTTTTAAACCTTTCACCTCACAGAATGGCAAGGCTTGACAGAGTTACGCGTTTATTTTGGTCAGAAAGTTCATCCAGGGCCGAGTCAAGTTCAGCTTCAGAGTCCAGCAGCAGCTCTCTGCTAACAGAGCTAATATCAGAAGCAGCAGGGACAGAGAGGGCTCATCAGACCCTCGTAGTGTTGGAATAAGATTGTGAACTGTGAGTGATTAAACCCTACACATTGAGCTGTACAGTTTATGCCCGAAGTATATGCGCCGTGTGCACGCGCGCACACGCGACCGGACGTGCGTGTCGAGATGTTTTGAGGAGGAGCCTTTGGACGCTAGATTCAAAAACTGCTCTCTTGATGAAATCCTCCAGAGTGCGGCTTTAAGTTAATTTATGTTTTTTCATCTGCTCGACATTTTGTCGTCGACAGACGGGCCTGTCTGGGTCCCGTTGTAAAGTGTAACTCTAACATTTTAAACTATGCAGACTGCACACCAAATATGCATGGGTCTGGATCAATCTTAAAAACAAACCCAACAAAGTAGCTACAGATCAGAACAACTCTGATTGCTTGTTATATTTAAAATGTAATGTCTCAGTGAAGAACCGGAAGCTTTTTTAAGGGTAGCTTTGGAACTGTTGACCTAAAATGTGGTATTTATGCTGCTTGGCTGATACTAAGCAGCCTGTCTTGTTTTCAAACTGGCTCATCCAACAGATATGAAGTCTAATTGTACTTATAGATAATAAAATTTGACTACTTTCACATGGAGATTAAATCTAATATTTTCTTGTCAAGATAGCAGCTGAAACAGTCAATATACGATCTGACAAAACAGATGTTTCTTTTTAACTAGAGAAGGTAAAGAACAAATAAAAACCCATTAGTAAAACATTTTTCTTGTATTAAGCTCCTCACTAAAAAGAAGTAAGCATACAGGAAAAACAAAATCTTCCACTACTGAGTGTGGGATTGCAGTACCAATTTCCCTCCTCCTCCAGGGAGCTGCTCCCATGTAGCTGCAGTTGATCGCTCGGTTAAACAATAACATGAAAAATGCAGTTAAAGTGGTGCTGCCACATCTTTATACAGAAGAGCAGCATAAATGAATTCGTCTGCAGTAATGCAGGAGGCTAATGAGGTTCAGTGAAGTTGTTTGGCTGTAAATTGAGTCCAGTCTTTTTATCACCTTTCTCCATAATGATACAATCCAGCGATTCTCACCATTTCATTTCTCTGCGAGCCGGCGTTCACAGCGCTTTCTCAGGTTTAAATTATTCCACGGTGGTGAGAATGAAAACCCACATGGCGCTGATCCAACAGGGTTTTCCTAACATCCACGAGTCGACATGCAAATATGCAGCGACAGATACTCCTGTGCCAACCGTCAGCTCTTCTGGCATCCACCATGAGTATAACTCAATGGTCATATTATGGATGTGTGGAAATCAGGATGTTGGGCAGGATAAGAGATTTTAGCGTACTGATTTTAAGTTGTATACAAAAGGTCCTTCCAGCGTTTGTTAAACCTGTTAGTATTCAGCAGGTCGGAGGGCAAGCTATAGACAAAACAACTGTTCAGTTTCTTATTTTGTGACCAGAGCAGAGGAAGGAATGCTGGGATAAACGAAATACCAGAGGAAAGTGTGGAACCATAGCTTATACTCACAGCAACAAGAATCTGCGTGCTGCTATGCATGACCTCGATGTACTGGTAGTCCATGAAGCAGCCCATGACAGTGATGTAGGAGTGGCTCTCTGTGGTGCGGACTCCAGGGGTCTGAGGCATCTCTCTCCTCACACAGCCGGGACCGTGCTCACTCCACCAGGAGTGATGAGCTGAGATGTTAAATGTCAGCAGATCACTCTCCTGGAAGGGAAGAAGAAAGAGTAACCTCTTTGTGTGGTCTTTGTACTTTATTTATAAGGCATGTGCATACATTCTTTATAAATACCACAAGGCAGTTTGTTTGGGATGCTGGGATCTTTATTCGTGGAATTTGGAAGGTTTTAATGTTTTACCCTTCAGTGTGGTTTACTCAGTTTTGATTTATTTCTTTATAAGTCGCTCTCATAGTGCATTGAGTTGCACTTAAACTGTATGGGTTTTTTGTTATTTACACTGCTTACCTTATATAACCTCTTACTGAGATAATGATGTTGACACTTCTTTGAAAATGTCATACAAGTCTTCAGTTAAAGCCATTTTTTTAATCTAAAGAAACTAAAGTAAATTGTATGAGTAAAACATATATATTTTTAAATTAGGTTGATAAACCTTTTTATAACATGAACAAACTGTGGAACCTTAGTATGAATTAATCCATGTACAACTGTTAACAGTCAGGATGGGACCATACCCTTTCTCCCCTGACAGCTAACACTGGGGTACCACAAGGGTGTGTGCTGAGTCCTCTCCTCTTTTACTCTTTACATGTGACTGAATACCAATCCATAACATAATTACCATCTTTAAGTTTGCAGATGACACCACTGTAGAAATCAGCATTTAAGGATGAGATCTGTAGAATAACAGACCAGTGCACCACAAAAAACCTAAACATCTCCAAAACAAAGGAGATGATCACTGATTTCAGAACCCCCTCCCTTCATATCAGAAGTGACATGGTGCAGAAAGTCTCCTCCTTTAAATTCAAGGGACCTCACGGACCACAAACTCTGAAAAATCCCTGTCCTGGTGAAACACTGCCTGTATTTTCTTCAAATATTGAAAAAATAATATCACACCAGCTGCTTGTGTCTTTCCACCACTGTTGTACAGAGAGCATTCCTGCTCAAAGCATGTTGTGGTGTGTTGGCTGCACTGCAGCTGACAGGAAAGTCCTCACAGCTGCATGGAAAATTATAGGAATCCAGCTGCAAATACTACAGTATATCTAGAACATGATGCTTTCTCCACACAGCGCTATCTCACTAGGCGGTGTCAATGTGTTGTTACATGTCTCACCCAACCAACTCGCCATGTATTTGAGAAGTTTAAAGCAGACAGTTCATTTATTTTAAGAGCCAGCCTTTGAAACACATTACTCCTGTAACTCATGGTGATGTTAATTTTTGCACATATGAGCCCACATGTTAGCCGGTCAGACACTGACACTAATCAATACCCCAATACAGCAATCTAACCCCGCATCTGCTCCTCAGTGACAAGACATGCATTATTAACAGAACCGACTGCTGTCAGGAAATATCTCTGATTCCTATCAACCCCCACTCCCAGACACACATCAACAGCACAAACATAATGACTAAAGGTTGCAACAGCTTTCAATATCACTGCTATCAGTGGAAAAGTATCTAACAGGGGACTCTGGTAATATCAAATAATGATTATCCTTCATTCTTCTTGTTAATAACCCATCATCAATCTCTGTCTCTTACTTTATTTTTTGCCATTCAGTCATTTGTCACACATGGAGTCACAAAAACAAGGACGGCTGAGGGTCAAAGTGGGACTGGAAGGACTAATGACTTGACAGATACCATTGATTGATGCTGCGAGCTGGGGGAAACCGTCTCTGTTTAAGCTGCAGCCACACTCATGACTGTAGTCAATACTGAAGAGGGGTTTTGGAAACTTACTGTCAGGAGAGGCTTTGTTATGCTCCCTCGCATCCAAAAACACAAATCAATTGCCTCATATCATAGACTCAAGGTAAATCTGCTGATAGTAGATAAACTAGTTTCTTCAGGACCGTTTATACTGAGTTGTAGTGCTGTTATTGAAATCATTAATATATTAATATTATTAAAGCTAAACATTGAATAACTGGAATTTTATTTGCAAGAACTTAATGTTTCTGAAATACTGAGATAAGAAATCACGTTTGATCACAGTGGGGAGAACACCTAAGAACCTAATTAGATGTTATGGTCTCTTCGGAATCTGCTGGCAGCCTATATTATCTAATTAAATTTGATAAAGAAGTGCACACATGCTGGTTGTATATTTATTCAGAGGCTGGAAGCTCTACTCAACAAGATCTGCTGTAATTATTAAAATATATAAGAGCACGTGAATCTGGAGGTTATTTTAGATTCCATACCAATGTAAATAAAATCAATAATGTTGCAGTATTTCTTTTAAAAATTAACTATTTGCCAGATTAGATGTAAATAGAATTTAAAGATTAGACAAGCATTAATAAGATGATCAGCAACCGGCTATTAATATAAATATGAGATGATGGCGATCTTTTGTTTTTAATTTAGACTAAACACTAAACCGTTTTTAGGATTTCCTCTACAAAAGTGCTGATGTTTGACTGCATTACAACAAGATGATCAAACACTTTAATGTCCACACCAAGAAAAATCAATGAGCAAGATTCTGGAAGTTCTTTACATTGTTTTAATATTAGTTTGGTGCAATTTATTATTGTTATGCACCAAATTGCAGCTCAGAGCACCCACACATTGGAGTCCCTGCGATGAGTAGATGGCACTCTGACTGGGGACTCCATAGTCCTGATCGGGGACATCAGTGCTCACATGGACAATGACAGCACCTGAAGGGGCATAATAGGGAAGAACAGCCTGCCCAATCTGAACCCAAATTATGTTTTTTTTTTAATTGGACTTATGTGCAAGTCACAGATTGGCCATTACGAACACAATAACCAAACATAAGTATACCCATCGGTATACTTGGAACGAGGGCTCAGCCTTAGAGACAGGGTGAGGAGCTTGGACATCCAGGAGGGACTCGGAGTAGAACCGCTGCTCCTCCACATTGAGAGGAGCTAGTTGAGGTGGTTCGAGCATCTGGTCCAGATGCCTCCTGGACGACATGTTTCTGGAATTTCCTGCCAGCAGGAGTCCCCCGGGTCGACCCAGGACACGCTGGAGTAAGTAAATCTCCAGGCTGGCTTGAGAACGCCTTGGGGACAGGTGGAGGTGGCCAGGGAGAGGACGCTCTGGGATTCCCTACTTGGAATGCTACCCCCACGACTTGGACCCAGGTGAGCGGGAGAAAGCAAGACGGGGCAATGATTAATAAAGCTACAGAAAACAAGCTTTATAATTATGTTTATTCATTTAGCAGACGCTTTTAGTGGCATACACCATTAACAATGACCCCGTCAGGTATGTTGTGATCTGTGGGGGAAACCGGAGTACTGGAAGAAACTCATGCATGCATGGGGAGAACATACTAACTCCACGGAGAAAGGCCACAGCCGGGATTCAAACCTGCTGCAAGGCAACAGCGCTGCCAACTGCACCACCATGCAGCCCTAGTGATGCTTTAGCTAACATTACAGAACAAATGTAATGAGGGGGAAAAAATCAAGCTTTTGACACAGAAATTAAAATAATTATACTAATAAAAGTGTTTGTAGCAAAACATGTGTACTTTGTGTGCTATTGCTAACAGGAAGGACAAAGGAATATTTTTGAAAATTAGGCAAAATTACTTTAAATAATTAAATTAAAAAAAAAAACTTAATTGCAGAGTACACACCAACCTAACACACAAGCAGCCTTTTGGAAGTCAGACATTTGGGTATGAGCATGCCACAAATGTGTATAACTGTGTGTGTGAAGAGTAGGATGAATAAAGTCGTTAGTGGTTGTTTAAAGTAGAGGTGTGTGCTGAGTAGCAGCGGTCTGTTTGTCCTGCGTGGTGGGGGAGGGGTAAGGGATCAATAGGAGGTGACGGGCCATGTGGTATATGAATCTGACAACCCATCCCCTCACTCTAAGGGCCTGGCTAACACACAATCATCACAAAAACACAAATACACACCCTCCAGGACCTTCCTGTCAACATCTGTCAAAGCAAGCCAAGAAGAATTAACTCCCTTTGTTTCATGATCAAATGTGTTGGGAGGGGAGTCCTCTCATAAGACTATATGTGAAGTTTACAGAGTGGGTTGGGTGTGTATGTGTTTGTGCGCTCCATTAGCCAGCTCTCCTCCTGGCCACCATATGCAGAGCTCTGAGCCCAAGCTGCCTCCATCTGTCAGGTTAATGCCCAGCCTCAGCCCCGAGCAGCTGGCCCTTACAAGCGCCATTATTCTACCAGGAACCAAGCAGGAACACACACACACACACACACACACACACACACACACACATAAAGGACACGCTTTGATATATGCAGTGAAAGACAGACACACTTGATGGAGCCAAGGATCATCAGACAATGACAAAGTCGCTGTAGCCAGGGAAGGTGTTTCTGAAACTCATTTTGTCAGTTTGAGCAGGTGTCGGATGAATGTTGCCAACATGAATTCATTAGTCTCAATGGTCAGCAGGTTGTTGGGTAGGACGCTCCTCAATGGAGGGGACAGGAGGTGACAGGAGCAGTGAACTGAATGACTTCAGATGAGGAGGAGGAGGAGAAAATGGAGAAGGCTGAGAGATTTAAAGTGAAATATTTAAATATGATCTTGGAATTACAGACTAAAAAGAAAATCAGAGTCCAACCTAAAAAAGTACTTCAATTAGTAACAAGCAACTGAATTAAGTTTATCCAAGTTCATTTATTATGTTTGTTTTAAAGAAACAAAATGTGTATAAATGCGTCATGGTGTTGGGGTTTGTCATTTCTTTAGTTCTAAAATTTTAGGTTTTGAATAATTATTTCTAGTTGTTAGGTTTTCCTTTGTTTTCAGCTCACCATCCCAGCATATATACTTTCTATAAGTCCCTCTCAGAAGCTCCTGTTTCCTGTTGTTTAGCTCCTCTCGTGCTCGTTGTCTGCTCCAGCTTTTTAGCTGGCCTTTCATCATTTTTGCCATCTCAACAAATTTTTCTCTATTAAAGTTTTTCTACTTCTTGCTTTTGAGTCCACAGTTTGGGTTCACACACTAACTTTCTCTCACGTGACACCTGATTATTTAACCAATACATTTTAACTTCTGTCTTCCAACAAAAACACAACAGAACAACATAAAAAGTAAAAAATAAATAAAAATTATATATATATATATATATATATATATATATATATATATATATATATATATATATATATATATATATATATATATATATATATATATATATATATATATATATATATATATATATATATATATATATACACATACATACATACATACATACATACATACAGGTCCTTCTCAAAAAATTTGCATATTGTGATAAAGTTCATTATTTTCTGAAATGTACTGATAAACATTAGACTTTCATATATTTTAGATTCATTACACACAACTGAAGTAGTTCAAGCCTTTTATTGTTTTAATATTGATGACTTTGGCATACAGCTCATGAAAACCCAAAATTCCTGTCTCAAAAAATGAGCATATCATGAAAAGGTCCTCTAAACGAGCTCTGAACCTAATCATCTGAATCAACTAATTAACTCAAAACACCTGCAAAAGATTCCTGAGGCTTTTAAAAACTCCCAGCCAGGTTCATTACTCAAAACCGCAATCATGGGTAAGACTGCCGACCTGACTGCTGTCCAGAAGGCCATCACTGACACCCTCAAGCAAGAGGGTAAGACACAGAAAGAAATTTCTGAACGAATAGGCTGTTCCCAGAGTGCTGTATCAAGGCACCTCAGTGGGAAGTCTGTGGGAAGGAAAAAGTGTGTCAGAAAACGCTGCACAACGAGAAGAGGTGACCGGACCCTGAGGAAGATTGTGGAGAAGGACCGATTCCAGACCTTGGGGGACCTGAGGAAGCAGTGGACTGAGTCTGGAGTAGAAACATCCAGAGCCACCGTGCACATGCGTGTGCAGGAAATGGGCTACAGGTGCCGCATTCCCCAGGTCAAGCCACTTTTGAACCAGAAACAGCGGCAGAAGCGGCGGACCTGGGCTACAGAGAAGCAGCACTGGACAGTCATGCATGTCATTCAGAAATCAAGGTGCCAGAGTCTGGAGGAAGACTGGGGAGAGGGAAATGCCAAACTGCCTGAAGTCCAGTGTCAAGTATCCACAGTCAGTGATGGTCTGGGGCGCCATGTCAGCTGCTGGTGTTGGTCCACTGTGTTTTATCAAGGGCAGGGTCAATGCAGCTTGCTATCAGGAGGTTTTGGAGCACTTCATGCTTCCATCTGCTGAAAAGCTTTATGGAGATGAAGATTTCATTTTTCAGCACGACCTGGCACCTGCTCACAGTGCCAAAACCACTGGTAAATGGTTTACTGACCATGGTATTACTGTGGTACTCTCCTGACCTGAACCCCATAGAGAATCTGTGGGATATTGTGAAGTGAAAGTTGAGAGACGCAAGACCCAACACTCTGGATGAGCTTAAGGCCGCTATCGAAGCATCCTGGGCCTCCATAACACCTCAGCAGTGCCACAGGCTGATTGCTGCCACGCCGCATTGAAGCAGTCATTTCTGCAAAAGGATTCCCCACCAAGTATTGAGTGCATAACTGAACATAATTATTTGAAGGTTGACTTTTTTTGTATTAAAAACACTTTTCTTTTATTGGTCGGATGAAATATGCACATTTTTTGAGATAGGAATTTTGGGTTTGGGGTTTGCATGAGCCGTATGTCAAAATCATCAATATTAAAACAATAAAAGGGCTTGAACTACTTCAGTTGTGTGTAATGAAACTAAAATATATGAAAGTCTAATGTTTATCAGTACATTACAGAAAATAATCAACTTTATCACAATATGCTAATTTTTTTAGAAGGACCTCAATATAGGATATATATATATATATATATATATATATATATATATATATATATATATACACACACACACACAAAGTTCTCATCAAATGACAATTCTAAAGATACATACTGGAGTTCTGCAGGGTTCTATAGACTTTTACAGTGATTTGTAGGTTAATGTTAGATTTTTACAACATGAATGTCACACATTCATTGCACTGTAGATTGAGAATAACAGTGTTTATTTTAACAGCACTGTGTTCACACAAAAGCATTTAGACTGGATAAATGTTATAGAAAACTAGGTGGCAGTGCATCAACATATCAAACATGACCTGACTCTTATAACTACGGTCTAGTTTAAGACAGCAGAGGTCAGGAAAAGGAAATCCTTACTCCTCGTTTTATTCTTTTTTGTTTTTAAGTCTTAGAAAGAAAAAGTCAATTGAATGTATTTAAAGAAATGATGGTGCAGTATGAACCTGAAATAATAGAAAAGACAAGAGTCTCAGATGATGAAGTTTTAGTGGATAAAGAAACTCGGGGGTCACGTTCACCTGACAACACCTTCTCCATTAATTTATGAAACTTTGCAGCTCTTCTTCTATGGTGTGAAATAGTGGATGTCAAATAGTATTGCAGGGTATTATCGCCACTGACTGTTAAGGAAAGTAATAAATGACATTTCTTTTTTCTTTTCCTTAACATTTTCTAGCCCAGGCAAAGGTCTGCAACCCAGTGAAAATGAGTAAAGACCCACTTCTGACCCATCATTGAGAATCACTGATCTAACACATGGTGAATTCTAAGTGTTTAAAAAAAATTTCTTTTTTGTTTGTTTTCTGAAGATGTTTAATTTCTCATCCCAGATGTTTTCTCAATTCAAACAGTTTAAGTTGAAAAATGAGAAAGCTTCTCTGATGAGAACATCTTTTAAAAAGTTGCCTAAAAGAAAACAGTGACATGACTCACCCTACACTCCCTTCACCAGATTACAGCCACGACTTTAAAACAACATTCATCACAGCTCAGGCCAACCATCTTGACCCAGCAGACATGCATGATGTAGGACTCAGAGATAACAGAACATAAAAACTTAGAGTCTCACCTTTGACAGACCTCCTACGTCCAGATAAAAACAGATGATGAAGACGTTCCAGGCTACCCAAAGAGCGGCCCAGACTGTGTACTGCAGAGCAAACACACAGCAGATCAGCTTCAGAGAAATTATTTGATCTGAACAGTACTTAATACAAAGTAGAATTTAAGAATAAGTTAATTAACAAAATACAAAAAGTCAGTGTCCATCATGAGCTTTATATGCATGGAATCCCAATGTATATAAATATGCCTGTGAGACCTGTCTTTTATACAGATGCCAGTAAGTTGAGTAAGCCTATTTGAACCCTGTGGGATTTGTGGGTTCTCAAACTGCTGAGACTGAATGAAGTTCACGACTCAACCATTTAGAAAATTGTACAGTCAGACGGCCAACTGCTGACAGACACAGAGTGGTACTGGGTGGTATTCACTGACAGACTCATCAGGCTGAACGTTGTGAAATCCTCAGACTCACAAAGAAATCTGTGTTTAAAATGTCAGAGGAAGAGCAAAGGGGCAAAGCAGCAGCTTCATAAAAACATACGTGTTGAATCATGAATCCCTTTCAGCTCACGCCCTCCCGTTTTCCACTTGACATGAGACAATAGCTTCAACTTTCCCTCCTTCCTCCGATTCTTCATCTTATCCGGTGTGGTTCCCTTTTATCTCCCTCGTCTCTCTTTGTTAACTCTCCTCTCTCTCCCTCCCATCTATTTTCACGCCCACAATCTTTTCCCGTCATTAGCACCACCATCTGTCCATTCTCCTAATGCTGCTCAAAAACACACTTTTAATGCATCAGATGAGTGTTATAGTCAGATACAAACTGAAGGGTGTAAAAGCTCATTTCTAAAAATTCATACTGGCAGTGTGCAGCGAACAGCAGGCAGCACATGATTTGCTTTTCTGCTTTAAAGAATGACCTTCTCTGTCCAGACGCTGGAAGCCAAGTTTAAATCAGATTAGCTCCCTAGCAGCCCCTCAAGATCTCACCCCCCTTAATTAGCTCTAATTACCAAGAGATCAGAGTGATTTAAGGGTGTCGCGCAATGCACTAAATACTTTACCACAGTTTGGAGTTGTACAGGAAAGGATAAACATGTTACTCAAGTAGTCTGTGGATGCAAAAGACTGGAGTTTTAAGAGTGAGTTAAATGTACTCACCACTATAATGTAGCGTGGTCGGTACTGGATGGTTCCAAAGAGGCCCAGGATTACAATGATGATATGGAAAAAGTTAGCAAGGATGGGGGCCCACTGGTAACCGAGGAAGTCAAAGACCTGCCGCTCCAAAGCTAACAGCTAAAAGAACATAAACAGACAAAAGACAACAGGTTGACTTTTAGCAAGGTGCTACTTGTGATGCAACAGTAACAGATACAGTGAGAAGTTATGGTCATAAATGTTGCATTTATTTCAGGCTTTTAATGATTGATTTGATTGGTTCTTTATACAGGCTGGAATGATTATAAAACATACAACTTCAATAGTTAAGTTCAATGTTTGGTTATTGCCCCCCCCCCCCCCATTAAATTGGAAATGGTTTGAAAGTATTGTGAATTGTCTCACTTTTACACATGGATCAACTTATGGCTCAAATAAATAGAAACACCCCACTAATATTTGGTCAAATACCCCTAAACACCAACTAGCTTCTGACATGTTCCTGGCATTTACTTCACCACTCTGTTAGGCATAATTGGACTGAGTTTATTTAAAGCAGCACTGGCACAGACTCAGTTTGCCCACATTGTCCTCAAATTTTCAACAGCAGTGAGGTCTCTGCTTTGGGAAGGCAGCTTAATGTCAGCGTGCTTTATCCAATCAGAACCCAGATCTGATGTCTTTGGGGACACTGTCCTGTTAAAACAGCTAACTGTGTCCAAGTTTCAACCATCTGTTTGGTGATTTGAGATCAATGTAAACAGTTTAAAGTTAGTTCTCTTGTTATTTCATTCACGTTGTGCAGTGCACCAGTACCACAGCATGATGCCTCAACATGACTCCCTCCATCATGAAATACTTCTGTCCTGTTTCTGCATCATCTTGCAGACATGTAGAAAGAACTGTTCTAAAAAAGACACTTCTATTTTAGCAGCTTAGCAGAAACAAAAATGAGAGAATTCACTTTCATAAATAAAAATATATTTTAAAAAATTCTCTGCTGAGCTGGCAGTCTTTCTGTGGACAAGCTATAAACTTCACATACCAGTAAGTTGTTATTCAAAGTTATACATAATTCATAAGTTCACTTTATTTTAATAATGTGTGTATTAGAAGATGCAGCAATGCACTGAAAATCAGCCCCTCTGCTTTCTAGATATTTGGCTTCAGCAAAGCCTGATGAAAAAACCTTTATCTGTGAACCATTGACAACACGGTCACGTCCAAGCGCTTCTCATTCCCCGAGGGTCAAACGCTGGCATTTTGTTGATGTCAGTAGTGTCAAAATATGAAAAATTACTGGCTCATGTAAATGCCTTTTGAACAAGCACAGAGGTCTGTATTAGGAGGGGAAACGGCCCAAGTTATGGTTGTAAACACAGGTTAGACACCTGTGAGACGGATGTTTCACTTCATTGATTTTCCATTTGCTTCCCCTCTATTTCTTTGCTTTAAACATGAAAACTGATTTAACAAAACTGGTAATGTTTAGGGATGAAATAACTTGAGAATTTTTAGGAAAAAAGATCAATGTTTAGCTCAAAATGCATTTCATCTTACCTGCTGAATACTAATATTAAGAGTTTCTCATACTGTATAAGGTAATAAGTCATGAGTAGGGCTGGTCATTTGAATCATCCACTAAAACTATGAAAAGGAAACATTTTCCAACATGCACATTTAATAGTTTGTTAGAGATAATGTGTGTTCACCTCATGACCGGCCAACAATCCTGTAACAACAGCTTGATTGTTTACCTGCTGTTGGTGGGAGCACCCAGAGGGTAAGACTAGAGGATTTAGAAAACAATTACAGACTTATTGATATAACCCCCGCTGAGCTAAACAGGAGATCACTTTTTCCAACCTTTCAGCCAACGGCTGCCAGCAATAGGAATGGTTTATGAACTTTATGAGAGATAGGGGCCTTCCTTAAATTATAGCAGTGACCTTTGGTATTTGTGAAAACATGTGCTCCATGGCTGGATAGCTTTAATTGTTGAGTTCAATTTTTAAATACATAAAATACACTAGTAGGGTGCTTTAAATAAGTCACTTTCTTGGATTTTACTTGCATTGATTTCTATATAATAACAGAAAATACACAAAAAAATAACATTTTCATAGTTATCTGTATAAATCTGATGATTCCGATCAATATTATTAATTTAAACAGTACATGAAGGTTGATGCATTCATTATGCCAGCTTTGTTTAGCTTTTAACAAATCGCAGCATCTGTACTAGTCAAAAAGATATGAACACATTAAACACTAAACACCACCAACTCTGTAAGACTGAACATGTATTTTCATCTTCTGAATCAGCGTTTCATTTGAGGAAAATTTCAAAGAGGTGCTGTCGACTATTTAATTAAAACCTCAATGCCAATCCATTTCCACCTTATTCCCTATGTGTGTGTTTGTGTGTGTGTGTGTGTGTGTGTGTGTGTCTCAAAAATCATGTTTTGTCGTGTGTTGACATGTCATTTACAGCCAAACGTTTGAAGATGGATGAGAGAGGAAGAAACGTCCTTTCTGTCAGGATGGAAGGAACACACCATTGAGAGCACGCACACACACGCACGCACGCACACACACACACACGGCTGCTCAGCCTAATGTCATAAGGAGTAGTAGCAACCTGACAGTGGCAGGAGGAGATAAATTATCAAATAGAGAGCGATAATTAAAAATGAACACTGTTCTGAATAGAGGTCAAAGGTTAAAGCTCCACAGTTGGGGTTTAAATTAACATATGAGGAAGTGTGTGAACAGTACCAACCTTCATCTTATTAAAGTCAAGGAATGTCTTTACAGAAAAATGACGTTCACTCACGAGGAAGAGAGAGAAAACGAAGGGAGGAGATGAAGTTGGAAACCAAACTTGAAATAGATGAGGAGCATTTATGCAACACTGCAAAATCTGGGATAATCTATGGCTAAGAGAATTAAAAATGACATACGATTGTGTTTAAACGACTGGGCTCACCTTCCTTCTAATAACCTCTGTCTATCCCCCAGATAGAGAAAGGACTGAAGGAAATGAATCAGGATAAAAGAGTCATAGATCTTCTGGTCAGCCGTGGGTCATGGTTAGAGAACACCGTAAAACAGGAGCAGGAGGATGTCAGGGAAGATGAGCAGCAGCTGGGGAGCAGCTCATTTAGTGTTTATAGGTCTGACCCTTTTATATTCACATGATTCCTGAAGTCATTCATCTAAATCAGCTCATGGATGCACGCTTGATCATTTCTTCTTTCACTTCATTTTCATTCATCACCTGAAACTGAATGTTTTTGCGTGTCTCTGTGTTTACTATCAAAATATTTCATGAACCACTAGATGGACCCATGATGTTTTCCATGGTAATTCTGAAGAATGGTAATATAAATTTTAAATTAAAACTAGGTACATCTCTGCTCCTTCTCCATAAAAATACTTGAGGATATGATTTTTCATTTGGTTTCTAAAGGATAAATACTCTTGATGTGTGATTGTGTAACAGGTCATATGATGAGGTTTGATGGTGCCGTTCTCTGGTGGATCAGGCCCCAACACAAGTCCACTGAGGTATCTGAGTTATGAAGTCAGGTCTTGTAAAAGTCCTCTGTACGTATTTTTATAGGTTGTTACCTGGTTAAATATTCGTCTCTGTTGGAAAAGCTCTCATGGTTATCAGAACTAATGCTGCTTCTGTTCACAGACATGTTGTGATTTTCTCTCTGATCTGTTCATCTTACTTTGATCTAAAACTGCTCCTGTTCGGGGATTGTGGTCTAACTTTTTCTGCAGGTTCTCCCTAAATCGACAACATACTTCCAACATCAGTCATCAAAACTGGATTTCCTGTTTATTGTATCTTCAAAAATGCAGCTTTTCAGAAAATAAAAAGTATTTTCTTTAAAGCAAACCCTGGAGCGTCACAAACTCTAGAGCACCTTCTAGACACTCATCTTGGGAAATGCATCCATAAAACCAGTGAGAGATGTGAAAGTGTAGAACAGTGTTCTGTTGGGTCCTGCTACTCAGGAGAATGTTACTTGTTATGGCCGCTAATATAAATAAGTCTCAACAGACGTATAGTATATAGACTAGAGGACTGCAGTGGTAGAATTAATCTAATACCTAAAAAAACCTAAAAAATGGAGAATTAATTCTCAAGCCCAATAAAAAAGGGTGAACGCTTCAAACTACCCTCGCCTCACCTTCCGCCGCTTATCCGGGTTCGGTTCACTGGGGCAGCATCCCATAGGGAGTCTCAGGCCATCCTCTCCCCGGCCAAGTCCTCCAGCTCCTCAGCTGGGACGCCCAGGCATTCCCTGGCCAACCTGGAGATGTATTTCCTCCAGATTGTCCTGGGTGGACCTGGGGGCCTCTCCTCCCGAGAGACACATCCAGGAAGCATCCTAACCAGATGCCCGAACCACCTCAACTGGCTCCTCTCAATATGGATATTCTACTCAGAGTCTCTCCTGGATGTCCGAGCTCCTTACCCGATCTCTAAGGCTGAGCCCGGCCACCCTGCAAAGGAATCTGATTTTGGCCGCTTGTATCCGCAATCTTGTTCTTTCGGTCATTACCTAAAGCTCATGATGAGCATAGGTGAGGATTGGGACATGGATTGATTGGTAAATCAAGAGCCTTGCTTTCTGGCTCAGCTCCCTCTTCACCACAACCGATCAGAAAGAGGAGATAATTACTGATTTAACAATAATAATAATCTGTTATATTAAAGATGGTAGAGAGTAAAACTTTCATGTGATCTTGCTGGAAACAAAGCTTTAATTTATAAAACATCTTCAGTTCTATAAAAACAGATTGAAGTTGTTTAAAGACCATTTTTGTATATTATTATTAACAAAATAGCAGCAAGAAGCATAAAATTCCTTGTATCTGCACACACGCACCAGATATTTTAGTGAATTCAATAAAAACTCCTTCCACTGAAAAATTTCCACGAGCTATTGAGTTAAAGAAGTGTGAAGACATAAGAAATGTTAGCGCGTGTGTGTATAAGTGTGTGTTCTCTCCTCTGAGCTGCAGCAGTAAGCCTATCACGTATGTTGCTAACTCAATAATCGAACTAGATGACAACAATCAATCAAAGATAGAAAGAAAGGCTTTTACCCAACCACACACACACACACACACACACACACACACACACACACACACACACACAACCCATACAGCACAATAAGCCCACGACTCCTAGGAAGCAGGCTACTGGAGAGTGGGGCGGAATTGGATCAAAAGATACCAACACTCTTCCAGGAATAGTGATCCGGCTACATAACGGTCCGTAAAAGCCTCCCGCCGACCTCCGGCGAGCACAAATCACTCCCTCTAGAGCGACGGAATCTCTTTGTGTGTACTTTGGTTTCCAGTGCGTATAAGTGGAGCAGCATGTTGACCACACAAGTGACTCCTCCCACCATAAATACTGAGCAATTAGAACAAGAGTAAGGCAGAGGGATATATGCAACAAGGCCCATTTCGCTCTTTCTCCCCACCCATCCTGCACGTCTCTCCTCTCACTGTAGCGCTTTCCTTAATCTCTATTTATAGCCCTCCAAAACCATCAATTACTCAGTCCCTCAGCCATGTGAAACCAGATTAGGATCACAGAGCGCAATTCTGCTATTTCTGTCAGATGATATTAGCTGGTGTATATACTCAGGTGTGTAGAAAGTGGCATGCAGAGCAAGAAGGAAAACACAAGTGGACAGCTTCTCAAACTGTAATCCCTTGTTTCCTTTTAACATAAAAATAGAGAACATAAAAGTTCCAAAACAGTTCAGTCATCGCCACTTTTTTCAACATGTCATGAAGAAGAAAGTGATGAGAGGATTAGAGCGACGACTAGGAATGAGGGGAAAAAACATTTGATCCGTGTCATTTCAAAGCTAATTCAAGACGTGCATGTACTTTTGAGATAAGAAGCTGAAATCCACAAAAATATTTGTTTATGACGGAGCCTTCAACCTGGATTTATTAGACAGAGGCCAAAATATGTCACAGGCTGTGCTGCTACAACTTTATGACATGGAGAGGTAAGAAAATGTTCTTGATGAGGCAGTAGGTGAGCTCCCTCCCTCAGAGTGAGAGGTGGCTGGTCTTCTCCACCTTAGCCTCCAGATACCATAAATCCCACCAGAGTTTCTCTCTTTCTGAGTGTCTTCTGTGAAATGTCCGCTGGTTACATGTTGCTGGATGTGTCATCAGGATGTGGGACTGTGTGTGTGTGTGTGTGTGTGTGTGTGTGTGTGTGTGTGTGTGTGTGTGTGTGTGTGTGTGTGTGTGTGTGTGTGTGTGTGTGTGTGTGTGTGTGTGTGTGTCAATTCTCTGTGGCTTCAGGCTGCATGACTCAGTCTCCTCTGTGTTCAAGGGTATAACTCTGATGCACAGAGTCAAGCAGAGGGAGGACACGGAGACACTAGAAGATGTGCATAAAAGACAACTAGAGTTTATTCCAGTGTCTCAACCGTTTAGTTTTTGTGTAAAAGGTTTTCATTTACTTACATAAAACACATTAGCCAATATAGGCTGAGCCTGACAAAATAAAACTCTGGGGCAATTTATTTGCAATTCCCATAAGATCACTACTGTTTCATGCCTGTCTTGCCCTCTAACGGCTGTTTTACTGCCTTTGGGTAGTCATTGAATAAAGATAGGAAAGGGCAAACTGTGGCATATTTATAAAAAAAAAATCAGTCAGGCCCTAAATCATTCTCGTCTCCTCCTCTGCCTTATTTTTTTCTATCCTTCATGTCTAATATGAAAAACCTTTAGTAACCTTGAACCTGGGTGCTGAAATTCCCTGAGAGCACAACACAAGTCTGAAGAGTCAGAACCTGGTTCACAGGATTAACCTCTTCCAGTTTATAACATTTATTACTTCGGCCTCCTTCTAAAAGGTAAAGATATTTTTTTCTCTAAATGACCAGAATGCATTAGCAGGGAAAAGTTACAGATTCAACATGGGGACTAAAAGCTCCTGAAACCTGTGTGTGATATCAGATTAGAACTGGACAGGAAAGGAAAATATGGGAACAAACCTGTAAAAATGTTAATGGTTTCAGTGATTATTATACAGAACTTGTTAAGGAATAATTGTTTTAAACAGTACTGAACACTGTCAATAAAAAACAGGTTTTGATGGACTAATATCAGGAGTTGCTTAAAACATGCTTTTATTTGTGAGTTTTGCTGGAATTTCATGTAACCAAACTGTAACAAGAGATGCCCAAAATAGACCAATATTCAGCATCAAACCACAAAACATTTTCTACATTAAGCTGCATGTAGCAGTGATTTAAAACACTCATACATGTAAAGCTGCAGTGAACCACTGACAGTTTAAGTAAAGAAAACAAACTCCTCTTTTAGCCTGGTTCGGAGCAGCAGCTAACTTGACCCTGACCATTATATACTGCAGGTGAGATATTGGGTTTTGTTGCACCTCTATCTTTTCACACATGATGCAGATTCAGACTTGACTTGAAAGTGTTGTTTAAAAAGTGCTACTCTTTAGGGAACTGCAGCACTTTTATAGTGGTCCTATTAAAGAAGCAGACACAGGCCATGAGCCACAGCGTTGGCTGGTTATTTGATAATTTTCTGAGTTTTGCCCTGGCTTGTTTTTTAATGCTGCGACTCCCAGAAGACACTAAAGCACTTCTTAAAAATGTTCTACAATCTAATTTTTCACCTCCTGCCAGGGTGAAGTTATTAGACTCTAGTGATTGCCTGGTCCTCATAAAACAGTGTAACTAATGGTGCCCGTCATAGCATTGTGCGTGTGTGTATGTGTGTGTGTTTCACTGGGCACATTAGGAGTTGGATAGATAGCCTTTGGTGGTGTTTGGTCTAGCAGAGCTGAGACAGGGATTAGGAAGTGGGGTGTTTTTTCTTTAAGCTACTTTCCTCTCCACTGTTTGAAATACAGGCTTCACACTGAAACACAAATCAAGTAGTTTTTAAGTACTTCCTGCTGGTGGTGATGCTGAAAATACATGAAGGAGGGAGCTCTTCAAAGTAAAGCAAATCAGCTATGAATTCAGGATCCGTTAAATTATCTCAATGCTAATAACATGCTAATCTGTAACATACAAAGTCACCCTAATGAAAGAAATCCACTAAAAAGCTAAAGCTTTGAAGTAACTCTCCCTTGGGACTTTGACAAACTGCTTTAAACTGTTCTCCAGATAAAGTGTTTTAAAGATCAGGCTTTCAGTGTCCTCTAGACTGGAGTCAGTGATATTTTTCCAGCTCAGTTAAATGTAGATGAAGGCAGCTTTGGGTTATTTGACCTAAAAATAAGTGCTCACTTCTCAGTTAGATAGTCCATGTCCACAAGTCTGTGGGTACTTTTGCTTCTTTGTTAAGCTTTTTAATTCTGGCTTTTAAATCATTTATGCATAAAAACTCAACAGATGAACCAGTGTCGACACAGCTTGGCTGGTCTTTAGCGTGCATGTTCTCTTTGTGCAGGTTTTCTCTAGATGCTTTGGTTAACATCAGCTATTTCATCCAGCAAAATTAAAGAAATGCTTCATAACAAATGTGTGTGATCAGGCTGGTGTTCATCACCTGATAAATAACGAGTAAACTATGTCACAAGCAGGTGGAGGTTTAAGCTTCATTAAACAAGGCTGCAACGTAAAGTGGCTGCTAACAGGAAACAGGAAGATTAAACACAAACAAAACCAATTGTCTTGTTAGGAGAAAACATGGAGAGAGGTCCTCGGGAAATGTTTTCAGATAGTCGCTTCAGCTCTGGCAATTAACTAATCTGACAACTGCAAACCTGCTCGACTGCAGCAACAAACGGCTCCTGAGAGCAGAGGAGGAATAGAAGCTTCTGATCGTAGATACTGCAGAGCAGGCTGTATTCCTGATAGTGATTATAGATTTGTGCATGCTGCAAGAGAAATGTTTTTCTGTTCTGTTCATAATCTGACAAACAGGGACAGCTTGTCATTCATGAATAGCAGATTCGCCTTGTTGGAACAAAGTTGGTGTCATCTGCACTGGGGTGCATCAATCTCACCTAAAGCTAGGGGAAACTTTAAAAACTGTGGTGGAAACCTGACTTTAAGAATTAACTAATATTCTGTTGACTGCTTGGAATCTTTTTTGATTTACAACCTGGATAAAATTCAAGATTTTAGTATGAGAGAAATGTATACAATATGACAGGAAACACACCCCCACCCCCATAAAGCTATTTTAAATAAATGTGGGAAAAAGTGACAAAAAATGTTAAGATTATTTCAATCAAACATGATGTAGAAACAACTGATGACCTGTTTTGAACATCACCAGTGACTTTCTTGTAGCACCAATTAGTGTTTTCTGTAAAAATGAGAAAAGAAGTCAGACTGTGAGATGCAGAGACACATTAACAAAAAGCCTATTGGGTAACTTTCAGATATCTACAAATAAAAACACAAAATAACTCACACTTAGCTTGTTAAAGAAAGAGAGGAAAAGCTCAACTTTAGCTAACAAAGCAACAGCTGATTGTACTGATGAGACGACAGCACCAGAGAGCTCATTTAAAAACTTCTGTCCCTGATTTCAAAGAAAAAGAGCCGTTTAGGTTTTGTCCATATTAACAAGTGAGTAATTCAGATGCAACAGAATACATTTTTAGAGTTGAGAACAGCAAACAGCTGTCAGCAGTTTGCACCCTCCAGCTCTACTTTACATAATTGAGTCAGTCTTTTCATCAGAATGCCATCACTCCTAATCTTTTACCCACCACAGAAGAATTTACGCTCCTGCGCCTGAATCGTCTGATTACACAACATATTTAGAGCAAAAACATCTGAGCACTCATCAGCTGCTTGTAAAACTATGACTAAATGGCAAAAATTGAGGGTAAAATTTGATTA
The DNA here is from genome assembly GCA_006937965.1 of Callopanchax toddi. Taxonomy (NCBI): domain Eukaryota; kingdom Metazoa; phylum Chordata; class Actinopteri; order Cyprinodontiformes; family Nothobranchiidae; genus Callopanchax; species Callopanchax toddi. The sequence continues at coordinate 1,006,833 of SSNR01000049.1, read as the reverse complement.
AGATGAATATGCATCGAAGCCATTCAACTGAGTGTGATCTGTCAAGATAGTCATCCCAGCTGTGGAGCTCCCAAAGCAATTTACTCAGTGCCAGCCTGTAACAAATGACACCGCTGGAGCCGTTGGAATGGAAAGAGAGAAATGGGCTTGCAAATAGTTCTAGTTTTATCTCCATTATGGCTTAATATTGCAGTGTCACCGATGTGGAACACACGCAGACACACTAACACAAGCCCAGCGCCTGAATGGGAACATCCACACACTCACCGCCTGCCAGTCCAGGGTTTTTCTCTCTGACCACGGTATTAATGGTGTGTTAAATTGAAGACATTAAAATGGAGAGCAGTTTTAAAAAAGGGGCCACCTGGCAAAAAAGAGGAGCCGGGTTTTTCAAAAACATTTCATCACAAACCATCACGCTTGGAGCAAAGATACTGACTCAAAACTAAAGACAGGGTCAAGAGAGAAATGAGGTCCAGCAGGCGACATGACAGGCTTGTTTTATGAAATTCAAACGGAGTCAAAGAAAATATATTTCAGATACTGTTGATGCCATCAGGATAAAAGCACCCAGCTGCAACTGACTGGCTGCTGTGTTGCATTATGGTTTTTTTTTTTTTGATGAGGTTAAGGGATATACTGTATATCTAAGTAGAGGTATCTTTAGAGTGGCGATTGCCTCGAGAGGTGGCTGTGCTCTGTGTTCGTCTCAGTCTAAACCCCAGAGATTGTCTGCTGGCACTAATCTCTCTTCCCAACATGCCAACAAAGATTTGCATCAAGCAGATCTCCTCCTGAAAAGCCGTTTTTAATTATACTTCCTGGATCCACAGCATCGTTTTGTAAATGCAAAAGGTTTCCGTGGTAACACTGCATCAGGAAAATGGAGGAAAAAAAGGAGAATGAAGCCTGGACATCTCAGGTCTTTGAGGTCAAGCTCATAATTAACTCAGAGTGAGAGGTTGAACTCCCACCCACCCCTTCTTTCACTCGCTCTACTTTGCCCACCTTTCAATCTGCATCGCACCCAAATCTCCAGCGGCTCTTATAAATCAAATGGCAATCAATAATTTAAACGTACTCCAACCTCCAATCTCAGCGGGGGGAGACAATGAGAGGAAGGGTGAGCGGAAGGGCGTAGTGAAGAAGAAAAAAAACAAGGAGACGCCAGACGGCTTTGTTAGCTCTCCACATTCATCATGCATTCAAGCAGCGCTCCCCTGAATACTCAGGGTGTGTTAAACACCCAGGTGAGGTGATGACACGCTGGAGCTCCAAAGGTAGGAGATGTGAGAGGGAATGTATTAAGGAGTCACCTTGCCCTGTGACTCAGAGTAAGGTATTGTTTAATCAACTTCTTTTGATGGAACTTTTTTTGCTGCCAAAACCAGACATGACCTGTCAGGATCTGCTCTTCCGTGGACGAGGGCTGCTCAAGCGGAGCAATCAGCACCGTCTGGGTCAAGACCACAATCAGCACCAAACACCAGGGGTCCAACTGACAGCGCGAGTGCAGCACGCGCGCACACACACACACACACACACACACACACACACACACACACACACACACACACACACACACACACACACACACACACACACACACACACACACACACACACACACACACACACACACGCACACACTGAAGCTAATTATGACAACCTGCATGACCTTCAAAGAGAAAAGATTAAGAATGCAATGATGATGAACTTACTTTAAACAACATATTCTGTCCTGAACCACACTGTTAGTCTATCATCCTCCACACATCACCTCAGGACAGAAAAACTAACTGTTTAAGATTCATTTAAAAAGATCTGTTAGAATGGAATCAAAAGAAAACTCAAATTCCAAAACTTCAAACTACGAGTTTAGGTTGGTGAGCAGAGCTAGCTGCTGCCAGAGCTAATTATGTTAGCAAACAACCACAGAATTATGTGTAAATTATCACATTATATAAAACTATGTATAGTTTGTTAAACATGAACATGAACCACTTTGAATGTTTTAAATTATAGTGGTTAGAAAATAGAAATCTGCTTGAACTGTTAGCTCATCAGGACTTGTCTGTAAGATGAAGTCATTCAGTCATATTAATTGTTCATGATGTTTCCTTAGAACCCACCTTCAGAAGATCAGAACCTTTCCTGTGACTGTTAGATTTTTGTAACACATACCTAAACTTAGCACAAAGTTTTTTTTAGGTGTTAGGTTCTTTATTTTAGCAATGCTTTTTCACAATCAATATAAAAACCATTGGAAAGCCTGATTGTCAATCTTGTAAAGATTATTCCTCTATGGAATGTCAACACAACTAAACATGTGAATAGTTTCCCCCAAATAAAATGTCCTGAATTCTCCTGCAACATCATCCTGTTGAAGTGTTAATACAACATGGAAATAATCAACCAAATGCTCATTTTAATTTTAGTCTCTAGTCAAGACAGAGTAGAATTGAATCCTGTTTTTTAACATAATATTTTGTTTCACACATCCACTACAGGAGTAGAAAAAAAGAATGCAATAACCAGTAAAACAGGACTAAACACCACACTTGTTTTAATTTGGGTTAATGTGGGAAACAGCTGATCAAAACCCACAAACTGATATAAAATCACATTTGTCCAAAAAATGAAACACATGTTGCTGTTTCAGAGAAAACCCTCTCTAATAAAAGACTGCTTTTATACAGCAAGCTCTGTCTAAGACACATTCATTTCTGCAGGAATACAAGAGATAAAGATAGTTTCTTACTCAGTCACCAGTGTGCAAGCTAACAAAAACTCATATGAATTACAGTTCTGAAAAACTTTATTAAAAGTTAACTGAAGGCCCAGAGAGACTAAGAGGAGAGCTAAAAGAGCAGTGGCCATCTCCTCTCCTCCTGCTGACCTCTCTCTTCCATCAACCTGGCAGTGCCAAGGAAATACAGTTCATTATCATTAATCAGGGTCACACAGTGAAAACGTTCCTCCACAAAACACTCACTGAACAAGGTGCTCTAAACAGATCTGTAACTCTCTGTAACTGAATCACTGCTGCCGTTACCATGTTCCATATGTCTCTATTAACAGTGCCACAATGCATCGACTCTATGGTGGATGACACAAGAATTATATACCAACACCCAGATCTGATGCTCGGACAGCAAACAGCTTTTTACTGCCATGCTGATGATTTCTCCAGTAATAACTCCTTGTTACAGCTGTGTGATGATTTAATATCAAAACATATATCAGACTCATGCATATGCAGCAAGAAATCTGCATTTTAGTCTTTTCATTAAACAAGCATGTTTTCACAAGAAAAACTGGAGGCGAAAGCCAGCTAAATTCTTTAAATGATTCATTTAAAAGGGCTGGTGTTGTTGCATCATGAGACAACGGCTCTGTTTTTCTGCTAAAACTTTCTAGAAAACACACAATAACTCTTACTACCCCAAATGAACAAATGAATGCAAAAAAAGTAGCATTTGATTGCATCTTTTTCTTGGTGTGGGAGTTAAAAGGTTGCGGCGGAGGAGAGGGTTGTTCTCTGTGTCTGAACCACTGGGGTCATCACATTAAAAGGTCTTTGATCCATATCAGCTCAATTCATGGTAGTCACTTCAAATTTGTTAAGAAAATTTAATGCTACATCTGCAAACGTTGCTAAAAATTCAGACTTACGACTGATTCGATGAGATGTTGCACTGCAGCAGTTAAAATGTCTTTCTCTTGTTTGTTTCACTTAGGTTTTCCTTGTGACAGAAAAATGTGAGAACTATTTTAAAGCAGGATGCACATCCCCCTTACGCCCAATAAGGATTTCAAAAACAAGCTAAAACTCACCTATTTCATCTTTTAAACATTTTCTTAGTGAAACTGAGAAACTTTTTTCTAACTTTTTCTATCAAACTTTTCCATTGCAGTACTTCAAAAATACGCATGAAAAATCCTTAAAGGAAGCATGATTTCTACAACCATATGGACTGGTTATTTTTCTCCTCGCCGGTTTTCAAATAAAACTCCTTTCAGCTCCCTCTTGTTTCTTTCATGTTTTCAGAACCAGACCCAAACGCCTGCACTGCCTCCACATACACAAAGCTGTAATCTGTACTCAGCGTTAACCTACAACTAACAGGACGGACTGAGCAGCTGTGATTGTGACTTCGAATCAAGTGCATAAAAGAGAGCCTGTGTGTGAAGGAGGTTGTGAAACCCGTTAAGTGACTGGATTTTCATGGTCAGTGTTTAGTTCTGAGTGTTATACTCGGTGTGTGTGTGTCTGTGTGTGACTGTCTGCCCTTTCCTGAAAAACTACCGTGACCACTAAAAAGGCCTCTCTTATCTCTCAGCTTCTGTCCGTGGAGCCATAATAACGATCAGCGCCATTAAGGACAACATCCTCGTCATGGCCAGTTGCTGACATTCACCACAGTCCCGTATTTGACCAATGGGAACGCTTCCACTCAGGGTCAGCTTTAGGTCAACACCTCCAACGACCAGCCCGTGGAGACAAAAATGAGCTCGCCTGTGTCTCAGAGTACAAACAAATCATTACAGAGACAGGGTTTCCAGCCAACACTTGCTACTCTCTGGGGCTGATTGGGGTTCTGACAACCACCCAGCCCTACTGTCTGCTAGAGTTAGGCTGCAAAGGAAAGGGGGAGACTGAGGCTTTTCGATCAATACAGACTCATTATCTGTTGCCTTCTGTCCCAGAGAGATGAGTCCCAGCGCTCAGCCTGTTGAGGAGCAGAACGTACCACAATTCAATTAGGGGATGGCCAAGATGCCAAAAGAGGTTTGATCAAAGCGCTCTGTCTGGCTAATTAGCACAAACAGTAGTTTGCTGTAGCTATTTTTACATCTGAGGAGGTGAGTATGTTTTGTGTTAATGGTAGTTTTACTCTGTAATGGACAGGGAATAGTCTGGCTCATTGTCAATGCATAGACTTAAGCCAAGGGAGAGCGGGTGCTCCTTATATGGACACAACACAACACAAATGACCCTTCAAACAGTCACAAACTGTTTAATACTGCCCATCTTTGCAGGTTGAACTCATCGCTGGAGGTGCTGCTCAGGACAGGAAGTGTAAGGTCATCTTAAAAGCAGCGGTGAGGGAGAATGAAGCTGTTAGCAGAAGTCTTCAGGGACTTTTAAAGCAACAAGCTGACAGCTTTATACACCCTGTAACAAATGGATGACCTCCTTCCCTCTAATGAGGCAGGAAGATCTGAAGGCAGCAAAGAAAAAACAGGTGTGTGGCTGAAGGTGGGTTCATGACCTGCTGTGTTTCTAAGTGTGATTGTTTGACCAGAGAGAGGGAGACGACTCAACTATAATCAGACCTGTTCTGGTCTAAAACATCTGATATGATTGAAGGTAGTGTCATTTTATTAAGTAAAATCTACTATTCAGGTCATGTGATCTTGCAAATTTTCCAACTTAAATTTAATCAAAATACTTTATTTGGAGAATGTTTGATATCTGAGCTGAATTATATAGATTAAAAAATATATTTTCAAGTTTATGTCACTCAATTGAGTCTCATAGCCACAACACATCTGGAATTACTACATCTGCTGTTAAAGAGCTGAAATAACATGTAGGATATTTAATAATCTCCAACTGTAACAGAGGTTTTGTTTGATTTTTAAATTTCCTTAAGTTTTCAAATGCTTAAAACCACATTTTGAATAAATGTAAAAATAAAAACTTCATGAAAATGAAAAAAAAATGAAAGGGTTTGTGAAAAAAAGAGAGTTTATGGTAGAGTTTGACTTTATTAAGATTTCCTGAAGAGATGCAACTAAAAAAGATCAGCTGGTGACTGGAAACAGATCAAATATAATCAATAAATAGCCAGGCTGTAGCTCAAAAATCATATTTTTGTACGTTTGGTCAGAGAAGACACCAGTGCAATAAAACATGACATTTTTCCCCACAGTTTATCATTAAGTGTTGATTCTTAGAGTGAAAGTTTTACTTTTAGAATCATAATTTTAAAGATATTCACAAAAACATGTTCTAAAAATTGTATTCTGGTAATCACAATATATAAATACTGGCAGGTCAGAGCTGTAAGAATCAGAAATCAAAATCCAGAATCAGCGCGTCTCTAATATCAGGAGTTAAACTGATTGAATAACAGGAAAAAAAACTTAAATAAACCTACAAACAGTTTATGAGCTTATAAGATAAAACCACTGGGCGAAACAAAGTGTGAAAATGTGTCATTTTCAACAAATTAACTTCAGGAATCACATTGTTGAGTGAAATCTTTGGAGATTTGGGCTTTTTGTTCAGATGATTGTGGGAAAAATGCTAAATAATCAGAAATTGTTGTGAGCATCATCATGACAGATCAAGAGGAGGGATATTGTCTTTAAAATATTCAACTTTATATCATAAAGTCCTAATTTATATAACCATCTGTTTACTTTGCAAAATATTCAGAAGGTTTTGTGTATAATAAGCATTTGGATAAGAAAAAGAGACATTTTACTTCATTTTATTTCTAGGAAAGCCTCACCGTTATATGTAAACTTGGTGCAAAGCAGAAGAAAGACTGAGATTTTGTAGAAATGTTGAATTTGAGAAAATTGAAGAACAGAAATAAGTTTAGCTTTGTTTTCAATCCAGTTATTGTTGATAATCGCCCCATTCCTGCATCCCTGTTGTTAATCGTTTCATTTGTGTTTGAATTCCCTCATGCGTGTCATAATATATCAGAACTTTCTTATTTTATTGCTCCCTTGGCTGTTAAAAGTGGCATTTACTTGGAGGCTGATGGTGTGAAGCAAGCTCTGTTTTAATACCATCATAAATAACATTTTCACAGTCCGTCAATTCAGCTCTGCTGTGGGACGGTGCCAGAGGAAAGCTGGCCCCTAACTCAGTGGAAAGCATCACTGAAAACTGCACAAAACTGTAAATGTCACACACCATCAGAACTCAACCACTCCAGTAAGCTGCATTAATTATGAGGGGGTTCTGCTTTTAACAGCATCACAATATATAGATTATTAAAATTTATTTTAAACTTCATGATCAGGAATTAGGTCTTTGTAAAGTTTTCAGACGTCCACTACAAAATAGAGGAAGTTGGCTGAAGGTGATCAGAACTTCTCTCAACATTCACTTTGATCCAGCAGCATTCCATCAGTCTGTCACTGCAGCTCTGGTTCTGATGACTCCTTATACACATCTAAATTATTTAAACAATTATAAAACACAAATTCAACATCATGTTTTCTCTTTACAGACAGTGAGGAAGACAAATAACATGAAAAAGTTCTTTGTGTTTTTGTCCAACAACTTTTAGGACGTCACTTCTTCATCACATGTTTAATTATCATTTCATTCAAAATAAATCCCTGACTGCAACATTAAAGCTGTTTCCTAACTTATTAAACCAATGAAGCACAATCGACTCACCAGCTGTAAAGTGCAGATAAAGATGAGCGTGCACCGTCCGCTGCAGCAGCCCATTGTGTGCGACCGTGATCACTCTGATAGACCTGGACTAGAGACTGTGAAGGAGCTCAGACTCGGTTCTGATCCAGGGTCCGACTCTGTCCCATTCTCCTCCTCCTCTCCTCTCTCTGAGCCTTACTGGGCTGGCTGCTCAGGACGCTGCTTTACCTCCAACCAGCAGACTGGTCGCACATGAGGTGACTGGTTGAATGGGTGCAAGCCGGTGTGTAAAAGGAGGAGGAGGAGGAGCAGGAGGAGGAGGAGGGAGCTGACTGACTGAGGGCGTCACCAACAACATGTTTCCTAATGAAACCATTTGGACCATTTTTTAAACACTTTATTTTCTTGAAGTAAAGTTCTAATTTATCAGACAGCGATGAAAACAACCCAGATTTACATGTGAACGTTTCGTTTTAGGATTGATATTCCCAGTGATGTGAGTTTCACGAGATTTCCCTTAAAATCCTGATGATGGAGGAATGGCGCCATCTAGTGGCGTTAAGAAAATCTGCCACCATTTAATTGAATACAATTTAATGGAAATTCTCAAAGGTTCTACTTATCTTAATGGACACAGCTGTAAAAGATGATCTACATTTCTAAAATTATTATAACTTTTTGGTTTTTGTCCCTGTAATGCAGATTTTCACAAACACCTGAACTAAAGTAAATTTAATATCATTTGAAATAGAAAAGACTTCAAACCTCTCTATTCTGGTCAGCTTCCTCCCTCTTCTCCCCCTCCTCTTTGGGAGTGCACCAAGGCGAGTCTCACCTCTCCCCTCACCAGCCTAATAAATATTTTAGGCCTCTGCGGGCTGAGTGGGGGAACACTTCACATCTAATTTCATCACACGCACCTCTATTTTTTCCCTCTTTTAAAGTCTTCTTCCTATGGTGTCCTACAACAGTCTCCATCCTGAGGAACCCCAGGAGGAACTCCTCCTCCCCCCACGCTCAAAAATAACCTTGGGGTATTTGTAGGGCAGACAGCTCACACAGACTATCATAATCAGCCTCACCACTCATTTCTATGCTTTATTTGAATCAATTCTCATTTTGTTGAGTATTTTAGCTTGGACGACTTGTTTGGTTTGTTTTCTCTGCAGGAACTAAGTTCTGCACGGGAAGATCCAGGGTCAAGACAGGTACCAGGGTTGGGTTTTAGAAAACAATTCTGAATGGAAGTTGGAACTTTTAAGCACATGAACTAAAGTCCCCAGTACTTCTGATTGGTATTGCATCACCAGCAACTATTACTGTAACAATAAAAATGTGCACATGAAAGAACTGAAGCAACTGTGTGGTCTGGTGCCAGTTGAAAAGAAACATCAACTTATCCATCCTGCAGCTCAGATCTTTATGCAACAAACCAGGGCGGAAAGAAATGCTGATGATCCAGGGTAAAGGGTCACAAAGCTTCTGGGTCACACAGCGGAAACTGGAATAGGCCTTATGTCTAAACAATATATTTTTATTTACTAAACTATTCCAACTCTTCACCTTCTTGCAGCATCTTCGGAGGTATTTCTGTCACGTCTATTTGTAGAAGCATCTCACTGGTTCACAGCTGCATTTCTCATGAGGACATCTGAATGCTGTAAGACTACCCGTGTGTGTGTGTGTGTGTGTGTGTGTGCATGTGCCTGTGTGTGTGTGTGTGTGTGTGTGTGTGCGTGTGTGTGTGTGTGTGTGTGTGAGAGAGAGAGAGAGAGAAATGAGAGCCTGGGCTGAAATAAGGTCAGTTATTAGAAGGCTTGATGGAGGTTCTGCTACGTGTTCTCATTTTGCCTGACACTTCTTTATTTCCTCTCTTTGACCGTGTAAGTGTGTGTGTGTGTGTGTGTGTGTGTGTGCATGCGTGTGTGTATGTGTGTGTGCGTGTGTGTGTGTGTGTGTGTGTGCGCGTGCGTGCGTGCGCGTGCGTGCGTGTGTCCCCTGACCACTTCCTCCATGACAAGCGCGGCCCTCCAGGGCTGCTGTTCCCCACAAAGACACTAATGTGAAGTGACAGGACAGCCAGTGGTGTTCTGCTCGGAGGGGACCTGCTTTGTGGAGGAGACCCAAGAGCCTCGCTCACAGTGGACAACAATAGAAAAAAGACCTCAAGAGGACACATTCTTTTCTATTTCTTCTTCTTAAAAAGCATCTCAGGCTGTCGCTTTTGTTTCCATTCTCTCAGTGTTTCTCTCCCTTTCTCTTTTTACACATTTTGGAGCTTAAACACACTTGTCAAAATCCCTCATGCAGAAACTCAAGAAGAAGTCTGTTTCCTGATTATCAAACAGCCCATTTAGCATTTTTTGAGGCTGAAACATGACAACAAACCAAGCTATATCTGCTCTCTTACAGGAAAACAATCCTCATTGTGTGACAGTGTTTATTCAGCTCAAAGGAGACTAAAACTATTTGCAACGTTCTGATTAAAAGTACCCAATCTCACATAGAAAACAGGAAAAATTATTACCTGTACTGGTGAAAACGCCAACCTTTAACTAGGTTGTAACTAAAATAAGCCTCTTTCATCCAGATGTTTATCCACACCAACATACAGCCACCTCACTGTCACACAAGCACATGAACACTTTCCTATTTTAGGCCAAAACTCATAAAACTTTAACGCTGCACACGTGCCTTCAGCCGGGTTCTCATCTCAGTCAGTGTTCGCTTTCATTTTGTGATTAGGAACATTTCAAATTTGATAAAGAATTAAAACAAAGAACAATACGAGGAGCATGTCAATATCTGATGATAGGAGGATTACACTTTGGTGATGAGATTGGAAGAATCAGCTTTTTAAAAAATGTTCCTCTTGTAATGACCGCTAGAGGGCGCTCTATGTGAGGTCTAATATGATTGAACGGTGCCGTGACTCGTGCGTCAAAGCAACCACAAACCAGAGAGTACATGGACCTACGAACATCCCCTTCAAAATAAAAGACGTGATGAAACTTCAATGGATACAAGTTTAATATATGAATTCAGAGCAAAAATAAAAAATAAAAAATTAACAAAATATAGGAAATCAGATGTGACAGATATTTCTAAACTCTATAGTTTACAATCTTTATGCAGCTTTGACAGGCTTATGCATGTTTCAGTCTGATGGGAAACAATGAGAAACAAAAGAGATTAATTTGACCTGAGATTCTTTAAGTAATCGGTGTCATTTGAAAAAGAGCCAAAACAATCACTTCTCTATTTGAAGGGTTTGGGGAAAGTGTGAAGTTTATTTAAACATATGCAGAAACTTTAGATTGTGCGATAAAACCATATGAAAATCTGCTTGTTTTAAAAGAAAATTCATGTCTTTCAACCAGTACTTTTGTATCTCAGCTTTATCTGAGGACTGATTTTGAGAAGGTCAGAAATTAATGAATTAAAGTACAGCAAGTAAGTAAACAAATACAAAAATATTATATTATTAATAATAATAATATATTTTTTATTATCAATAATAATAATAAAATTTCCTTGAAAAGTGTAATAATAGATGGGTAATGTAGTGTTAAAAATTGCAGTTCCTGTATGGAAGCCAATGTCTGCCACTCAAAGGACAAACAGGAATACAAAATTGTCTAGGACTGGATAGGGCTGGATTTGGATGAAAGTATTAACATCTGGAGACTTTAAGACTGAAGTGGTTTGATGAAAATGTGTGAGAACATGAGGGTTTAAGTTCATGAGGTTTATTAAATAGCACCTTTCAAGATATGTCATCATAAGGTGCTTCACAACAAGTGATACAGAAATTTACAGATTGACCATTTACAAGCAGGAAAAGAAACTCCAAACTGATGCACAGTTCACGTGAACTCTGGAATTTGGGGGCAGCGAATAAAGCTGGTAGAGTAGCGAGCTGATGTGGGTGTATTTAGGACTTAGTCAGAAGATTAGCACAGACATTTTGAACCAAGTTCTGCCCCACTCTGTTTTCCACCTCCTTCTCCGTCTCTGTTTGACCACCTGTCCTTAGATGATCCTCTGCAACCAGCAGATTACAGCCACCTGTGTCTACCTCAGCAGCTCCACACCTTGTCACAATCACATGCCCAGGATTCCAGCACTTCTGATTTCTTCAGTTTTAAACCCAGCCTGCCTCTGACTAAGCCCCCTGCCTTTGTCAAATGACCTGCCTGTGGATTCCTGCTCCTTGCCTGTCTCTGAGCCTCCTGCTTCTTCCTCATTAGACTTTACATCCTGATTCTTCTGAGAACCCGCCCTGGCAGCTGCATTTGACACTTATTATTGTTTGATTTGTTTTCCTGTTTTCAATGCAGTGTCTTCATTTTATTGTTATTACATAGTTTGTCTTTACCTCATTTATCCCAGTGTACCCAGACCAAGTACAAATTAGAAATTCTACTAAATATTTTTATCTTCTGTTTGTTTTGTGGGATTTTCCCCAATATATAAATACAATTCTTAATTTTATTTTAATATATATATATATATATATATATATATATATATATATATATATATATATATATATATATATATATATATATATATATATATATATATATATATATATATATATATAATATTTTTGAAGCAAAACTATCTCTGAGAAACCTAAATCTAGTTTTATTTTGAAAGTCTGCACAGGAAGTGAAAAGAGGCTGCTGACTCTGTCTTGACGGTACTTTGAGTCACATGGTTGCTGCCTAACCGAGAGCTGATGGAGCCAGATGAAAAAGGTAGGAGGCGAGCCCCTCCGGTTGCGCGTCAGCGTCCCCTCAAATAGAAAGCCGCTCCTGTCGCTCCTGCCCTGCTCCCACAGAGACGGACGGCTGCGAACCAAAACCAAAGGCTCGTTTTATTTGGAATGCGGCAACATTTTGTATTTATTTCATGTGATGCCTAAGGAGGAGAGTGAGGGGAGGCTGTGAGGAGGCTGGAGCGTTACGAGGGATGATAGTGAGGATCAAGGCGCGCTGTCCCAGGAGAACCCATCAGGAGGAGATCTGGCCGTGAGGATGCTCCTCTAACGCACCAGGACCGAGTGAGTAGCCCCCCCATCTCCCCTCAGCATCCTTCATTCTAACATCTGGACAGATGTTGGGACACTTTGAAATGCCTTTCACTTACAATATATTGATCCCACTGTCTGATCAATCATTTATAGAGCTCACTACGGTTTGGAGGTCTGAATTTGTAAATTAGAATTTAAAAAATGAGCGCGTTTAATCCAAATAAGTCCCCGCTAATCGCATCAGGGTTTTTACCGTCATGCAGCGCGTTCCGGTGGGGGATCGCGGGGGTCGATCGTGTCTCTTTAAAGTTTTGATTGGAGTGAACATGTGTTGCACTCTGCAGCCACAGTGGCTAATTAAAACAGCCTTTGTAAGGGGCTCTCCTATCACAGGCGCTCATCATTAATCCAATGATGGCCGGAGGGCGTGGGTTGGAGCGCGTCATGATAAGTGGAAGCCACCAGTGCTTGCACACTTGGACTGATTAATTATGAACAAATCCACCCTGGCCGTTGTGTGTGCACATGACATGATCTAGGAACACAAATGGCGATGTCAGTCTCACAATTTAAAGAGGTGGATTTTTTTTTTTTTTGGAAGAATTCACACAAAATGATCCTGTTGAATTTAGATTGTCTTTTTTTGGAAGGGGGTGGCATGACTTCCCTTACTTCAAATCAGATAGAGCGTGTAATGATTTTCTCACCTGGAACCAGCTCCAGGGTGTGGAACATGCTGTGCTGCTATGTGTGTGTGTGTGTGTGTGTGTGTGTGTGTGTGTGTGTGTGTGTGTGTGGGTGTGAGAAGAACTTCTACATCAGGCCCAGTGCATGCAGATGAATGGAATCCACTTACTATGCTGCAAGGGTCCCCCTTCTCCTGTGTGTGTGTGTGTGTGTGTGTGTGTGTGTGTGTGTGTGTGTGTGTGTGTGTGTGTGTGTGTGTGTGTGTGTGTGTGTTATTCACCTCATTACACTCATTGTGTTGACTTAAGCAGCGGGGTCACCCCTGAGGCCCATTCACCTGCCTTATTGAGGAGTGATGCTCTGAATTACACCACGCTTTAGAGGCTGGAGAAGCCTTTTAGCTTACGTGTCATGTTCACCGCTGTTATTCCAGCTGAAGCATCGTGTATTTATTTGCTGTATTTCTCGCCTAACGTACGTTAGTGGAATTCTGCTATGAGGCTGCTCCCCACTCATGGCGAGTGTGTTTTGCTGAGAGATGCTTAACTCCTGAATCTTATATATTTCAGATTTATGATTGAGCTCCAGCTCCGGTTTGAATCCGGGGCAATTACGCTGGCAGCCTGCCCACGCACACTTTGAACAGGAGCTCCTTTACTCTCTTGGATTTTTTCCACAAACTAACACACAAAAAAAGTCCTCTTTCCTTTAGAGCTGTTCTTTGCGCTGCAATTCTCTGTTTTCAGTGTTATTTCTTTGCGTGTGTTAAACACCAAACCTGTGGCCGAGCATTGCAAGGAGTCAGCTTTCTGTTGAGGGTGATGAACAGTCAGACGGCCCCCACAGGGCTGAGAACAATTCCTGCTGCTGATGCACCCAAGGCGACAGGACTGGAGCGCTCCTTCCTCCTCCCTCCCCGTCTCATCCGGCCTCCATCCCATCACGCCTTCCTACTTTTGCCTCACAGAAATGGAAAAACACACTCCCCTCTGGTTCACTTGCACACCTGCACCGCTGTGTCTGTGCTCTCTCTGTCTTCCTGTCATCCTCTGTACATGCAAAGGAGCTACAGTAGCTTACTAGAATCTTTAGATTTGCAATAAATAAGCATGATTTAAGGTGTATATAAGGATGATTTGTTTTTAAATGTCAAAACTGGTACAGAAACTGAATAATCCTTTGAATGATCTGAATATTTTTACATGCACTGCCTGCAACAACCTCCACTGTAACCTCTCTTAAAGATAACTTTTAAATGGTGCAATTTAAACTGAAACTTTTGATAAAGTTTGAGGTAAGTCTGATCCGTGCCACAAGTGTATAGATCAACCTAATGAAGCCTTCACACGTTGCTGTGTAATAAATACATAGATTATAGCAATGATGATGGTTTGACCCACTAGAATTAAAGTCCCTGTATTCCTTGAAAGAATGTATATCACCCACCACCTTTCAGATTTTAAACACTAGAATCGTTGAGGAGTGATGGAGTTAAAGCTTTTTTGGTCAAATCTGAAGAGCTACGACTGCTTTAAAATGTAGCTTAATGAGCATCAAATGAACTGAGGTATAGCCATTTTTGTGTTTCATTAAAATTCCTTTAGTGGTTCAGATATTTTGCTACCAGATGATGGGTTTGACTCCAAGAGTTATTGCCAAATTTATAAATCTCACACAGTGTGTAGAGCTCAGAGTGACTCTCAGCTACAACATCCAGTCTTAGCAGAGAGATTTAGAGTTGTAGCCATTTTTGTGCTTTTTAAGGTCAGTTGACTGCAGCCATCTTGAATTGGGTTGACTCCAAAAGTGAATCAGTTGTAGACGTTCACCCAATTAAGACTTTCTGAAAGTTTCATTAAAATCCATCCAGGGATAAAAGTCTGATGTTTTGAGTCTTTCCTAATGAGACACAGGCACAAACATATTACAGAATAAATATTACAACATGATCTGATAGCTACTGTTTGAGCTGAATAATATTACCCATAATAGCCAAGAGTTGCTTTTAAAAAAAACCAAATCAGACAAAGAGATTTCCATCCCTGTTTCCGTCACACTTCACCACCATCCCTCATGGTGTGATTTAATGACATTAACTGTTTATCTCAACGTGGCTCTAATACTTCGATCGACTCCGTTTCATGAGCGTCTGCTTAAAAATGGATTTAGTTTCAAAGCTGAAACTCAACAGCATCACTCTCAGCTGGGTTTAAGCCAAATCAAAGATTAGAACCACAGACTCCAGAGCAAAAGATTTGTCAGATTTGAAGCGGAAAAGGTGGCAGTTTAATGAAAAAGACATGAAATCAATGGCTAATTGTGGAAAAATGAACAAAACAACAATTGGATAAATTTGATTAAAATATTCTTCATATTTAATTGAATGGAAGTCTAAAATGTCACCAGTAAAACAGCTGATGAGAATAGATTTGTATCTATTTGGTGGTTAAAAGGTGAATCGGTGGAGGTGTTTTTTAAATCAAGCCCAGGCTTCATGACTTTTAGGATGTCTCTAAATATTCTTCTGAAATTTAAATAATACTAGACGGGCAACACACCAGAGCCAACAGGAAAATGAGAAAACAAACAACCTTTTCTGCTCAGTGGACCTGCTTTTCCTCTCAAATAAACACTCTTCTACATGCAGATCATTCCCACCCATGCACATTCATCTTTTCTCACATTATCCTTCCCTCACAATCACTGCTGTCTGCTTTTGCCAGAATTTTGTTCACCCTCACACTATTGTTCTCTCGTCATAACAAGCCAGGTGCAGCTCACTTTGAGCACGGTGATGCTTTGGAACATGTCAGTCACTGTGCATGGCCTTTGGTTGTTGGTAGAAGGTGCAAAATGTGACGTAAGCATAGCAGAGCATGGAGTAAATGGTCCGTGAATCCCTAAAAGTGTGTACGTGCACATCCAAGTGTGCATGTCAGCCATGTGGGTAATAGCTCAGGGACTGAGGGGGGGTGTTGTACATTGGCCAGTGAGCCGGACAGATGTGCCCCAGCCTGGACTTCAGGAGCGCGGGGTTTCAAACTAGCCTGCCAACCAGCATTAGCACCACAAATCTGTTACTAAAGGGCTCAAACTGAGTGCTAAAAACAGTGAATTATTTATTCCCTGTGGTTTGAAATAAGACAGAAATGAAGACGGCTTTGTTCTGAATTTAATGTTTTAATTGTTAGGAGTTTATTATCTGTTTTCTCACTATAAAGACATGTCAGGCTCAGTGTAGTGAATGGTAGTCATAAGAAGCAGGAGCTTTGTAATTCATGATTATTGATTCATGTCCCAGCAGGATTTCAGCATAATGTCCCTGAACACAAGTATAGAGCAGCCAACATGATACCGTTTTTAAAAGGCAGCGATTTGCATAGTTATGCCTTTATTTCTCCATTTTGTCTATTTGTGATGCTCATAATGCAAGAGCATGAAATAATCTACTTGTTCTGAACGTTGTTGCTTTGTGCACGTTAAAGTGGTCTGTGCAGGAAGGACACCAAGTAAAAACAACTGTTTTGTTTAAAATGTTTTTTTGTTTTTTGTTTTCTTGGCCTAAGGAAATGTTGACTCGCTCTGACCTTTTTTAGCGCTGGGAATACGTGACACTGCGTTCACGTCACTCAGCTTTTCTGCCGTTTGTTTCTGACTTGCTTCGCTCACTCTTCAGAGCATCTTTGAAAAAGCCTCACAGCTACAGCTCAGCAAGTGGGAAGGATACTGTTTTGTTATTCATACTTCAGCTATGAGTTTGTCACTCACTGCGGGTGGAGAAGTGTTTCTACCAAAAACGGTTTAATCTGCGCAATCACAGCGAACCTTCGGGATCTCATTAGCAGGGATTGGATTCACCTCTCAGCTGCTCTTCTTCTTTATGGTTTATGTCACATCTGCATTTGGTACATAGAAAAAAACCTGTGTGCTCTTGCTTTAAGGAAAGAAATTATGTTGCATAACCACATTTAATGCTGTGATGTAGAGTGTCAACCAGCAACTTGCTGGCTGCAGGTGTGTTTTTGCAGATATTACTTTACACGTCTACTGACAAACTTGATATCAGTGTCTGTCAAGACTAGAAACAACAACCTCTTGCCAGCAACAAGAACATGCAGTCAATTACTGGGTTATTGAATCAGTACATGGAGACGGTTTTATGCTATGCTAAAGCGAGACTGTTTTTGTGAGCAAATATCTCAGCATACAAATTATATCTCTTAAAAGGTGAATGATAATGTTTTTGCATGCGACTGTGTAAAATATCTCATGAACACTAGATAAGGTGGAGTCTTTATTATAGAAAAATGTTTTAATCACAAATACGTTAGTCAATATTATCGACTGTGATCTCTCATTGAGTTTAGACACTCGCTGCATTTATTTATCCTTTTCAGCTAAAAACAAACTGGAAATGCTACATTGAAGCTCTTCAAAATAAGAGCATGTATAGGGCACATTAGAATCTATACTATGATCGGTGTTCACTCTACTAAAGTTTTCCATTCTCAGTATGTAATTGTTTAAATAATTATATACTTTAACCACCAATATGCTCTGCCTTGAAAGCACAGTGTTTTCTAGCAGAAATTGTCTGATCACGTAAAGCCTAACATCCAGAGTTCACATTTTAATGTCACTGCAGTTACCAGCACCATCTAATGATGCTTTTGTGAGTTTAGCTTTCAGTAGTAAGTGAAGATCATTTGGAATGCAAGACAAAGAAAGAGCATGCTTCCAAAGCAGAGTGTGAATCATTTTGATAGTCGTCATTTTTGTCTTGATTACATTGTTTTTATGGTAATTTTGAGCCTAAATCAAAATTAAAACACAAATTCTAATAATTACACATGCAGCCCTACCACATAACAGGTTTTAATGAAACTCTCAAAAAGTAATCATCAGATGTGCACCAATCAGTCCGTTTCACAGATACTGAGCTAAAATTTGGTGTGTTAGTAGCTATGATATTAAAATGGTAAAATTCCTGATTATTGTTACAGAGTGGAAAAGTGTGAGTTTTCAGTTCGTGTTTTTACACCTCCCTAAGCTGTCTAAGAATTTACATGTACGTGCATATGTCAGGTAACAGTATGTGTGCAATTGCATGTTTTGCATCACAATTATAACATTTTTTGAATGTTGGAGACAGTGGAAGCACAGTGTGCTCTGGTGGGCGAGTTCACCTTTGCAGCAGTATCTGTTTATCGATTCCTCTGACAGCCACACATGTGTTACTGATGCAAGATCAGCCTTTGCACTCAAAGATGACAGTATTTATTTATATTTATTAACAGACAGGTCGCTTCTTTGCGCTGCAGCCCTCAGAGGACTTGCCTCACCTGTCTCACCCCCTCAGGTCTGAGGTAGCAGCACATTTCAGGTCTGTCCTGGGTGTTTAAGATCAAAGAATGCACTCAGTTAAAAAGTGAGGGAGGGGGAATCCACTTCAGCTTGAGCTTACCATGAATGAGAGAGGCTGCAGGGACAGTGAAAGTTAGTGGAAGAATGAAGGGTGGAGTCAAGGGCTCTGGGGAAAACGGCAAGACAGATCCCATATTGATTGTTTTAGTAAGAGAATCCTCAGGCTTTTAGTGGTGCTGCTTAATAAGAGGGGCTGTGGAAAGAGAGATCGCATCATCTGAACTCCACTCTAGAGGCTGCCGTCGGCTTTAGAACAGTTCACAACAAAATCAAAACAAAAGCAAGAGGGAGGTCAATCAGTTTGAATGATAGGTTTTGGCTCTGGGAATTTAGAAATTAGTGTCAAACACATTTGCCTGACACATCCTTAATAAGCTCACCTAAACAGTTCAAGTGTTCAGGAGGTGGAATATGCTTTAAAATATGCTTGAAAAGATAAAAACCATTTGCTACTAGGCTAAATGTTGAACACATTATCACAAGTTTGTTATTTTTCCTAATCAAAGGAAGCCAGCTCTACAGTATGTGTCTTTCATCATACAGCACAGCCGCACATCTTATCTCCATCTATGCAGCTGGTTTGCGTACATGCTGTGGTTTGTTTGCAGTGGCATCGTCTTGTTTTGCTGCATGCATGCGATCCGTCTCTCTCTCTCGTTCTTAAGTCAGGAGCCCGGCTTCAGAGAAACACTGAGCTATTTTAGGAGGCAGCAGATTGTGTTGAGCAAGGGAAGCGAAGTGACACAACTGGCGTTGAGATTGCTTGGTGTCTGAGAACCTTGAAAATGTCTTTCTTTAGTTCCATGCTCCCCCGACACCTCGCAGCCTGCACATGTAGCCACCATCAGATAATGGGGCAGCTACGAACGGGAGCTGCACATCAAAGCTTGAAGATAAACAATCATTTTACAGACAACTCCTTTTTTTTTTTTACATTTTACTATAAAAATATTCTCACTCTACTGAGTTCCTGTTAGCGATTGTGTAACTGGCACATAATATGCATATCTATGCTGTCACAGTGACATCTTCCTACATAGATTATTACATTTGAAGGCTGTGAGTTATAAACTTTGAAGAACATGAAACATTGGCCACTTTGTGTGAGAGCTGAACGAAGGGCTGGGGCTATTTTTGGGCTGTTTTTGATTATTTAATTTTATTATTTATGTATTCACCTCTACATGAAAGAGAGCTGAGGTCCCAAGTGGGCTCTGTCTTTTTTTTTACACCCTCTCTCCTTCTTTAATGTTCTCTCTCTGAACAGATTTCAGTTTGCCACAATTTCTGCAAACAGATTTCGTTTTTTTTTTTTTTTTCATTTTGCACTGGACTCGATCTAAACACCTCTTTGTCAACTGAACTCATGTGTAAGCAAACAGATTTGTGTGTGCATGTTGACTGTGTTTTCGTGTGCTTGCACTTGTTTAATGAAAACACCTGCTGCCACCCACCAAACACACACTTCAGTCAGTCATCTGATCAATACCCAGCTGGGTTTGTCAGCGTGGTGTCTGTTGTGAAATCTTTGCTAACCCAATTAACCAAACTGTGTGCTAACTAAATTATCAGAACCCCTGAACTGTATTAACCCAGCTCACAGTGGCAGACACATCTATCTCTCTGGGATCAAACATGCAAAGCCAGCAGAAAATCGCTGCTCATTTCATTAACCTCCTCCACGCTGAGCTGTAATGTCTGTAGAGTAACAAGGTGATGTGGGTCCTTTTATTTTTGTTTACAGCAACAAAACACATTTTTATTCAGTGTTAATGTGAAACAAGTCAGTGTATGTTCATGTTGTCAGCGACACCTTAAAAACCCCCATCATTTTGATGGTTACAGCAGCTATGATTTTGTATTAATGAAGCACTGACGCGCCAGTTTCAAAACAAATATTTTTACTGTCGGTTAGGAACGAGGCTAGAAGCAAACTGATTAGATGTGTGTGATCAGAGAGAGTCAGAATCCACATCATGAAATCCACTGACATATTCAGGCTAAATTCTCAGCAGAAACTCAGTATTGCCACCTAAAATTACACACAGATGGTAGCATAAGGGTTTTGTTGGTTTTAATGCAGAATGGTTGTTCATAAAAAGGGGGTTTCATCAAAAAAAATTATAGAAAATTTTTGTGGAATTGTTTGTAATAAATAGGGTTGAAATTAATGACTAATTTGTTTTAGATTATTCCATCGAATAATTTGAAGAATAATCCATTATTCTAAACTACTAACTATGTGGAGGTTCTGGATACACCTCAACACACAGATGAACTTAGCTTCCAGCTACATGTAGCCTGACTTAGCTTCAGTGCTATGAAATGTCATAGCATAAATAAGCTAATAAAGAAGTGAATGATACAGAATGCTAAGCTGAATACAAGAAGTTTAGCTTAAACACTCATTTACTGGTTTGATATTAAAACCTGCACATACAGTAATACACACAGGTAGCATTAATAAATCCAATATGGACTCCATATCTAGACTAAAAGTCACCCAAAACATTTATTTACTAAAAAATATAGAGGAAGGACGGCACTGAGTGAGAACTGGGGCGGTAACTCAACTGATGTTTTCTAGTGGTGTGTGAGGGATGTTTGTTATATTGACTGAAAGATTTAAGAAATAAAAGAATAATTTATCAAATTATGCATCAACCACAAATATTGATGTCGACTAAATATCATAGTCAACGTTATCAATTCTGATAAGTATTCAAGTTGACTAACCTAGCAATGAATATTTTAAGTGTCTGTACTGAGTTATCATCTAAAACCATGGCAGCACATTTCAAAGAACTTTAAGTAAAGTCATTCAAATACTTGTGATTCCATCCATACATAAACAAATCCACATGCATGGGCCCTGAGCATCATCAATACCTCATGTTCTAATGAAATACCACTTTTAAACCTTTGTCTCTCTCATTATGACAGGTGTCGAGTGAGAGAGTGCAGCCCCTCACTTTGCCCTTTGCAAGCTCAAAGCCACTCAGAACATGTTGAACGAACAACAATCAGAATCAAAATTCCCAGCTAACCAGTGGGGGGGGGGGGGACTTTTCTATAACTCATTCACACTCAAATCCAAACTTTTATTTATGACCTGCTGCCAAAAAGGTGAGTAATAATGTTTTTGTATATGTCTGCGGTTGTTAGCAAGATGTGCTAATCACCATGAACCATAACGGCTATACCTCAGTTAATTTCACAGATTTGAATTTCATGTTGAGAGTCATTCACATCACAAACTCTAAAGAGCTGAGATCTTGTGTGTCCCCTCCTCCCTCTTTCATCAGGTAACCTGAGATTTATAGAAAACCTAAAACATCACATTTTAACATTTGTTGTGTTAGTTTTTTCAAACTGTAATTAGTTTCCTGTTTCATACATAATCAGTTACACCTGAGTAGAATCATAAACTTTATTAGAAACAAAATGAGTTCTGTACAGACAGGAAACCCATTTAGAAAGAAAGAACTTGACTCAGAATAGTACTGACTGAAATAAGACAGGTGTGGAATTTAAAAAATAACTAGGACCAGGTGTGGAGATGAGAAAATGAGATGAACTAAAACAAAACCAGGGAACAAATGGAGTAAAACCAAAGCAATACAATTAAAAATTAGGACATTGTTTTTAATCACTCAAATTAATCAAAGTCAGAACACAACATTTTAAATCCCCAACAAAACTTATACCAGTCCTCTGTTTTTATAAATGTTTGAACATAAAAAGGTTAACGTCAGATTCCTCCAGCAGCTCTGGTGTGACCAGTTTAGATCAATGATGCTTTACACTACAGTTCAAATGCTGTAAGACCTGCATCAGAGTATATTCCTCTGCACAATCATTCTAAACATCTCAAACACAAAGATTAACAAAATTCCAACCAGCAGTTGAAAGTTACAGCTTTAAAAGTCTACAGGTAACATAATTTTCAGTCCAGCAGCAGTGGATTTCACCTGGATAAAACTTGTCATCTGTGACTTTTCTGCAGCTTTGAGAGTGGATGAGAAGGCGTAGTGACTTGGCAGCAGCTGTGCAGAAGTGGAGGTGTATGGTAGGTGGCCTTGGACAAGAACTGTAAAGAAAGGCAGCGTGACTCACTGAGAGAGAGGAGTCTTCATAGTCCATTGATGAGCAACCCACAGAGCTCCTCTCTCCACTGTCTTCCTCTCCATCTGTGCTGTTGTGTGAGGGTAGTCAGAGAAAGCAGGAGAGAGCTGGGAAACGTATGTAGGTTAACATTTCAGGATTCACCAGGGGTAATGCTTTTTCCACCAGCTGCCATTGTTGAGGCTGACCTGCCTTTTAAGACTGAATCAAATCGATGGCTTTTCCGTCTTTAGGCTGGGAGGAGCTTGGGGAAGCTGTCTGTGTCTGCACAGCCATGATAACATTGCTCAATGGGCACTAACCGCCTTTCAAATGGAAATGGAGCATCCAGTGAAAGAAGACACAGCCATCTGGATGATTCTTACAACAGATCAGTGGCTGGTGGAGATGGTAGAGCAATGGTTGAGGGTGTATCTCATTCTGACTTACACAGCATCCCCAAAACACACCAACAAATGTTGTGTTGCATATAGAGGCATTCGAAACTCAGCATGCTTGCAAATGCAGAAAGTGACTCACCCAGATCTACGAGGGTGTGTGCAACAGACATCACTCTGACTTACAGTATTCACTCATCACAGTGCCAGTTTGTTCTTTCAGTCAGCCCCTCTCTTCTTCCATGAATCAACATCCGTCCTGCCCTCTATCCCTCATTAACTTGCTTACAAACACACATGTGGAGTCAGGAGAAGTCAGGCTAAAGGGGGCGAGTGGATTTATAAATTGCTGACACAGAAAGTGAGTGGTATGATCAGGTTGAGCACCGGCTCAATCCAGTAACTCCCTGCAGGGAATAGTTTAGAATAAATCACTCATAGATTATACTGGGCCTGAAGATTAAAGCGGCAAAAGTGTGTGTGTGCGTTTTGTGTGTGTGTGTGTGTGTGTGTGTGTGTGTGTGTGTGTGTCTGTGTGTGTGTGTGTGTGTGTGATCTCTTGTGCATCTCCTTTTTCCTGTAAATTCGTGGCCGCAGCATGAAATCTGTGTGCCTTTGTGAGTTACAGACTGTAGAGGTGATGAGTAGAGCCACTGGCTGGCTGTGCTGTGGTAAATGGTTGCATGGAAGTGTTGACATGTGTAACTGCTCCAATTGGCTCTCTGGAGTTGTCCTCAGGGAAATAAGGGGAAGCAGTGGAGGCAGAGACAGGCAGACGCTAAAAAAGAGTTAGTGTCTGTCCTCTATGTGCATGTGGGTTGGTGTTTTCAGTCAATGACTGAAAACTGTTTAAGAGAATTTATCATTTAAATGTTGCATTGTTGACTGTGAATTTGCACAGTGCATGTGTTTGTATTTAAATGCAATATGCATGTGCATATGCTGACAAACTGTCTCAGTCTATAGGCCATGTTTATGCAGTGTGTGCTCAGGACTTTCCAGGGCTCCATATGGTGTCAGGGGTGATAAATTGACTCTAGGGGCAGCACTTAGCAGCTGTTTCTGTGGACTTACAGCAGCAGACGGTGAACCTCGGCCTTTTTGCACTATTTAAGGTCTGTGGCTAAGTGAACTTCTGCCAATAAACCAAACTTTTAGCGTACAATTTAACCTCTACGTTAGAGGACTAAACTCACACAGCTTCCAGTTGTGTCCTTTATTCAGTTTTCTGCATTTATTGCTAAAGGGTTTATAAAATTAAGTCTGTTTCACAGCTTGTTCATTATCTGGAGGGTGCTGGGTGAGTTTCTAGATCAGATATGCAGTTTAAACTTGGTTTGTGGTTAAAGACATAGTTCAGATCCTTTGAAAGGGTGTTCTGTGGAAAGGCCTTACTGTGGAGAAAAAGAAATTAGTCCTGGCTGGATGGACTTGCAGTTAGCTAGGCTGAACTTCAAATGCCATCGTAAAAAGCTTTAACCTCAAAAACGTTCCAGAGATTTGTGTGACTGCTATTTGTGTGAATCTCATTCTATTTCTGCTGAAATAATCTGGTAATGAGAAGCTAAAGGTGTATAGAATAATGTTCATGTGTTGTGTTATGAAATTTTGGGGATTAGAGTTGTTTTAAGATTTAAGATCCAATGTGTAAGTGCCCCTGCTCAGACTAGCCATTAGATTATTATTATCTACTAGATCTACTAGAAACTAATCTCTGTTTCTCCAATCTGAGGTTGTTCATGGATTTATGTACAACAGGTATGATTTTAATTATTCATATTCTTTCCATATAAACCCTTCTAATATTCTGACCTCTCTCTATTTGGCTGAAGCCAGTTGCTGCTGAGTTCTTTGTCTCTGACGTTTGCTTTAAAATGCATCAACAGTGAGGTTGAGGTTTGAATCCTGACATTTAAAAAAAAAATAATAAAATAACTTATAACTAATAATTTTGTTGCAATAGACAGCTGATCCTTCTTACTTTGTTCATTTATTGATTTGATCAAATGTGCTTTTAATGTCATTTATTAATTAGTCAGATCATTATCAAAGAGAAATGCATCAGTTGAGGAGTTTCTGTATATTGAGGGTTAACAACACTGGTGTTAAATATGGAGGCCATTGTTCAGATAACCTGCATGGTGCAGAGTGCACATGTGCTGTTATGCTCTGTGTCGAGACTGCACACAGAGCTTCAAAACCTTCCAGTGCAGAAAGGTTGAACACAGCTAAGGTTCAGTTTTGCTGGTAATTCAAAAAGTCTTTTTCTTTGTAACTGTTGATTGAACTCAAGAGGATTGGAAGGTGCAGAGTTGGCTCAGTGAGAAGATAAGGGAGCTAATTCTTTGCCTCTTCTCCCTCTGCTCTTTGATCCTCACCCCCCACTTCATATCTCTTTGATTGCCATGTTTATGACAGCTCCTTTTCCCCTTTTCTCCTCTCGGTGCCTCGCTCATTTCGCTCTGTGTGGTGTGGCGCGTCAGCAGTTCATCTTCTGTCGAAAGCAGCCGTTCTCACGCATGCGCACACGCTGACGCTCGCGCACAGACGAGTAGAACGCACACCCAGAGCAAAGGCGCACCCGCCTCCTCCGTTCCTCACAGAGGTAAAGTGAGTGCACCAGCATCCGCGATGAATAATTGAGTTATCTGGCTCCGTGCAGAAATAGCAATCTCTCTCATAAGTGTGAAAACATTACTTGCCACCAGAGACCTGGGAACCCGTGCCACCATGTGGGTCTACACGTGTACTATGTGCATGCGTGCTTCTGTTCCCAGACATGTCGTGTGAGTTATTTTCTGTACATGTAAACATTTTGAAAAGACTTTAAGTCTGAAGAGGAAAGATTCAGCAGTAGGTTTGTGACATTTGCAGCTCTAACAGTCCTCCAGTCGTGTAGTCTTTATCTAGTCCTTATTCAGTGATACAGTGGGATGATGCAATAAGGAGCATGAGATGCTGATGCTTTCCAGCATATCAAAGCAATAGAGACATGTTTCTGATAAAGTTTCACACAAACTCGTTTTAACCTGTAGGTTCATTTACAGTTTAACAGAACTCAGAACAATAAAGTCTGCAGTCATTTTTTTGAAACTCCAAATGTTTACTTTCACAGGCAGGGTCTGCGCTGCTTAATATTTGTGGCCAAGCTTTGCTGGGAAACAGTGCAGCTTTTGGAAAAGTTGATTTTTAATTTATGATTGGCTCCATTATGTAAAATCAAATGTAGTGGTATATCTTGCTGTCTTAACCCTTTAACCTACAGGTTTGGTAGCACATATTAGTGTCTATTATTAGAGAAGCATGAAGCACTGAACCTGACTGGATAAACACTCAAAGTCATTCTAAAAGAAAAGTTTAAACATAATTATGTGACAATATTATTTTCTTAATACTAATGATACAGTTTTTACAGCATTACCTTGCATTCTATATTATGACCTTTACTGCCCCAAAGAAATAAAAATGTCGAAATCAACAGTTTTTTGTAGCATTTTTTCTTGCTGTGCATTAAAGTTATGGTAGTCCTTGTTTTCAAAGGTCGGTTGGCTGTAGTAGCCATCTTGATTTTGATTCATTTCAGAAGGTAATAAGTAGATGTATATCCAATATTTACTTTATTAGAGTTCATTAAAATCTGGATGTGGCCCTGTGATGGACTAGTGACCTGTCCAGGGCGTCCCACCGCCCCACCTCCCCGCCTCTTGCCTCATGACTGCTGGAGATAGGCACCAGCTCCTCGTGAGCCTTAATGGATGAAGTAGTTCAATAAATGGATGGATGGAGTTTGTACAGTTTGCAATGTATTTATGCAGATTGTTGTAGTTGTTTAAATCCTCCTAACTAGTGTTACTGGTGGGGCTTTAGCAGTCTGTCTGTGCTGAGAACTGACCTGATGTAGATCAGCTGCAAGGCCTGACACGTACTCTCCATGTTAGCCGCCCCCAGGAGCCCTCTGAAGCGATCCAAATGGTGACACAACAAAGCTGAGGGAGCAGAATCAAAGGAAACTGACAAATAAGGCTGAATCTGACAGGCGAATCCTCAGAGCACCACCAGACTCTGACAGATCCTTCAGCAGAAGAAGAGCCAACGCCCCTCATAGCAGCAGCAGCGTTCGTTAATGCTGTTTCATAACACCACAGCAGAAACGATTACTTAGACGGAGAAGGTGTGAATCTGAGAGGATCGCATCACTTTTCAGAGAGATCTTATTGTACAGGTGGGTTTAAGGAGTAAGGTCTGGTGTCCACAGCGAAATGATAATAAAAGAATAGCATGTGTTGCGGTAAGTGGGGGGGCTGGGGGTAGAACCAACCAGCTGTTCGGTCTAAAAGCTCAGAGCTACATTGCGGGGAGACGGCAGCAGATTAAACAGCAATCCTACTGATCCAGCCCACACACTCATCCTCCCTACTACACCCCCCTCCTCTCTTACACTCACATATTCATCACAATGAGGAGGTGCTGCAACTAGTCTATTTTTAGCCAGTCTGTAACATTAAACAAGTCTGACTGCCATAATAGGTAACAAACCTGGACAGGCATGAGGGCAGGTTGGGGCTGAATGTGTGGGGTTAAATCTGGGGCAGGCTGTCCCAGGATGGACCACCACAGCAGCTTCCAGGGTGATGCTGCAGAACCGTGACATTCTCAACACTCTGGAGATACTAAGAGTGCTGTGAAGAAAACTTTAGTGTTGTTATGCAGTTATGAAAGTGTTTAGCTTGTGTCTGACAGCGTGCTTCCACTGGCGTTTAACCGCGGAGTTCGAGACGAAGATTTAACAGCACTGTGTCGGGATAAAGGAACAAGCTTCGTCCCCCCTGGTCGTTGCTCCCTCTGCGTTTCCTACGTGGTTAAGAGTCTTTACTTTGGAAATCATCATTAATCTGCTCCGTGCAGACAAATTTTAAACAGAGCAGGGAATATGATTACATTCAAAAACATTCCGGGATCATTTGAAATCCAGTTTAAATGTTTCACTCCATTACAGACGAGTGACTCGAGCATTCTCTGCTCCCGCTCTTCTTCATCTATCTCTCTCATGCTTTTGGTGTTTCGTTCTCCCTCTTCTCCTTCTTTCACTCTCTTTTCATTTTCTGGCATTGTTACTGACTTTTTTTTAATTCTTCCCCACTGCTTGTCTTCCTCTCCTTTTTTGTCTCTCTGGTGCCAAATGGGGGTTTGGGAGAGTTCCTCCAAATTGGCACACAGATGAATAATGCATCTAAGGCAAAAGCAGAGAGCTGGGGTTGGATATAGCTGTCTGTCAGAATGTTTTTCTGTGTTACAGTTAGGTAGGGAGTTCATCTGATACTTCAGTGGAGAAAAAAATGTTTGTCATCTTTTCCCCGCTTCCCATTTACTTTTAATCATTTAATCAAGTCTTTTATTCTCAATAACTATGAGATCACATAGTCCTGGAGGACTGTGGGTATTATGCAGCACACTTGACACATTTTGTCAAAAAAAATTTGGGGAGTTTTCTCAGCAAGGCCTGTTGTTTAGTTTTTTTTTCTGCAGCATGCATGCATAATGCATGCGTTTTTGATTTCATTTGATTCTGTGTCGCTGTATGCACGAGACTGTGTGTGTGTGTGTGCACAGCCTGCTATTCCCAAACTGCAGTCTTAAAAAGCTAACTGCACTCACGAGCATAAACTCACTGTAGAAGCATCATTAAAGTAATGAGCAGGAAGTTAGCGCTAAAATCAACTATAAACAGAGAGGAAGAGAGGGAAAGATGGAGAGAGAGAGAGCCAATCCCATAAGGGTAAATCTTAATCCTGAGTGTTGCTTCTGACTCATTCTGGTTAATTAAGTTGAGTCAAGTGAGAGGAAAATGGGGTCTTGCCTTTTCCTGAGCCTGGATCAGCACATCCTGTGTTTGCGGCTTAAATTCTCTCACCAAAAACGCCCTTCAGAAAACACAGATAGGACAAACTGCATTCAGTCTCCTCTAATTATTTCTATTAGCTTTGACCTCCACAGCATTTTAATACTCACAAAATTTCACACAGATACACACACTTCCCATCAACTCCTAAATTTACATACACATCATGAGTACGTGCCCCCATTTAGTATTAAGTTTCAGGCTATGTACGCTAACAGTTTCATTTATCACGCTTTATCATTTAGCCCCCATTTATGGTAGACACTATTTGCTCTGCACATCCGGCACTCAGCAGTTAACACACACACACACACACACACACACGCACGCACGCACGCACGCACGCACGCACGCACACACACACACACACACACACACACACACAGAAACTCACAGAGACAAAGAAATTTGTTGAGCAACCTATGGGAATTTTCTTTGTTGTATTGTGGTGGAAAGATTTCGCCATGCGACTAAAGGATGAGGCAAACAACTGAAATGTCAAACTCCTGTGTAACTGAAAATAAAACAACTCAGGGGTTGCCATTTGGGGACACCTTAGATGTGCTGTAGAGTGTGGAACAGATAAAACAAATAGTCGCTTTGCACCCAGCAACAGCTGAAGTAAACTCCTCTTAACAGCATGAAGGTTAACTAGATAAGCATTTAGAAGTTCCTCTCTTTTCTAGGGACAGTTACAGTAACAGCTAAAGTAAAGCTGCTAACTGTCCTCTCCTAAAAACAGAGAGGGAGAGGAACTTCTAAATGGTTATCTAGTTAACCTTCATGCTCTTAAGAGGACTTGAAAAACTTTTATATATCATGAGCCCTTTTCCAATGATACAGCATCACTGCATCATATCAGATATCATTTGGATGGATGGATGGATGGATGGATGGATGGATGGATGGATGGATGGATGGATGGATGGATGGATGGATGGATGGATGGATGGATGGATGGATGGATGGATGGATGGATGGATGGATGGATGGATGGATGGATGGATGGTAACTCAAAACCTGTATCTGATTTCATTAAGATAAATAGAGGTTTTTATCAGACTTCATTTTGCTGATGAGATCAGAATGTTGGTTCTGGACTAAAGAACTCAGCAGGCTCTTTTCTGTGGTTGGTACCTCCTGTAACAGGTGAGGAAGATATTAAACTGCAGACAGAATTTCCAAGAACCTGTACAAAGAGTTTCTCCCTGGTGTGTAGGTGTGTGAGGCTCAGAGATGGGATGAGGCTATGCAGCTGATAGCAGAAATGTCATAGGGTTAAGCTGCTTCCCCCTTTCCTCACTCCCTCTCCCTTTTTGCCTCCCCTCCACTCTATGTTGTTATGCGCGATGCAGCGTAGTCCCGCTGGGCAGCAGATAGCCACGGACATGATGTGATCTCTCCTTTCCTCTCATGTTCTGCTCTACATGCCTCAGATGAACTGGCCATGTTTGAAAGCATGTTGTCCTCCACAGTCTCCTCTTTCTCCTCCGTCTGTCACTACTATTTACTTTTGTTCATCATAGATTACGTCTGGATCAGTGCCCCATCCACAGAGAGCATTGATTTAGAACTGGAGCGTACAGAGTGAATGACTGTTTCACAGGTTGATATTATTTACAGGTCGGTGCTGAGGAGGTGTTGTAAGTGAAAATATTTCATATGCAGGTCAGAGCTGCTGACCTCCTACAGTCTTGGCACATCAAGCGTTGGTAGTGCACAGTCACACACAGCAATCCGTTTACAGCCAAACGCCTTTGTAGCTGTTGTAATAATCACTTTGTTGGATTTATAATTTGATGACAGAGCTTGAGCTCAGGATGACAGCAAGGACATTTCAGCCTTGCGAAAGTCAGACTGCATTTACTAAAATTGAGCAGAAGCAGTCCTTGCTAATGCAATGTGAAGAGGAATAGGAGGGTTGTTGCTACTGTATCTTAATATATGGTGAGTGCAGGCTGCTCTGGTGGGAGATAAAAGGGGCCAGGCCAGTTTGAGACTCAGTCAGCAGAAGGAAGCAGCTCACAGGTGAAAACACAGTATTTATATGTTGTGATGGATTAAATATTACATGCATTTGTGATATTAGGGTATGTTTTTAAATAACGTTAAACTATATTTATCACATGAGTTCACTTATATTTCTTTCATCTTTTTATCCAGAGGAGCTTCGTATATATATATATATATATATATATATATATATATATATATATATATATATATATATATATATATATATATATATATATATATATATATATATATATATATATATATATATATATATATATACAGTGGAGGAAATAATGATTTGACCCCTTGCTGATTTTGTAAGTTTGTCCAATGACAAAGAAATGAAAAGTCTCAGACCAGTATCATTTTAATGGTAGGTTTATTTTAACAGTGGCAGATAGCACATCAAAAGGAAAATCGAAAAAATAACTTTAAATAAAAGATAGAAACTCATTTGCATTTCATTGAGTGAAATAAGTATTTGAACCCTCTAACAAAAAATACTTAATACTTAGTGAAAAAACCCTTGTTTGCAAGCACAGAGGTCAAACGTTTCTTGTAATTGATGACCAAGTTTGTGCACATGTTAGGAGGAATTTTGGTCCACTCCTCTTTGCAGATCATCTCCAAATCCTTAAGGTTTCGAGGCTGTCTCTGTGCAACTCTGACCTTCAGCTCCCTCCATGGGTTTTCTATAGGACTAAGGTCCGGAGACTGACTAGGCCACTCCATGACCTTAATGTGCTTCTTCTTGAGCCACGCCTTTGTTGCCTTTGCTGTATGTTTTGGGTCATTGTCGTGCTGGAACACCCATCCACGACCCATTTTCAGTTTCCTGGCAGAGGGAAGGAGGTTGTCGCTCAGGATTTGACAATACATGGCTCCGTCCATTTTCTCGTTAATGCGGTGAAGTTGTCCTGTGCCCTTAGCAGAAAAACACCCGCAAAGCAAAATGTTTCCACCTCCATGCTTGACGGTGGGGACGGTGTTTTGGGGGTCATAGGCAGCCTTTTTCTTCCTCCAAACACAGCGAGTTGAGTTAATGTCAAAGAGCTCAATTTTGGTCTCATCAGACCACAGCACCTTCTCCCAGTCACTCTCTGAATCATTCAGGTGTTCATTGGCAAACTTCAGACGGGCCTGCACATGTGCCTTCTTAAGCAGGGGGACCTTGGAGCTCTGCAGGATCTTAATCCATTGCGGTGTAATGTGTTTCCAATGGTTTTCTTGGTGACTGTGGTCCCAGCTAATTTGAGGTCATTAACTAACTCCTCCCGTGTAGTTCTAGGATGATTTCTTACCTTTCTCAGAATCACTGACACCCCACGAGGTGAGATCTTGCGTGGAGCCCCAGACCGAGGTCGATTGATGGTCATTTTGTGCTCCTTCCATTTTCGAACAATTGCAGCAACAGTTGTCACCTTCTCTCCCAGCTTCTTGCTAATGGTTTTGTAGCCCATTCCAGCCTTGTGCAGGTCTACAATTTTGTCTCTGACATCCTTGGACAGCTCTTTGGTCTTTCCCATGTTGGAGAGTTTGGAGTCTGCTTGATTGATTGATTCTGTGGACAGGTGTCCTTTATACAGGTGACTAGTTAAGACAGGTGTCTTTAATGAGGGTGACTAATTGAGTAGAAGTGTCTAACCACTCTGTGAGAGCCAGAACTGTTCATGGTTGGTAGGGGTTTAAATACTTATTTCACTCAATGAGATGCAAATGAGTTTCTATCTTTTATTTAAAGTTATTTTTTCGATTTTCCTTTTGATGTGCTATCTGCCACTGTTAAAATAAACCTACCATTAAAATGATACTGTTCTGAGACTTTTCATTTCTTTGTCATTGGACAAACTTACAAAATCAGCAAGGGGTCAAATAATTATTTCCTCCACTGTATATATAGTCTGATAATAACCTAATTTATTAACATTTTTGGTCCAAAAATACATTAAAATGATCAAGTTTGATTAATTAGTTGCTCTGTTTATTGTGATAAACATCACAAACATACCTAGTAAACTGTTTGGAACTTTAAAAAGTAAACAAAGTTTGCAAATGTGAGGTAAGTTTTACTAAAACTCTATAAGAAACAATGCACCGGTAATTAAAAGAGCATAATCAAAACTTTAAATTCTAAAAAGGTTTACAGAGAATTTGAGGACTTTGTCTGTTTTGACGTATTATTCTTCACATTTCTTCCTCCTATTCTTTATATTTCCAAGTAAAAAAAAACACTTAAAACTTTCAAGCAAGTATTTGTATCATTTCATTGCCAAAGAAGTGCAGAAAATATATTAATATTCTGAAATCACAAGAATGCTGCAGTCGGCTACACACAGAGAACAGCGTATTTGTTTCCTTGTTACTGTCCTGACATATCTATTAGTATTGACAGTGGATGTAAATGTCAGGTTCTTCATTGCTTTTGTTTTTCATATTTAGGTTTGAAACTGAAGAGCTTCCTTGTTGTTTCTTCTAGTCAGCTGATCAATAAATCCAAGTCCAGTTCGGACTGCATCGCTCCTGATTACTGATATTGTTCCCTGTTAACCCTTTGTACACCACTTCAAAATATGTATTAACTGATAAAGATTTCTAGTGAAGTCCTGATGAACCAACTGCAGATCAGCACAGATTTTGAAGAAAGAAGTGTCTATTCAGTGACATTTGCAAGTTCTTATTCTCTATTAAAGTCATAGACTTGATCTAATATTAAATGTATGATTAATTTCTTTATTAACATAGAAAAACAGGTTTTTTAGTACAAAAGAAAAAGAAAAATGCACAATTGAGTTAGAATATTATAACATTTATGTCGTATAATTTTTGATTCCAGGTGTTTAGTCTGAACCCAATTTTTTCTTTATAATAATCCAAAATTGAGATAAAATGTTTATGTTTTAGATATTTTAATAAAAATAAACAGCTTTCCCAATGCTGTTTATTTATATCTGTTCCGCTTAGATTTTTTAAAATCCTGTACTTGGTTTTCCCCAAATTCCTAAAGCAAGTTAAGAAGTCAAGAGGAGGTAACTGTAAGTTGTACAGGAGAGTCTTCTGGCCTTCTACTCCAACCTGTCATAAATTTTAGATGACTGTAGGGAAACACCTGAGGTTAAACTCAGGATACTTTGCTGCTCAGCCTCAGATGCTCAGTTTGTGCTTTTTACAGCATTTACCTCTGCTGGCGCTGGAGTCGGCTGTGTTTAGGTTCTTCCAGTAAAAGCTACGCTACACAGGAAGCTAAACTGACATGTACTGAGACACTCAAAACAACAACACAAAGACCAATGTTCCCATAGAAACCCAGGTTAGGCAGATCTGATGCTTTAAATCTCAAAATAGACCCACTTTTTAAGTTTTTCTGCTACATGCAGGTGAGATGTTTAAAATGCTATCCACTAGTTAATTGATAAATTATTCAAAAACACTGTTTAATCTTTTTATTTGAACAGGAAATTTTCCAGGGAAAGTGTGTTCTGTGGGCTGTGAACAGGGAGGACGTACTGGAAGTCTTTTGCTTGCACAGGAAAAAATGGATTTCTGAGCCAAAAAAATCTATTTTAAGCGACTGACAGTAGAATCTTTAATTAACATTAGTTGGGCAGATATTGAAAAATAACAAGACTAAAGACTCTGCCTTCATCAGTCGCCCCTGTTTTGCATTTCACTGTAATTTTGCTTTGCAAAGCGATTGCATAACCAAAAGATTGCTGTTAGATTTGCAGCATCAAAAATGTAGCATTTCACCTTTTGTGTGTGTGTGTGTGCGCGCGCGTGCGTGCGTGTGTGTGTGTGTGCGTGTGTGCGTGTGCGTGTGCGTGCGTGTGTGTGTGTGTGTGTGT
>SSNR01000049.1:919708-972008 GCA_006937965.1 Callopanchax toddi | reverse complement strand
GTGCGTGTGTGTGTGCGTGTGTGTGTGTGTGCGTGTGCGTGTGTGTGTGCGTGTGCGTGTGTGTGCGTGTGCGTGTGTGTGTGTGTGTGATCACAGAGGAAACCTTCCACTCTGTGGTTGCGCTGCACTGCTGCATCCTGCTTCCTTCTGCAGCGTTCATGCACCTCTCTGTGTCTCACATTGACCTCATTATTACCCTCATTACCATCGGCATTAGCTACTGCAACCCTCGTTGTCATCTTCATCACTGACATCTCTCTGATAATCGCCAATAGCAGGCGTCAGCGCTGTCATCATCACTCTCAATATGCTGCTATTACCACTGTCATCATTATTTCTCCTAATGTTCTGAAATGAAGACAGATGCTGGAATCAACACTTGTGCACTCTAACTGTGTGTCACTCCTGAATGTGCTGCAGGGGCGTTGCACTCTGTGCAGGAATTCCACCCACCACCACCCCCGCCCGCCCTGCATCCTCGTCCTTAGCCTTGTTCAACACTTGTGAGCTTCACATACTGTTAAACATGCTGCCAGACATGTGCTCCCATCCTGCCTGGTGTTCTCTGGCACTCCAGAAAGGCAACCCTCGTATGTGTTTCTCCTCTAAATATTTCAGAAGGGAGCTGACAAAATGCAGACAGAAACAGGCCGCTGATGACCTCCTTCTCATTGCCTCCTTTTCCCCCTCTTTTCCTCTCTGTTCACTCCCCCCTCTCTTCTTTAGCTCCTCTCATTTTCTCTCCAGCTTGCCCGCTTTTTCTCTCACTTTTTCTGAGTCTCATCTTCGTCGTTCCTCGCCTCCCTCCCCCCACTGTGCATCACACTCTCCTGTCCTCCTTCCCACTTCACGTTTTAAGTGTGCTCCCCTTCTTTCGGTGTCATTTCATCCCCATTTTTCATGCATCCTCTTTCAACTTTCATCCCTCTCACTTGCTCCTGTGTCTGATCACCTCTCCCTTTTCCGTTCCCTTTCATTCACCGTCTTTCTCTCGTTTTCCATCTCCTCGCTGTGATGTACTCTGCTTGCCTTCCTGTCTTTCTGTCTGTTCCATAAAGGGCTGTCTAAGGCCTTTGCTCGGTTAATTCATTCGCCGTGCATCGCCTCACATATCTGCAGGGTCAGGCAGACACACAGAGAGGAAGAGAAGAAATCTGAAGGATGAGAGAAGAGGGAGAAAAACAAATAAAAAGATGCAGTTTTATCTCCAAAGCCAGAAAACCAGAGCAGGATCACATGGTGGTGTGGTGGTTTTTGTACTGTTGTGTAAATTATGCCATGATGTGGTTCTGTGCACTGCTTGCTGTTCCCCTCCCTAATGTCTCAATCACATTGCTGCCATTGTCCCTGTTTCTGCTGGAATGAACAGAATCTGTGGTGCGAGCACATATATAATCCTCTTTTAAAATGTTCTGCTGATAAATCAGAAATCACGAGCATTCCTGATGGTTTAAACTGAATTCATTCTCTGTTAGTGACTCTGCGCTGCAGCAGATGTTTCACCAGGCCTTTCTAAGCATAAACGTGGTCAGTTGACTTACCGATTTATGCAGACTTTTAAAATATTTATGCTAACAAATGGGGTGCCTCACTTGGTGTCTTGTTGCTGCCAAGACTTTACATTTACAAATACTTCTGATCAAAATGTTAAAGGGATTTTTCAAGATTCCCAGTGATTCGTTTCACAGCAACAATAAAAAATAGAAAAAAACTCTATAAGGTCTGAACCCTCAGGTGTCCATCCATAAAAATACTAATAAACTTTACAAACATATTTACCGGTAGTTTTCAACTTTTTTCTGCAAAGATCAGTTAAACATCTTCAGTCTTGTTCAAAACTACCAAATATTAAATCATTTTGAGGATTTTAACCCTTTAAATGCTAGTTTGATTACTAAATATTCTTGTTGTTATTACAGTAAAAGGAAATAAAACACAAAAACTATCATTTTGATTGAAAGATTTTACCCTAAAAAAGCAAAATATATATTATTCTGTATTATTTTATTGCATTTTTTTTAGGAAGAGGACACTTTTGTCCTCAGTGACTCGTGGGGGTACATTTTAAAATGATGAAAATGAATAAAACACCAAAGTTAAAATTTTGGGATAATTCTTGACACACATAGGACTGATATATCAAAAATTTCACAGTCAATCAAAGTTAATTTGTTGAAAAATAACTTTTTGTGTTTTTATCATTAATAACAACAAGGTTATTAAGTGATCAACTGGCATTTACATGGTGAAAAACCTTCAAATGATTGAACGTCAGGAAGTTTCCACCAGAACTGAAGTTGTAGATCTATGCAGAAAAAAAGCTGAAGTTTTCTTAGCATCTTTTTTCAGAGGTGGACATTTTTTACCTGCATGACACAAGGAGTCATTTATTTCACAGTGTTCTGTTGATATATTGAAAAAAAATTATGTTTGAAGTTCAAAATCCCTCAAGAGAGTTTTTCTTCCAAAACTGTGTGTGTGCTTTAACATAACCAACACAATGGCTCAAATGAAGAGGAACATTTGACCCAGAATGATGCGTGAAGGTTAAAAACAATAACAGGATCAGGAAAATTAGACAGGAAAGCAAGGTGTGGGGTGTGAGGAGCAAAAAGAAATGAGAGTTCTGTAGAACCAGAATGTTAGAAAACCAGGATGTTCATGTGAGCAGTAGAAGGAGCAGTCCTAGCTGCCCTGGGGAAGAAGCTGTTTTTGAGTCTTTCTGGTTGTGCCCTCATGACCCTGAACCTGCAGAGAGGAGGGAGTCAATAAGACAGGGACCAGGGTGTGTGGAGTCAGACCTGATCAAGGAGGCGGAATAAGGGCACTGATGATCCTTTGTGACATCTTGGCGATCTGCTGCAGGTCTTTTCTTACCACAGCTTGCATCCATAACTCACGGAGCTTTCTATAGTACAGTGGTAGAAGTTGAAGAGGAAACATAAGCTTAGGTTTTCTAAAGTTCTGCAAGAAGTGTGCCTTCTTCTCCAGCTCCTTGGTGTTTGCTCTCCACCTCAGGTCATTAAGAAATTACCTCAGCTATTTTGAAATGTGTTTCTGTGTAAAAGTTACAGATAGCTTCCTAAACAGCCTCTGTTAGGAGAAATAGAGTTTATTCCCCCACATACTGATGAGCCAACGGATATTCTGAGCTGAGACATGCTGCTGTGTTAGAATGGCTGCAGTGTCAAAACTTTCATAGAGATTCATGTAAATGTTGGATTATGAACCTATACAATGCTGTCAAATTCCTATAATGCAGTTATTTAAATGTAATTTTATGGTTTTTTACAAGTAAATATCACCAGCAGAAAAATGTAGCATTTCTGGTACATCCAGACCATCGAGTTTAGCAGGAACGTCGTAATATTTTTGGGAAAATTAACAGAATGATGCAAAAATGACAGAAAAAGGTAAATGAAATGTTTATTTGAACCACTGCAGCTGTTTTAAGATGACATGTATACACTTTTGTGTTGATTGCACTCAGACGAGCATTAGCTCGTCAGTCATGCTGGACGTAAACGTTGTTTCTCCAGAAGCTCTCTACAGCATGGAAGAGAGTAACAATTTATACGTTTTGCACAGAAAAATTGTCAAGATTCTCCTACAGTTAGTTTAGCTTCTCAAGCAATTTACTAAAAACATTAGGATGGTTTCATCCAGTGACACCATGATTTTTATCAGTCACTTTTAGTTTATTTCTAACATATTTGTTTATCTTTTATCTTGGTGTTTTATGCTATATTTTTTCTGTTACTGTAGTTTGATGCAAAAGAAACTAAATAGATTCCTGTTTTTTTTCACCAAATCACTCCTCACTGCCCCACAGTCAAAATGAAAGAGCAGCGTTACCATAACAGATCAGCTTGACTGAAATCAGCAGTTAAACATAGTGGATACCTGTAAATTATCACTACAGCTATTTTCTGTAACATCACCCCCCCACACCCACACACACACACACACACCCAACCACTGAACTCTGAGTAAACCGAGGATGAACCAACATTCATCATTTACTCTTTTGTAGAAAACTTCCCGACACTAAAACATGCATATTTTGTCATGATGGTGTATTTTTTTGTCTGTGTTTGTTCTGTTATGTGTGTTTAAACGCTCAGAAGGTGTTTGGTTGCAATCCTTAAAGCTCTGACACTGTCAGCGCAGTGGGTTGCTGGAATAATGACGGCTTGTTAGCACAGCTGTAAAAATGAAAGGCGTTGTGCTGCTTCTGAAGGAACTTTGGAACAAGAGGCAGATATTTTGCAGCCGAACTAACCTGGTTAAGTGGAAGTTGGTGCTCTGTTTGGCTTGTGCTTCTTAGCACATTGCATGCAGAAAATATACATTCTAGCATGATGCAATCAAATCTATGTGGACTAATCCAGTACTGCAGGAACAGCGTGCAAATCTCCTTGGAGTTAATCTTGTCTGACATGAATGAGGAATGTGTATTAAAAGGTGTATGCTCCTGTGCTTCAGGGAGCAAAGTGGACTTCCTATTTGCAGTGCAACAGTTCAAAAACGTTAGTGTTTGAGTCTGACTGCAGATGCGCTACATGTTATCCTCAGAGTATCAACAGCACGTCTGCTCCTATCATCGCTGCCTTTAAGAGCTCAGTTATTTTCTGTTTTTTCCTGTTAAACTAACACAAGAGTCTCTCCAGCTTAGAAAGAGGTTGATGAAACGGTTTTTGGCAAGCTCATAGCCACTTCCTTGTAAGGTGTTCTATTTTCTGTGCATTATTCGAGTGAGTCAAAAATAGAAACTGATATGTCAGAAAGAGACAGTGATAAAAAGCCAGAGGCAAACCGACCACGCGTGCACACACAAATGCACTGACTATTTTTTGCTGCGGTTCATGCTGAATTCTTCAATTTCTTTTTTAATCTCTCATGCCACTCATGTGTTTCTTTTCGTTCTCTTCCCCTGTGTCTTGCAGGTTTTCCTGATCACGAGGTCTGACTTGCAGTGCTTGAGCTTGAGTGAGAGTGAGGGAGAGAGGGTGAGACCTAGTCATGGAAACCTATAAAGACCTGCTGCTCCTGGGAGCCATCGCAGCAGCGTCTGCCTTCATGGTCACCATCCTCATCGTTCTGGTCTGTGTAGGTTGCCAAAGGTAAGACGGTTAGTGAGTGTGCAAGTCACTGGGACCTTGTCGACGTGCATGTGCTTCTAATCCTTTTACGTTCGGATTGGTGGCAACAAAGTGTTTGACTCAGGGATCTACAGTGTACACTCTAATAAGGGGTGATAATCTGCTGAAATTTTTGAGTATTTGAAAGAAAATAACTTCCTATGAGGAATTCTGTCCTCCCCAAGGGATAAATTATCCAACAGCAAGTCTCCTCACACAGGATTTCCACAAAACAATCATTCTTGTTGGTTTTTCTGCTTGAGATTGAACTCTTTTCTGTAAAGGTGCCACCTCCTGAAGGAGGGTATAATTGTGGCACACGATGCTGTTGGCACGTGCAGTCAGCAGAATCGACTGCAGACACAGAGGTGATGAAATTTGTAAACCTCGAGGTCAAGCGGACGGTTGAGCCGACTTGGAATCGTGAATCCAATCTTACACAACTTGTTGTGAAAGAAAAAGTGAGCTGTGGAACAAACTCAGAAGAAAGAGATAACAAGGATAACAGTCAGTTTTATCAACTCTGCTGAAAGCTTTCCTCCCCAGATCCCTCTCATCAACTCCTTCTTTTATGTGTCTCCACTTCCTTGAACTCTTCTCCTCCCTACTTTCTCTTTCCCTCTGTTTGTCCTCTCGGGCGCTTTCATCCCTGGCTCTGAGCAGAGTGGCAGTAATGAATGTTAATGGCTGCGAGTGTCAGATCAGATGAAATTATTTTTACAGGACAATGAGGAAGAGGAGATGGGCTTGACTCAAACAAACTCCACAGAAGGCAGAAGCTCTGGGACACCCTGCGATTTGAAGAGAATCAGTCAGGGAAGAGCTGGAGAACAGATTTCTTTTTGTTAACCCTCAAGGACCAATCAGAAGCTGCGTTGTGGCTTTGTTGCTATGGGATACGCAGTTAAGAATGTAGAAAAATGTCAAACCAGCTTATTTTGTGGAAATAAGCCCACACTGCTGAAAAATAGTGTTGGCTATAAGCTTCCAGATGTTGAGAAATGTGTTACTAGAATGATTTTTGTGTGTGTTTTTCTAAGTAAATTTCAGGGATTACAGTGTGTAAAACATTCTGCTTCCTTGTCTTTTTTTGCCTTAAGCCTTCTCATTTGCTGTATTATTATGAAAATCTCCAGGGGATCTCTCTTCACCTTCTTATTGCCGCCTTGGGGATACGATGACCATATGTTTGCACAAAACAGCACCAGTTTGCTTGAGGAGACAATATCTTGCTCCAGTAACATGGATCTGACACAGTCTCTCCAGCAGCTTGCATAATAAGATGACGCAGCAGGGCTTCTGCACCTGTTTGCAAACCCCAAAGTGCTATTTATTGCCACACTGTGTTTCGCAGCACAGCAGTGGGATCTCAGGCGTGATGTGATGCTGGTTCTAATCCTCTGAAGTGAAAAGGCAGAGCGCTTCTCACAGTCGCACCTGCACCAAGGAGCTTTTTGTCTCTGCCTGCTTCATCTCTCGCACCATATCAACCGTTTCCTGTAGTCACGGTCACCTCCAGGGAGCCACAGTGATGCATCACACTCACAGAGAAAAGCTTGTTTTAAAAGAAAACTACAGAGAAATGATTAGGACTTTTCTTTTTTTCATTTTATCTTGAAGCAAATGCAGTGAAGGTCATCTTTGCTTTACCAGAAACCCGAGTCACGCTCCATTCACTGTTTGTTTTATCAACCAAGGACTTTTGTGCCCTAACGAGAGTTGGAGGCTGATAATATCTATCTGCTCTGAGTGTGTGTGTGTTTTCTCTTTCTGTCTATGGGCTTCTGCTGACCTTCCTCACTTTGATGTCGTGTCAGGAAAAGCAAGAGCAAGCACCCCCCAGCCGGAGAGAAAGGGACATCTGTAAATATGGTGAGACGTGCTTTCGTTTTGCTGTCTGCCTCCCTCTCTGTCACTGTCTTCTCCTTCTACTGGACACTGTGCACTCAGATGAACATGCATGTGTTTTCATGCTTTAAGTCTTCATTAACAAGTCTGTGCGTGCGTGCGTGTGTGTGTGTGTGTGTGTGTTTGTGCAACAGCAGGGTACTCTTCGGCATCCGAAACTGAACTCCATGAGTAAATCTGACACCAGGCTGCATGAGATCAATCGCTTTCCCTGCAATGGAAACTGTAAGTAGTAACTAACGGTTCCTGTGTGAGAATAAATAATAAACCACTCAGAGCTGTTACATGTTATCAGACATGCATGTTCTAGTGCCTAACGTCCTGTCCCTCTCTGTGTGTGCAGCTGTTAGTAAAAGCCGTCCAGCCAGTATGGATCTTCTGCTCCTCCACAGCCGGCGCTCCCAGACAGACCTGAGGCCCTCTCATGGGCGACAGCTCCCCCAGATCCCCACCAGTCCTCAGGGATCTGGGAAGGGAGGAGGAGGGGATGCAGGGGGTGATGGGGGAGGAGGAGGAGGAGGAGGAGGAGGAGGAGGAGGTGGTGGAGGAGGAGGTGGGGAAGCTAGGGACCACACCTACACTGAGGTGGGCCTACGCAATAACCCAACCCCAAGCCACTACCTGGACGATGGCTTGTACGAAAGCGTAGGTGTTCGGGAAGGAGACACAGGTCCCAAAGTTCCCTCCGCTCCCCCGTCCACATCATCCAGCACGCCATCGACTGTCAGAGCAGCTCAGAGCCCCCCAGCTCACACTAACGGAGCTCGCAATGGAAACGTATGTGTACACACACACACACGCCTGTGATGCAGTTGTTTTGCTCAAATCTTGAAAATAACTATATGCAATCTCAGATGATATTGCATGATTTTTCTCAGTCAAAGTTGTGGTGGGGATGATGCTCAGCTGCTACCACATCAAATATTATCTCAACATCTGTAGATCTGACTGAGTTATTACCATTTTTGTGTTTGCTAATGTCAAATAGCTGTGCGTCATCTTTAATAGGGTATACTCCAAAAGTGTGGCAGTTGTAGATGCACATTCAGTGGTTACTTTCTGAGAGTTTCATATAAAATATGTCTAGCGGTTCATGAGCTGTTCTGCAAAGAGACAAACACTCATCTGGATTTATTGCATCAGTCAGAAATCTCTGTAAGAGCCAGTTCTGGACAAACTTGTCTGCCAGAAGAGGAATGTAAGCACAGCTGCTTTAGAAAACACTAAAAGCAAACTGTTCTTTGAATAAACCTACTTCTTGCAGCCAGTTAGTGTAGCAGCTGTTAGATATTTTTATTTATAAGGAGACGACACATCACTGACTTGTTCATGGGTCTTAAGAACAAATGATTCACTTCCAGGGTTAAATGATATTGACTGGAGCTTGTTCAGGATGTTTTGCATCAGTGGGTTTTCTGATTATTGGTGACACAATGATGTGTTGATGTGTTCTTTCCCCTCTCAGGGTGGCAGAGGGAACGGCAGAGGGAACGG
Organism: Callopanchax toddi; assembly: GCA_006937965.1. Taxonomy (NCBI): domain Eukaryota; kingdom Metazoa; phylum Chordata; class Actinopteri; order Cyprinodontiformes; family Nothobranchiidae; genus Callopanchax; species Callopanchax toddi. The sequence continues at coordinate 963,465 of SSNR01000049.1, read as the reverse complement.
CACCATTAATGGAACCATGACAGGGAGAGGTAATGGGGCGAGTGGGGTGAACAGATCCCCTTTGTCTTCTGTCAACTCTCTGGTTGTTCAAGATACATCTGGAGCTGAGTATGCTTCCATACGGAAGTTTAAAAAGGTAGGCACGCAATTTCTTATTAAACTCATTCACATGTTAACTAAAAATGAATAAAGTGAGGTTTTAAACTTTTAAATTCACAAGGATCTTGATTTTTGGCAACAAAAATTGATATCAAATGACTTTGACTTTGATATTCCAGCTGAAATCACCAATACTGATTTGCTTTCATTTTGACGATTCTGCTTGCTGTGATGTTTGTCTAAAAACCCAGAGTACACTGTCGTCAATCATGGTTTAAAATGTCCAGGTTGACAAGTTGAACAGAAAGGAGAATAACGGAGCTGACAGTCAGTCAGACAGCCAGTCGAGCGTGAGCGATTCACCATCAGCTGCTCCTCATCCTCTACATCGCAGTCAGGAGTTTCCACGCAAACCTCTGGAGCCGTTTCACCTGCACTCCTTCCCAAAGGTACAGGAATCATGTTCTGTAAACACCTGTCAGACCCTCCCCACTGTAGGACTGTCTGCTGACCACTAGAGGGCGATGTCCAACAACCTTTTTACCCTTGAAGATTTGTTTTTACTCATTCACTCTTTTTTTATTCAGTAAAATTCACAAAATATATATTACTGAAACAGTTTGTTTCCACAAGAATCATACAACCTTAATAACTTTTGTACACATTTATTTAAAGGGTGTTTTAATTAATTAGAGCTGAATGTGTCACCTGTGTTCAAAAACTCAAAAGAAGCTGTGAAATAGAGGGTTAGTGATTAGAGGAGCATTAACTTTTTTTGTGGCTTTTCTGGCACAGATATTTGATATGCGTGTGTGTGTGTGTGCGCGCGCGCGTGCGTGCGTGCATGCGTGTGTGTGTGTGTGATTTCTGCCCCTTTGCTCTGTTCAGCACAGTGCACTATTAGAGCAGAGTCCAAGGATGGATTATGTAAGAGCTTGGCAGGTTGCCGAGCTGCCAGTGTGTGTGTGTGTGTGTGTGTGTGTTGAGGTGTTCCTGTTGAATCTATCAGTGAGTCTATCTAGAAACAGCTAACAGGTAGCCAGTAGCCAGTCAGGATAAATCCCGTGCACATGCTGAAGCCATTTGCGCCGCCCCGGCTATTATTACTCACTCTGGCTGCACAGGGGGATCATATAAAAGTTTAATCACCCTCAGCCGCATGTGCAACACCACCACTTTGTGTTTACTAATTGGCTACTAATTGGTCCTGAAGACCAGTAGTAATAAAGAGAAATCAGAGAAGATTGTCCTGTTCAGTTGTTTTTCTTTGATTATATCCAGGTTTTGAATTGTCTTGTAATGTTTCCTGCTGCTGCTGAACTCTGCGTAGGTCCTGTACTCTGTTTTATAAACACAGGTTCTTTTTCAGTCTCCTCTAAATCCAGATAAAATCACTTCTGCAGGAGTTAAATGAAGGTTATGTTTTGGCAGCAAGACCCATGTGTGTCACTGGGTCTGCATCTGTCAGCAGGACATCTTTGAGTGAGAGGATTTGCATAAAACCATGAGAAAGAGTTGTTCTCAGAGCAACGAGGAACCGAAATTAACTGGTTGAAAATTCTAGCACTAATCAGTAATTTATGGTGCTACAATTGCAGACGCCATTGAGTTATTTCATATTTGTATAACTTTTTTGAAACTATAACAAACACGTAGAGCATTCCAGGTGGTACTTATTCATTAGTTTAGATCTTGGCATAAAAGATCAGAGAACTTTTAAAAAATCTGTTTACTTTATTTGGTTTATAATGACGACTTTTACTGGACCTGTCAAATTCAGTATGAGCTGTTTACACTGATCCCACAGTGAGTCATGAAATCCTGACCTTTAAAGCTGCACTTGCTGTTTCTCACTGCGACACACACACACACACATGGGCTCCGTTTACCTGTTTAACAGTTCACACTCACTCTCACTGCAACTCTGTCACTGTTTAACTGCTTAACAAGACCTGCAAGGAAAGCAAAGCAAGAAAAAAAAAACAACCTCAAAATCAGTGCTGTTTGACTTTATTGATTAGATCAGAAAGACAATGGTTGCAGTCGTGATGGTTTTCTAAAGATATTTTGGATTTGTTTATCAGGAGGCAGTGTTCATGGGTAATGGAGAGCAGTACATCTGGAAGCCTCCAGAGGATGATGACATCATCACCTTGCATCCACCTCCACTCCGCGGAGACAACGGACTGGCGCACCCATCACCTCCAACTGCAAAGGAGGTAAAATCTGTGTGTGTGTGTGTGTGTGTGTGTGTGTGTGTGTGTGTGTGTGTGTGTGTGTGTGTGTGTGTGTGTGTGTGTGTGGTTTTAGCTGAAGGAAGAAAATATGAAAAGCGAGGTTGACCGGAAACACTTGAAGCAGACGGACAGACAGACACGACTCTGATTTCTGTTGTGTTTATTGACTGAAGGCATCAATCTGATTGGTCGTGTCGTCGTAACGCTGCTGCCCCATGACCCTCCTGTCATACTACGTTTCTGCTTACAGAAATAGGTTACGTTACACGGATCCACAACCCCCCACCCCCTGCCTGAGCCTCCCTGAACCTTGACCCCAATCTCCCAACCCCCCGCTCATCTGTCTCTGCCCTCAACATACATTCAGACAGCTCGAGCATTGCTGTCACCTGCTGCCTTGTATTAATCATCGCTTAGCATTCATAGTTGTGTTTAAAGAGGTTCTGCCTGAATAATCCTATCAAATAGAATCTGACTGGGATGTGGGTTACTGACTGTTTATGTTTAGTGCTCACTTCTGTTTTCCACAACCATCACTTTACTTTCTCTGCTATTTTAATCTGAGTTTAACACATCAAAAATACATCATTTATTAAACTAGTTGGTGCATAAAGGTCGAAGTGTCTGTACCACTATTCGGTTTGTGACCCTTTAATAGTATTTTTAATGTGTTGCAGCTTTGTTGAAAAAAAAAAACATGCACATTTTAAAGGAGTCAGTTATAATGTGCTACGTTATGTGGTTAGTTGCATGATGTGAGCAAAATTTGCAAAAATCTGCATTAAATCTCCCCATAGACAGCAATTGTGTCGTGGTAAAACAGGTGAGAAAACCCTACCCCACATTTACGGAGCTGTAAAAGTCAGGCAGAAACATCAGTCGAAGTTTAAACAGGTCACAGAGAGTTGAACTTTTCATGGCTAAACTGGTATTTTCATGTTTTATGATTCTTACACAGTCACTGTTAAAGTTTTATGATTTTTCCCACAAAGTGTTCCAGCTGATAGTTGTTGGTGTCACTTGCTCCAACTTTTAAAATGTCTAAACCCATCCAGTCATCCATTTTCTGTAACTGCTTGGTCCTCCACAGGGGGTTGCGGGGGGATTGGTGCCTATCTCCAGTGGTCAGGGGGTGGGAGGTGGGGGACACCCTGGACAGGTTGCCAGTCCATCGCAGGGCCTCACAGAGATGAATGAGACAAACAATCAACCACACACCCACTCATAGTTTACTAGCCCAATTAGCCTGACAGTCATGTTTTTGGTCTGTGGGAGGAACCCACACATGCACGGGGAGAACATGCAAACTTCACACAGAGAGGCTGCAGAGCCGGGATGTGAACCCACAACCTCCTTGCTGTGAAGCAACAGTGCTAACCAACTGCGCCATTTTGCAGCCCAATGTCCAAACCCTTCAAATGTTTTACAAACTCTTCTCACTACCAAAATTTCACAACATATGACACGATGTGCACACCAAAGCTGACTTTAGTTTATATTTCTTATAAACTAAAGATGAAGGATGTTTTTTTAACTTGTCATATCTTCTACATAAAACACTGTAAAACATAGCAGAACCTTCTATCACAAGAATACTTTCAATATGACTTATAGTTTTTGCACACTTAGACTTGGTTTTAGGTCTGTCTCATTAAATTTGCTGTCAGAAATAGACACAGATGTGTGGTTACCACGGTGATCTTAATGAGCCACTGATAGAAGCTTTAACATTTTAATCTTTGCTCTTTTTGTATTTTTTTCAAAAACTTATACAAACATATGCACATGGTCAGCTTAGATTATTATCAAGTTGCTGCTGGAATTTTGATCAATAGCTGCATTGATCCCCTTCAGAACTACTTCAGAACCTTTCTAGTTATTTACTACTTGATTCCTCAAATAAAAAGTCTAAAACAGTGGAACAAGAAAGTGTTATATGTTTAAGGAGCCATGAAGTACTAACAGAGCAGACCATGTCAAAGCTAAGTAGAAGAATTTGGACGCTGGTTTGGAGATTTAGGGGTTAAATCTCTGATGATCGCTCCCAGTTAAACTCCTCCTTTACAAAGCAGACAATACACAGAGCAACTGGCCTTGACTACTTTCTGCAACTCAATAAATTTTAAATTCTTTCTAACTTTCTTTTTCTTCTTTATTAGCTGTTCCTCCCACGTAGATGCTGTGTTTTTCCATTTTGGGGTTTGTTGTTGCCCTAACATGCCCCTATACACTCTGGAGTTTGTCAGTTGCAGCCGTCAAACGGTGTTGAGTTTCCAATCCCAGCTGAATCTCCTCCTCTCCTTTGGCGCTCGCTCCCTCTGCTCCACTCCCTTTGTGGCTATTAGGAGGCCCTGCCCTTGCCAACCAATCACGTTGCAGAAAGCGTTTCTTACCAGATGAAAATCAACTGCTGCAAACTGTTTCTAAAACTGTTTGCTACTCATAAAGTTGATCGCAAACAGACGTTTCGGTCATGCATGTTGCAGCATTTCCACAGATAATCAGCGTGTGCAGAGTTCTGAAACCTCAGTCTAAGCAACAACTTGAAAACACAACAGAAAGAAGTACAGTGTGAGAGGAGGAGAAAAGAAAACACACAATGGCTGGCTTCCTCACCAGCTGTAGCTCAGTTTTGAAATCCCCATCATCTTGTGACTTCCTTCCTCTGCTGCACAGAGCTGCACATTTTGTGTCCACACAAATACATGCACTTGCACACAAAAACACACATACTGCACATTGTCTGCACACACTTATAGCTTACGCCAGGGTCTTTGTTTATCCAAAAAGGTCACACCAGAGATTTGTGGGGGCAGGGTGTATGTGCTGCTTCACTTCCATCTGTAACCCAAGGAAAAGAAAAAAAAGAAAAGAAAAGCGAGAGATATTCACAGATGAAGTCTTAGTCATTTGAACTTTAATTACATTTCCTTACCACGCGCAGTTGAGCAAAAACAAGAAGGAAAGAAGACTTGTCAGTTGTGCTTTTATGCTTCAGGTTTTTAAGAGCAGGACAAAAACTAGCTTGGTAGACGCAAAGAGTTTCCATCGCCGGTATTTCTTAGGGCCAGCAGAGCGAAGCTGCTGCTGCTGTGGGCGTGAACACGAAGGGTAAACATCACCATGCTTCACAATCTTCTGCTCCTCTGCTCCACTTGTGGAATTTTGACACACAAAAATGCCAGAGGTCGTTGAGCTGGTTTATCAAAATTCCTCACTTATAATTTTCAGTTGTGATGCATACATATCACTGTCAGCATATGCAGAAAGGTGCGTTTATGAATGAGATGCTTTTTCCATACAGCACACAAACACGTGATTTGCACAAAGTTCATACATGAACGTTTAACTGTTTTGTTTTCAGCAAACTGGCTTCTGTCCAGATCTTTCCCACCATACTTTGCTGTTTTGTTGCCAAAGCGGTTTGTGGTGAAATTTTAACAGGTTCATCCACTGCAAAGCTAACACTGTCGCTGACATGAACGCAAAAGCTGATAACACAGTTTACACTGCCTTATCCTGCTTGGTCAAAGTGGGTCAGGTTACAGCAGAGAGCAAGCTCTGTTAACGCATGTGCAAACTGCTGTCTGTGCATAAACACAAACTTGTGCACAATAATTTGCATGCACCATTTTAGGTGCATTATATTTTACTTATTTTATTTTTAACTGTACCTTAATTACTTGCATGCAAGCAGACATCCATTTAGTGATCACTTCTAAAACATGACACAGGTGGTTTATTTAAACCTAAATTCAGTGCATCATGCACAGGCTGTAAAGTACTACTTGTCTTAGACATTTGCGCATGTAAACAAGGCAGTGAAACCTTTGTAACAGAACCTGTCACCCACAAATAAACAGGACAGATTTGGACTGTTAGTTGAGTGGTATTACCTCATTAACTGACACCATGCTGTGCTCTCCTCCTGTGTGTGTTCTCAGATTGCAGACACTTACTCCATCGTATGCAAAACCCAGAAAAAGAAACCTCCTATGGAGCACAACGGAGCAAAGACCCTCCCACGCTCCTTCGGTGGGGATCGGAGTTCCAGAGGCCGAGGCAGAGGAGTCCAAGGCCAAGCTCGTTCCCAGGAGGAGCCCTGCTATGAGCCGGTAGGAGACAGGTCCTGGTCCAACACGGTGGCCGAGTCAGACCCTGCATACTCCAGTATCAACACCCACCGGAAGCAAGAGCAGGGGGGATCCAGTAACAGCACAGGTGGGGGTAGTGCTACTCTGAAGAGAAAGAAGCAGCCACCACAGCCACCACAGCAGCAGCAGGCAGTACCAGCAGTCCCACAAGGCTCAGAACCCAGCGCCCCTCCTGTCAGAGGCCTCCCTGGTGGGGAAAACTTCTATGAGACCATCAGCGATGTAAAACAAGGAGGCAACAACTCCGGCACTACCACCATCTTCACTTTCAACGATGGGATGGAGATGTACGTCACTGGCCTGTAGCAAACTAGTAGGCAGACGAGGTCCAGAATCCACTGGTACTGGTTCTGTTCACCGGCCAGCAGGTCGCTGTACATAGCAACAGGCCCTCTATAGTCAATCAACATGAGGATCCATTTTGTGTTGACATCAGGTACAAACAGGGTCTTAATCCAGGTTCAGACTTCCTTCGATTGGTCTGCACTTCAGAACCAGCCTAAGCCTAGTCCAGCCCAAAAATGGACCAAATACATTTGAAGAAAAATGGTGGAAAAAAAAATCTACAACTGGAACATCCATTTTCAGTGTTCTGTGTCACACTCACCTGCTTGTGCATCATTTTTCCATAATATCTTTATTTTTATATGAACACTTTACTCTTAAAAGAGTTCTCACAACCTGAGAAAAACACAATTTGAATATATATATTTAAAAAAAGTGCATGCATTGTGCAAACTCATGAAAATAGGCATCAGTAGCAATCAAAATGCATATTTATAGAGTATAAGGTACATACCTGGTGAACATACACATGCCTCATCTTTGGGTGACTCACACAACACGAGCACATTTACATCAGAGATATTTGTGGTGCTTAGCTCTCCCTAAACAAACATGGAACAGGTTCTGAGAGCACACTGACCTGTTGTCGGGCAGACAGCATTTTTGGTGCTTTGTTCAAACACGGGCCTACAATTTACCGGCCTGCCTAAACACACAGACATAAATGAAAGCTGTCTCCATTCCACAAAGTGTCATCAAAGTGCCCCCGAGCTCATCAGCAGTTATCAGCACAACCCAGATGATAACTACATTTAGTGAGTTTTGCTCAAAAAGAGAGGCTTTGTTTAAATTAAGCTCAAAGTGAAAAATCCACACTCAGATTTGACAAACATCTGCTGCCAGAGGCATGTTGACACACCCCATCGCACCCCCACTCAGACACACACACACATATTTGTCAGAGTCGTGCAAGGTGAAGTGATCGGGTCAGGGGCAGCGAATGACTTGTGCAAGAATTTCCCCAGAGTGAAGTTACACAACAAGACCTCAACTGTATCACAGGGATAAATAAGAGAAGAATATTTAAAAAAAAGAGAAAAGAAATAAGGAAGTGAAAATGTGTCCAAACTAATACAGGGTGCTTCATCCTGTGCAGTTAATATGCCATTTCCTCTGTGGATTGTAAACATCAGATTTTTATGACCATTGTAATTTTTGCACTGGACAACTGCCTGACTGCTGAGCTTAGTTGTGCATTAGCATTGTGTAAAGGTTGTATTAAAAGCACAGTTGTTCTGATTCGGACTCGAGTCCAAACCAGAGCTGCTCATGACTCACCGGACTTGAGTCTTGTGGTTGAAATAGTAACAGAGGTTCTGGACTCCAAAGAAAATTAAAAAAAAAAGAGCTGCGCATAAATCTTACCATAGAGTGTCTTTTGGAAAGTTTCTCCTCTCCTCTCCAAACCTCGTCTCCAGCCTCTGTACCGAGTCCTCTTCCACTGTAAACAACACTTTTCCCATGTAGCTTTGGGGAGACATTAAAACAGAAAGGAACACAGGAGGAAACCAAACATCTGTGGCTTAATAAACGGGCAAAAAGACAAGAGGTGACGAAGGATACAAAAATAAGCGAGACAAACTTGCGTAGAGAAAACGGGTTTAAAAAGGTTAAAGTATATAAATGCTACTGTGTCAGAAAGTATGTAAAAATCAAATGCACACTGTATTTTAAAGCACTGTTTATTTTTATTGTACCTGATATTAAAACCGTGGGATAAATAGCTCATACCACTGCCATGAAAACGGTTATTTTATGTTGTTGATGCTGGTTTTTTTCTGCTTGAACAAGTAAGTGCATGCTTTGATATGTGGAGATAAAAACAAATATTGTGGTACTTATCTCTATTTTTCTGTTGTACTTTTTGCCATGTAATGCAAAGCAACGTTCGGTTTATTCTAAATAACCTTGAGGAGCAGGGGGGGGGGGGGGGGCTGCTGGGAGAAAATGGCATTTGGTGGGGAGGGCGCATCGAGGATCAACTGCGAAATGGACACGGACCCCAAAGGGCTCTCCCCCTCCTGATATGGTTTATTTTATTATTTTGTGTTTATGTGTGTGTGTGTGTGTGTGTGTGTGTGTGTGTTCACATACAAACACACTCCCCAGCATCCAGCCATGTGCATTTTCCAACCTCTCCATGCATTTCCACTCAGACCTGCATCCATCCTCCTTTCTTTTCTTTGCTTCACCTTTCTCCCTCACTGCACAGAGGAGAGGCCTTTGATGTTCAGTTCTGAGGGACTCTGGGAGTAAAATGCGGGTCGAGGAGGGGGCTGGGGCTGCGGGTCAGGCCGACCCCAGTCTCCTATCAGCAATATACCTATCGGCTCTGATGTGAGAAGTGGCCAACAGCTGAGATGCTTAACAAGCTCTGATCACCTGAAGAAAATCAACAGAAAATTTATATCATGCACCATTTATTTAATTTATTTATTTTTAATTCTGTGGTTATCACCTAATATGTAATATTTTATCCTGAGAAAATGCACTGATCCAGCTTAATTTGTTGAAAAATATTATTCACTGACCGAATTTTAAAAAAAGTCCATTGCACAAACAGTATAATGATGTAAATGTGTAAAAATCTCTGTTGCTGTTCTGATGTTGTTCCAATGTAACATACAGTATACAGTATATTTGTTTAGAGATTTTAAAAAAGAGATGGTTATCACCGACACATCGTACTTTGTGGATGAAAAATTGTTTCATGCTTTCCATGCAGATACGGATGCCGTTTGTTAATTGTCTTAAGATATAAATATGGGCCAGTACTGCTGTGACAGCTGTAGCCAATGTTGTATGTTTCTCAAGCACAGATTTTAGTTAAAAATGAATAAATATAATATAGTGTGACAGTGGAGATATGCAAAAGATTGTAATGTTTTATATTACCCTTCATAAAATATTAAAGTGAGTTTTTACTTTTCTAATAAAGTGGCACATTATAACATGCTCCTTTTGCCGGTGGTCTTATTGCTTTGTGAAAAGCATCAAACTAAGCAGATCTGCAGTGTTCTTCCTGTTTTGCAGGACATTCCCATTATTAACTCCAGTGTGCAATAATGCAACTTGCAATAAAATGTGTGTTTTTTGTAGCATAACTTAATAAAAATATGAATGTTTGGTTTGGATTCTGTATCTTTAGGCAATATTTTTTTATACTAATTTGCTCAAAATTTTGTAACATCAGTCTCAAGACATAAATGCAACATTGCTGCAAACATTTTAACAATAGTGAATCACATCCACAGGAAATAAACACATTAGGAATGAATATGGAAAGTTGGTTGAACTTTATGGAGTTATGCAGTGGTAAACCAAGTTGTTTGTCTTAATCTGGGCTTCATGATGCAATCAAGATGATAAACAATTAAACAAGAAATACACTTTGCTTCAAACTGAACTTCATTTGGTCACATCCAGGGACACCTTAAGAAAGTTTTAAAAGGTCTGGCCAGATGGGGGCCACTGATGGGGGGTGCACCAAAACCAGAAGAGATCAACAGCTATTTTGCATAGAGAGGCTGCATAACCATAATAAAGATAGATAGATAGATAGATAGATAGATAGATAGATAGATAGATAGATAGATAGATAGATAGATAGATAGATAGATAGATAGATAGATAGATAGATTGATAGATAGATAGATGTTTCTATTCATAAATAAATAATTGATATGGGTGGCTATTGACCCATCCCCCCACCACACACGCACGCACGCACGCACACGCACGCACGCACGCACGCACACACACACACACACACACACACACACACACACACACACACACACACACACACACACACACACACACACACACACACACACACACACACACACACACACACACACACACTTGTGTCTAGCCAAGTGTTACAACTCTCGCTTGCATCATATAATAAAATGTAAACTTGGAGTGAGTGAGTTGATCACTTGACCGATAATAACCTCCTTGTTAAGTATACTTCATGCATTGCGCTTCCTAATCCGCTATGTCAGTGTCTGATTTGCACAAACGTAAATACGCAGTTGTCTGCGGAGGCCTGGAGGCTGTTTGTCCTCCTGCGCGCTGCTCACGTCCTCCTCGCCTGCCTCGCACAACACCGGCTCTTCGTCGACACCGGCCGGTGAGCTGCTGGTCACACCCCCCTCTTCTCTTCCGCCCACATTACTGGGATTAGAAAAAAACGTGATTGACAGGAGGAAAGTAGCCAATCAGGCGCCGCTTTAGCGTGGACGCGTGCCAAAGTGTAATGTTTATGTATGCGGAGGACCAATAGGAGCGCAGCGGAGGAGGCGTGGCATTCGTTTGGAGAAAAGAGGCAAAACAATCTTTTATCTTTCTAACCGGGCGGCTTTTTGGATATCCTGGGTTCGCGGTGGTGGCGGCAGTGGTGGAAAACTTTATATGTAGACTAGTGTATACAGTTCCTACCCAACAGCGTCAATCCTGATAAATGTATCTAACTCCTGCAATTTGCACTAAAATCTACAGAAAGCCGATCTCCTTCCTATAGTCTCCGGTAACCCTGACTGAATATGGAGTCCAAATATCTTTTCGAGAAGCCCTCGGTTGGGACAAGCGTCGGTGTTGCGGATTTTAACTACCGGGCAGGCCGCTCCGTTCTGCTCGACAGCCGGGTCCCGGCGGTGGAAAAGCCCGGCTCCCTGCCGGCATACACACAGGGGCCCGTCCTTTACACGTTTGTAACGGACGGCGGCTCGACGGCGGAGGTAAAAAATGAGCGAACTTCGTTCAAGGGGAACGGCCGAATATTACAGGACGTGGAAAAAGTGAGTGACTTTATAAGCTGTCAAAGCCACACGTACAAACAACTACACACGCAATACAGCCAAGTAAAGGCTGTAAGCTCTTTATTTTGACAGGTTACACCGAGTCGCGTTAAAACCCGGTTCCGACTGTGACGCTCGCTATAAGATGGCCATTGTTGTGTTTTGTTTATTCGGTAACGACAGTACAAGTGACTTTTTATAAAGCGTCAATATTGCCGAGGCTTTACGACGCATTATTACCGCTTTAAATGGCGGCTCGTTCTGTGCGTAAAGTTTGGAGAGAAGGGGGGCAGGGACTCTAACTACAGGCTTCCCCTCCCCCATGGCTTCAGGGCGGGGCTTCGACGTGGGCTTCCTGGCTCCAGACACCCCTAAGTGTTCAAAAATCAGAAAAAGTGTTCTTGTAAATATGTGGTAAATGTTGCCATGCACAAGTTATTGCTTTAGCTTACATGAAATTATATATATTTCATATTTATAGATCCTTTTAAGTTTATCAAGGGATCCAGTATTTAAACTTTGCAGTTATTCTAATAAATCATCATTACAGACACATTTTTAAATCCTGGTAGATAAAAAAAAAGTAAATAAAAATACTGGATTGCTGTGTCTGTTTATGTCAGTGGTTTTCAAGCTTGGGGTCGCCCCCCCTTGAGGTATACAGTTACTGTGGGAGGGGGTGGGGAAAAGACAGGGATGACCAGGGAGAGAATATTGGAGAAAATTGTGTTAAATCAATATCATTTGTGTTAATATTGGGTCAAAGTGCAGATATTTTATTATGTAGACCTTTTTTTCTTTGCCTTTTTGGTGCTCTCTTATTTGTTGCTCACTCAGTAGTTGTTAATGATTGATAAAAAACTAAGTATGTCCTTTTCTGGGTGGGGTGAACTTTTTATGGCTTCTGCTGGCTGGATTGGGAAGAGGAAGAGGCTGCCAGCAAAGTTTGCAAAACTCAGGTTTATATTAACATGGTTTTGTGGCAGGAATCTAAGCGTCATTGTAAGTTGTAAATTAGATTTTTTTTCTGCACAAAATCCAATATATACTGTTTAACCCTTTTGTTGTGTGCAACATTCGACATTAACTTCTGCATTGACAAACACTGATTAATATGTTTACCTAATTAGATTTGAAAATAGGAAGCAAGAACAGAAAATGCTGCAATATTGTGACATTATTTTTTGTGTGTTTAACTTGTTTTTATTTTTTTTTGTTTGTTTGTGGAGGTTTGTAGTAACATCTGACTCAACATGCAGATTCAAACACATATTTGCAGCCTTGAAATCCTTGAAAATGCTTGCATTTTTAATGTGGTATCATCAAGGTTTTTGAAGTGCTTGAATTCTTTATAAAGCACTTGAAATTGGAGATGCACCAAAAAGTCAGCTGGTGATCAGAACTGGCCGATATTCAGCTTATGCCAGTCTGAGACTCAAAAGGTTGATTTTATTTTCTGACAGTGAACACACTGTCTCCAAGCAGCAATAAAAATAATCTGAGATTTGTCCCAGTCTGTGACCTCACTAAGCACTAATTAATGATGGATCTTCCATGTGAGTGTTTTTACTTCTAGAATAATAATTTTCAAGCAATTTCAGTTTTGAAAATGCTTTAAAAAAATTGTTGTAGCACAAAAATATTTGGTAATTTTTCATTTGCCCAGTTTAAAAAAAAAAAGGTAAAAATATGGGTTAAACGCTTATTTGATAGTCACAAGACATTTCAGTTCCTTGAAATGTTGATTAAATATTTATCCTTTGTTAAATGGTTGTTCGTAGTGCAAACTGGTCATGCATACTTAACAATGAAAGGTGCTTGAAAACCTTGTAAACCTTGTAAACTCACATTATAAGTGTTTGAAAAATGCTTAAATTTGATTTTGGCAAATATGTATTTGGCTTCACAAACTGACGTTCGTGTGTTTTGCTTGATTTTGTAGCCTAGCCTCAGAGAGCAAAAAGACACTGGTTCCACTGGGATCCTGAAGAGGACCAGTCCCACTCCCTGTCTTGGCTTGAACAGGTCGTTGCCAGGCAGCTTCATGAATTTGGACATCAGAAACCCAGGGAAACAGGCAGAGTTGGCCAGCAACTTCAGGGCAGCACAGGGGCAGAATGTACCACCGGCAGAGAGACAACTCCTCTCCTCCTCCCACATCCCCGTCCCCAGAAACAGGTATGAGCCCGACCGTCTTTGATTCAATATCTGAGATGTTAAAGAAAATTCTCCTGCAATCACCCTCGGTCACTTGGTGTAATTTAAAATTGGCTCTGCATCTTAAAATAAGCCTAGGACACAAGAGTAATCAGCCCATAGGTTTCTGGACCACACTGTTTGCTTTGCCTGTCTTTTTAGTCTGTACGGTAGTGTCTATTAAATTAGGGCCAGAGGCTAATTTGGCAGCAACTTTGTTGTTATAAAAGCAGTCTGCAGTTTTCATACTTGGCTCTGATTTGTGTTCTTTAAAGCTTTAATTAGAAGTGAAATTCAGCATTTGGCGACAACCGTACAATGGTTTTTGGTATGAATGGTGTGGGGGTGTACTGGTTAACTGACCGCATGTTTAGTCCTCTATCCAAAAAAGTTTCGAAATACTGTGCTGTTGGCAAGCCAGAGTTTGCAGTGAGGCCCAGGATTGCTCAATCACTTGACCAAAGGGGGAAAAAAGGAATGAGGATGGAATGAGTTCATCTTATAAGTCATTTAGTGACATTTGGGAAAGTTTTTATTTGTTAGATGTCCTATAGTGACTGCTTCAAAGCGTGTCGCTGTCTTTGCTGACCTACTTTTGAAAGGTGAGTCTAATGGATATATGATGTGCTGGCTGGGTGTCAGGCAGGAAGATAAACATTGCTGGATCTGAGTGGATTTTGTTTGTAACACAGTTCACTTTAACCGTGGCTGTTTTAAAAAGTTTCCAACACTGTCACATTTACAATCATCTCAGTTTAAACTACATGCACACACACACACACACACACACACACACACACACACACACACACACACACACACACACACACACACACACACACACACACACACACACACACATGGTTTCCCACAGAGCAATCAAAACACATGTCCATGGTCTAGTCTAGTCTAATGCACTGATATGTGATTATGTAACATTGAAGAGGACTGGGAGTGGCTGGAGGTGTTGTCTAAGGATTATTAGCCTCTTTGCTCAACTATTGGTTACTTTCTGTGTCAAGTTGCTGCCCTTCTCTCAGACAACACCTACACATTATCCAATACGTCCAGAGGCGATGTAAAACCTAGGCAGGTTAATTTTTTAAAATTCATCTCTGCGTGCACATTTTATAAAATATTAGGTCAATATAGTTTTCATCGTAGATGGTACACTGAGTCTAATCCAACAATACAAAAAGAAAAAAAGGGTTACAGCTGCACAGTCAGCTCAAAACGTGTGGAAGGGTGTGTATGGTTTACAAGTTTAAACACCACACTCCTTTACTTCCTTCTCTCAACACGTGAATTTCACGTGCTGTTGATCATGTACAGTAGGATGTGAGTGAAAGTCTCCAGGGAGCAGTGAGCAAGACTGAGTATGCTCTTATATCAGACTGGTTTTTGCACATTTTGAATTTAACATCGTGAATGAGAAAACGGCTCTTTTTGTCTCCACATCCGCGTTAACCAGATTAAAACTTTCATCTTTTTTTTTTTGCACGTTGCTAGACATCTCAGCACACCGGTACAGCATTAACCTGTGAGTTGACTCCACAGAAAAAGCTCAGCATAACATTGTATAGCAACTACTTGTTAATATTAGTGGCCTGTGTGTTGCTGAGTTTACCTTTTATATTAGCTCCCCCTGTTGCCTTCTCAGATTTGTTTTACAGCTGGTGACAAGGCACTCCCTTTTGTAACAATACAACTGTGTTTTACTCGTGATTCACCGTTTTTGGGGGCGGGGCTGCATTAAACCACAGGCACTATGGGAACTGGTAAAATACTCATGTAATCCTAAGTGGTTTAGGGTCAGTTGACTAGCTGTTTGGTTTGTTAAGAAAAAAAAAGTAAAAAATATATACTGGAATTTGCAAACTTTTTTCTAATTAAACAAAATGTAGGGAAATGGAAACTCTTTGGAAATTTATAACAAATTTGGAACTTTAATCATTGAAGTTTACTCTTTAATTCAGCTTTTGTTAAGAATATTTTCTCTTTCCTCTATTGGTTAATATACCTCAAGTCTGGTTTGACAAACTTCCCCTTAATGATTTCACTAAGTGAGTGAGTTGTGTGTATTTTTCAGTTGTCACAGAGATGAATTTGTGGTTGATCTCTTAGTATGTGTATATTATAAATATGAATATCCTTGCTATTGGGCTAAAATGTCTTGTCTCCATTTTTCATCACTTTCATGTTTTTACATTAAAAATCTTTGTAGATCTTTCTCATCTGTCTGTGGTTTTATGGATACATTTTTAAAGAAAAGGCTCAAATAGAATTTGGGGATTTGTGATAATATAGAGTTTCTAATGGATAAAAAAATACATGTTTTTTCTTTTGCCTATTACCTTAGAAGTTGTGTTTTTGAAGATACAAGTTTTTTGCATGACAGTGACGATATGCGAGTTAATTTGCTGAATTTGTTTTCCTGCTTTGGATAATGTCAACAAAACCATTTATTTTTATTTGGTCCCTACTACCTAATGTAATACCATTAGTGCATCATGTTTGTGTATTGGTATTGTGTATTGAAGTGTTTGTGTATTGGCTGCACTGTCTTTTGCATTTTGTATCTTGTTAAACTATCAAAACCTTGTCTTGTATGTTTGCAAAAGCTGCAAAGTAGGTTACTGTCCTTTCTAACAAGTTTGGGCAGATATCCTGGAGAATGAGAGAAATACACCTACTCACATATGTGCATATTCATTTAAACTAAGTAAAACCTACAGAGCATATTTTAAAACTCCCACTCAGTTTGTCAGCTGCACATACGGGTGTCGTCCAGTCTGCTGCTCTGCCTGATAAGTGTCTTTTTCGCCCACACCCCCAAATGCATGTTCGATGTGTCAATACTCATCAGCGTGGGATCCTGTGCCCTGATAACAGAACAAAGACCCGTTAGAATGAACACAAAACAAAGACAGAATCTAGAGGGGAAGGGTCATTTTATTCTGACAAGAAACGGTCGTCTCTCTTATCCATTCTTGGTCAGGTGCACTGTCACCTCAGTTGGTTAACATGAATGGGAAACTCTGAGTCTGCATAAACAAGACACCAAAGCAAGCAACTGCAGTGAGGGGGGAAGGGTCTGTGCTGTAGGGGAAAAGAAGGCTTTTTCTTGTGTTTGCTGACAAGCTTTTGACTCAGTCTGTGTAAAAGTCAATAATATAGTATGGACCAAGCAAGCAGGAGGGAGTGAAGTCCACCACCTTTCAAACCCACACGCTCTTGACCACTTGAATGCCAGTCCTGTGCTCCCAAAGGAGACATTACAGCTGGTTTGTTGAAGGTCATAGTCAGAGGAACGGCTACCCACCCCCACCACAGTCTGGGATGTTTAACCCACATCCAAACTGCTGACAGTACCTCCTGATGAAAACAGCCCTCTGCTTTCAAGTGGTTATGTTCTTTAACAGATAAGTATTTGACTAGTATATAAACGTGTCCAGTCCATATTATCATCGTTTTTAAAATTCCTTCTGTGCTGGAGATGCTCCATTTTCACATGCCGTTTCAGCCCACCCTCCACCTTTTTTTTTAAAACTGCGAGGTTAAAGCTTTTTCTCTGACAGGCAGAGGTGAAAGGTCAGTCTCAATGAATGGAGTTATGCAGGAGGGGAGGGCCAGATCAGGACGCGGACAGGCTTCTAGCACGTCTGGTAGGTCAACCTCAGGATCTGGGTCGTGGAGCTGCTCAGACAATTTAAAACCGCAGAAGACAGCAGACAGCTCATCATTTAACACTGCAACTTTATTATCTGTTGATTTAGAGATGCGCAGTGGAACGAGGAGCTGGTATCTTACAACATTTTAAAAAATGCAGTCTTGCTTTCTGGTGTCAGATTTGTCTGAAGCCTTCATTCTTTAACACTCATTTGAGCCAGTGGAAGAAGTGGCTGCTGATGGGAGAAATATATATTCTGCTTTTATGCGTTTGTGGGGATGTAGTCTAATTATTCATGTGCTGTTATGCAATACAGATGAAAGGCACGTTTTTATGTTGTTACACCTTCAGTTGTAAACAAATACATTTTAATGTGCACTAGTGTACACGCACTTTGCAGAGCGTCTTGAGGAAGGAAAGAGAAAATGAAACACTTATCTAAGGGGGAAGGAAACTCTGCTGAGCAGCTCTGGCACCGCTGCAGTAAAGTGCCTCATCGCTCGCTCATCCACTCTGAATGTTGCCTCCATGAGGCCTCCTGTTGTCTCAGTCAACTGTCATTTTCTTCCCTTTAGTTCATCTTTGTGTCCCTTTACCCAGCTAAGACTTAATACCAACCAGCAGCTGCTACATCACTCCCCCCCTTTCCACCAGCTCCAGCTGCTATCCTTTAATTTTTTCCCTCCCTCAGCTTTTCTTTATCTTTCAAACTACTGTTATCATTCTCCCCAATGTATATTCTGCAGTCTTGAGCCAGTGACATATACTTGTAAATATAACCTATAAAGTAATATTTTTGTAAGTGTTTTTTAATCGTTTGTTTTAATTTCAAGATAAGAAATAAAATTGTTACAGGGATTCAGATTCATAGTTTCAGCTTTGTTTTTTCCTGTGTGTTTTATTTGGTCCTTTTCAGATATTCTTGGCTTTTTGCTCTCTTTTCCCATTTTAAAAGGTTCTTTATCCTCTTCAAATCTAAGGAGGAAGCCTATGAGCAAGTTTCTCACCAGACATATCTGCCTTTTTCATTGCTAATAAACACTGCCACAGATAAAAATTGTTTAATTTTTTCCACATTTTCCATAGATCTGATTCAGTCATTAGGAAGGTAAATAATTGCATATTCACAGGTGGATTTATCAGTGTTTCTGTTGGCACTGGGATAACAGATCCACACTCTCACAGGAAGCCATGGGTTCCTTCTTGTTGGGTAAATTATAGCTTTATTTTTCTTAAAGAATAAGAGAAACCACTTTTGAATGCTAGTCTTGGTTATATTTGTTTCTTAATGAAGATTTTTATAATATTGCACAGCAGGAACATTTCTGTGTGTGCAGTGTAATGTTCTGGTGCATTTTCAACTGGCCTCCAAATCGAGTTCTTTTGTGGCCCACAGTTTACACCTAAAGCAGTCAGCTTTATGTCAATGTCTTTAGGTTCACGCTTAGAAGTAGTGCTTGAAAAAGGAAGGCTGAATGTTAAAACCTGGAAAACCAAATCATGTTTGCTGAAAAGTATGTTAAAAGGAGCACTCAAATGCAAACAACAATTTTGACAGGTCAAACATGGTGTTATTGAGAGGTAACAAAAATAATCAGCTGTTTCTTCTTTACAAAAATTAAACATCATTAAAAGAACATTGTGCCTTCCTTCCCCTCTTCCTGCTTCCTGTTAGCTACAACTTCACTATTTGATCTGCTGCAGACACCACATGGCCTTGTTTATTCCACTCCCAAGCAGATGGTGGAAACAATCCTGACACACATTTACTTGGAGGGATCTTGTCCAAATTTGCTTTAAAGTTCATGCACGACTCAATAAAAACCTAGCCAGTGATTGTTTTCAAATTGTACTGGAAGTCCTTGGCTTTGTGGGGTTTGCGTTCACTTGCTTTCAGCAACTTCTTTTATAAACAGTCTCGCAAACAAACTCTCCTCTGATGACAAGAAGTGAAATTCAGTCTGGAATAGAAACAAGACTTGGCAACATCTTCCACATTGTGTTTTGCAGAGCAGGTTAGCTATTGAATGCAGTGGTTTTACATTAAATGTCAAGACCTTTATTACTGTTTGACTACAGGAGTATTTCACCTAGTCTTTTAAAAATCCTTTTGGAAATAACATCTATTTTGTTGCAGTTTAAACAACATTTGTGACCTGAAAAACACACTGTAGAAGTTTCTTCAGTATGTTAGCTCTCCAAGATCTCACTTGTTGTTAAAGGATTATTGACACTTGTGTCTTTTGATTAGGTTGTGGGAGAGAGCTGTGCTGAACTTCTGCCAGTCCAATTGATTTTGTGTAAAGTAGTGTGGACACTGGCTTGTCAAAATGCCCAGGCCTGAAAAGGATTTCAGTAAACACAAGTGTGAAGAAACACACAGAAGCTGCTGCATTTGATTCAACTATAACACTTTATTTAAGGATTTAGCTTGAATCAACACAGTGAATAAATAAATAAACAAATAACACACCACACCCGAGCTGCAGGAACCAGTGAGTCCAGCTCCTAGAAACCTACTCCTTGTGTGTGTCCTTAAGTGTGTGTGTAGACATGGCCATGCTTAACAGTAGGGCTTTGTGGGCAGTGATAATGAATTACACTTGTGCTCTTCAACAAATGGTGCTGATGGACAAGATGAGCAATGAAGCGGTTCTACAAGTGAACGCGTCTGTGTCTATCTATTTTAGCCCTGATACACTCCCAATTTACACACCTGTCGTTTTGTTTTTGTCTTACCTTCAGTTTTTTGTACATATGTAAACAAACCCAACATTTAACACTGACCCTAAAACAATCAATTTATGTGAGATCCTGTGTTTCCAAACCCTGATCCCTGGGGGACACAACCCTGAAGCTGTTTCTATCTCTGCCCACGTGGTTTAAGTTGATGGACCTTACTTCTGCAGAGCTTGATGACAAGCTGTAGAGGTAATTTGGTCATTTGACTCAGGTGTGTTGGAGAAGTAACACATTTAAAACATGCAGGAGAGTGTGCCCCATGACCAGCTGCAGTAGACCAACCTTAAATTACACTATACCTCCATCTATATAACAGACAATGGAATTTTGCTCTATGTGGACTTTTCTTTGGTCCTCATGAAGATTTCTGGTCCAGACAAGTTTGGAAATGTAATTGGGAAGTTTTCCAGTATTTTAAAAAGTATGCATTGCACAAATGAAACTTTTTTCCCTGAAGACAAGGTGCGATAATGAAGTTTCATTTAACACAAATATGCTAGTACTGCTGTGGCTTTCTAAAGTCTGGGCCATTGGGTCACTGGCGCCCCACTGAGCTAGTCAACAACACAAATGTCAGTTTTATACAATGAATGGGACCCTGAAACTAATTTTAGATGCTATCTTTTGTAGTAGGAAGAATAGAAACCCACTGAAGTGCATTAATTATTTTATAATTTGGAGGTTTGACAGAAATATGGCACCTTCTTACGGGAATTACAGCTCTTGTCATCCCTGGGGCGACTGCAGATCCTGCAAAGCTTTAAATGTCTTGAACACACATTTACTTCCTAAAAAAGACGCCATGAACTATTTTGTTGCTATGAATTTAGAATATCTGGCTTGTTCTGCCTTTGTCGGTTAACTTGTTTATGCATTTAGATCACACTCCAATTCAGGAGGTGGCAGAAATGCTTCAGAAAGCTCTGTCAACAAGGCCTTTAGTTGGAGAAGCTGTAGAAGGGATTTGCAGGAGACACACAAGCTTTAGTGACTGTTAACAAAAGGATATTGGACCTGAGCTCTAAGGGTGGTCAAATGTTATTCTTCAATGTAGGAATAATGGACACATTTCTGCTTTATGCTGTCTTTATTTGCCGAACATTTAACTGCTCTACTTGTAGTGTTTGTGATGTTTCTGCTACAATGCTTGAAAAATGCAAAAAAAAAAAGCAGACAGACCTTTAAAAAAACTTAAGATCCATCCATTTTCTGTCGCTCATCCAAGAGATCCAGGGAATCCCAGCCCTTTGTCTCCATGGTGATACTCTCTAGCACCTTCTGGGGGAGCCCTAAGGGTTCTCAGGAAATAATATATATATATATAATCCATCCTGCAAGTTCTGGGTTTGTTCTGGGTCTCTTCCCAATAAGATGCACCTGGAAAACCTTCAAAGGAAGGTGACCAGATCAGTTGTCTGAACCATCACAGCTGACTTCTTAGAGGAGCAGCGGCTCTACTCTGAGCTCCCACCAGATGATAGAGCTTCTCGCTTCATCTCTAAGGTTGACCTTGACCACTCTGTAAATAAAGCAACTTGTTTCTGTCACAATTCAAGATGCCAAAGTTGGCCAGACAAAGTGTCACAATGCAGGAAACATTTTGAGATACCTGGATT
Source organism: Callopanchax toddi (assembly GCA_006937965.1). Taxonomy (NCBI): domain Eukaryota; kingdom Metazoa; phylum Chordata; class Actinopteri; order Cyprinodontiformes; family Nothobranchiidae; genus Callopanchax; species Callopanchax toddi. The sequence goes on along the minus strand of SSNR01000049.1, from coordinate 941,604 downwards.
TTAGACCTCAATGGTCACTTGCTACAAAAAGATCTGCTTTTATTTGTATTTGTTAGTCTAACTCACTAGCCATTGAAATGAAAGCTAAAAGTCTGCAGTGCTTATGGACTCAGCTGTTTACATTCTTTCAATATTTTTATTTTTTAGATAAGTAAGATTAGTACACACCCTGGAATCTGACTGCTGCCTAGATAAGGTAGAGATTTCTGTTGAGGAGAGAGCTAGAAGCTTAATCTCAGTGGTGCTGGGCTCCAGCACTAACATGCTGCTGCACAAAGCACTGAGTGTGTGAAGCTGTTCACTCAGGTGCAGGGTTAGGTACTGAAAGTACTGATCACTGTCCAAAAAACCCCAAGAAGTCCCGTAGCAGTTCTGAGGTATGGAAATACTGAGAGGTTTTCACACACCATTTACTCTGTCTTCTGATCAACTATATTTCCACCCACACCGGACGTTTATATAAAACCTCAAATGGTCCCATTTGGATTTTTATTCTTGCTGTTTTGCTTTGATACAGATGACAGCGGTGTAGTCAGTCCAAGCCTGGAAAATAGAATTAAATTTGTTTGTAGCTTGCCAGCAGAGATAATGATGATCCCCAGCCTTGATGTCTAACTGCTTTTGCCTTTTCCTCGTTCCTGTCTGATCTGCTCCTAACCAGTTTGAACCAGGAATTAACATTGTGGCCTCAGTAAGTTGTATGTACACTGCATTCTGCTCACCATAATTACACGATGAGGAAAGGATGGGAAATGAGGCTGGAAGAGAAACGGACCAAGGGAAAAAGGGAACTCGAATCTCAGTTTCACTTGATAAAGAAATGTGTCTATGTTGTGTTTATTTTAAACATTTCTGTCTTGATGTGTTCTCATTTAATTCTGTTTGTGATCACTTCTGTACTTTTTAAAGCTCTGTAAAAACATTATACTTCAGCATTTCAGTGATGCTCCATAAGTTCAAGTACATATGAATAAGTTATAGGTTGTAAAAAGATCAATGAGAAGCATCGACCTAAAGTGCCAGGTGTGTGTGTCTGTGTGTTCAGCGTGTAAGACTAAATCACATGTTGATTTAGTGTTTTCTTATTTTTCATGTTTGATCCACTTTAAGTTTCACTAGCTTAGCAAAGTTCTGCAGTCTGCTGTTGAAACAGCATAATACTGAGTTTAAATCCACCTAAGTGCTGTTGACTGCTGCTTTAGTATCTGCTGATCTTGAAAATAATATTAAAAAAAAGTTCAAGATGATTATTTTCTACATTACCACATGATCATCCATCAGTTTATTGCAACATATAGAAAAATACCAACAAAGTTTGACAGTTAATTTATCATCTGACCTGCTGTAGTTGCAAAAACCGTCTCAGCTAAAGGCCCACTTGTTCTGACTTCTCTGCTCTGTGCATCAATACACAATTGAGTTTTTTTTCCTGAATCAATATGTATTTGTTTGTATTACTTAGTCTGTGAGGGAAGAGACTATGGGAGAGACCGGATCGTTCGACAGACGGGACACTTTAGCCACACAAGACAAGATTTCTAGTTTTTTTGTAACTGAACCAGAGTTGTGTCTGGCTAGCTCTCCTATCTGTCTGTCTGTCTGCATTTGGCTGTGCAAGAAAATGTATAACTCTCACAAGAAGACTTACCAGGTGCATCCACATTGGAGCAATGCACATTTAACTTTGTAAAACTAAGCAATCATGTTTTTAGCTTTTTACATTAAAAAAAGACGTTTCCTCACAGTGAGGACATAATGGCCCTAACGTCACACAGAACCACATTTCTGTCTCTTGCTGTCTGAAGGGAGATGCTCATTTATGATATCTTCTTCTCTCCAGTTTTTCATAATGTGCTCTTATTGCCTCCATTTATCTTAATAACTCTGTTTGCTGGCATGGCAGGGTAATACAGAAAACATATTCCAGATAAACCTTCACTGATGGCATTTTTAAAAATCTGTTGCAACTGCTTGTTGGGCGTTGTACACAGATGTTGATAATTTGGGGTGTTTATTGGTATTGTAAATAAATTAAATAAAAACTAGCGTACCATTGTGAAATCCAGGATTAAACTGATCAAAAAGCAACTGTCAGGGTTGAAAGTGGTGTTTAAAATGTCTCCTTTCATTACAGCTCAGTATGCTGTGCTATTAGCCTAAACCTTCAAGCAATGAGGAGAAAAAAAATGACTTCCTAACAATCCTCTAGGCTTTTACACTTACTGTTGAACTTCAGATTCTTAACTTTCTCTAACTAGTTATATCTACTGATCAGTTTATTTTAATCATTTGAGTTTTTGACTGCCTTCTTTTGCCCTGCAGATATTTGGCTCTATTATCGTTAAGCTGAGTAGAAAGGCTTGCACTGGTTTGCTTTCTTAAAACACAAGAAACCAGGCAAAGGCCTGCTCTGGCTTGTGGTGGTAGAAGGGCAAATCTCAGGACCAGAAAAGCAGGAGTGGGAGTAGGAAGTGAAGAATGAGCAACAACTAAATAGGAGTCCAAGTGCAGCTGAAAGGAAACTGCCCACAGATCAGGGTTTCTGCCTGCTTTTTGTTCATTTCTCCAGCTTCATATTTCTCTCTGTTTTGGTGTCGATCAATCTTTTCGTGCTTGTGTTTCTGCGTTAAAATCATGAATGTGTTACTGTCTCAACTTTCTTCTTCCTTTTTTAAAATTTCAAGTAAAGTAACAAAGAGGAAAAGTGTATGATTCTTAAAAATACAAATGTTAGTCCAACCAAAAATGATTTAGTTTATTCAGACACACAATCAACTAATCAACTGGATGTCAAGAGGTGGAATGTGAAAACGGGAAAAGAAAACATCAGTTTAGCTGACTCGGCTTGCCTCAACAGAAACAAGGAATGACATGAGTCTTCGATAAGACTTGAAGGACCTATCTTTGTTAGGAACATTGATGCAACCGGTGAGAAAACTACTGACATTGTTACCAGGAATGGGTGGCAGAGTTGTGAGAGAAGTTGCTATAGCTACCACTCATTCATGTTGTATAGAATCAAGTGACAGTGAGGGAGAAAGTACACTGTGGTCTACAGAGACATCAAGGTGTAAGTAAAGTTTATTTATATAGCACCTTTCACAGAAAAGATCACAAAGTGCTTCACAGAAAACAGAATCAAACATGATAAAAACAAATAAAATCAATAAAACAAACAAAATATCATTACAAATCAAAATTGTTAAACAACAACAACAAGAGAACATAAAAGAGTTATTTAATTGGGTCTTCAACTGCTTTTTAAAGGAGTCCAGACTGTCTATACAGCGTAAAACTAAAGGAAGGTCATTCCAAAGTCGAGGTGCAACAGACTGGAAGGAGCGATCACCTCGACTTTTAAATCTGGTCCTTGGAACTGTTAGGAGGTTCTGGTCTGTGGACCTGAGAGCTCGGGTTGGAGCGTACGGCTTTATCAGTGTCCAGTTTAGCTGATACTTTGTAGACGTCAGTGGACTTTAAAGAAAACATGCTAAAGTGAGATTCTAACATATCTTTAACAGTGTTTTAAGGTAACGCTGCAGATGTAATGACCTGCAGTTACATCACGTCTAGCTGTTTTTACATGACATACAAGTCAGGGAAGCTGTCATCTGCAGTTTAATGGTGCATACTGAGTCAGCATTTTCCCAGTGAAGTACGTGCACTACAAGCAACACTGTAATTTAGATGTAGGATGTACAGGTCATTACATAGAATCTCTCATTCATTATAGTTTTACCTGTGATTTTTGCTGTGATGGTGAAATATGTGTACATAGTTAATGGCATATTGAATAGAATACCAACCGTAGAGGGACTCATGCCTTTTGCTCCATGTGCATCCCCTATCATTTTGCCAAAACAAAGCTGTTGTTTGTGCTTGTCCCCTGGGATACAGATTGCATTCTAGGATCAAGAGCGAGAAAGAGAGGTCTTTTGTGCTAAGACTGAATAGCCACTACAGTCACAGCCCACATTAAAGAGACACAGCTCCTGCCTAACAGCCTTTCCCTCCCCGCGGGGTTCAGAGCCTGTGGGCTTACGTAAGAGGCGACATGCACATCAGTGTGATATTTGTGTGATGTTCGTTGGGCTTTTCTAATACATCCTAACTTTCACAAAGGTGATATAAATATATAAACACAAAACAGGAAACCTAAAACGGAGCAGAGCGGCGGGGGATTGCAGTCGTAGCTGCCTGTGTTGGGTCACTGGTGGACTGTTTACTGTCAATCATTACCATCTGCCTGCAGGCAGGCAGGGAGTTGGAGAGAGAGAGGGAAACAGACGACATTACATAATACCATGGAGTTGAGGGAGGATGATGGGGGACAGAGGGACTGCAGGACTGGGAGCAGTGGGTGTTCTATTAATAGTGAATTGGGCAGCTCCTCAGGCTGTATAGCATGCAGATACACACCAACAGCAGCCCGGTCATCTCAGGTAGCCTCCGTTGATATTTACCATTATACGTACAGGTTATTCCAGTTTGACAACATCTCACATATTCCTGATGTTTTTTTCACTTTGTGTGTGTTCTAAAGAGATTTTTTTTTCTAAAGTCACTGTATTTTCATCTATGACTTGTCATGATTTGAGATAACACATGGTGACTCATCTATATAAACAAGCCACAAGCAGCCAAGATCCCCTGAGCTCTGAGCAGGCTTAAAGACTTACACAGAGAAAAAATATACCTATCTAACATATAAGACAATAATATTTAGTTAACAATACTCTTTGTGGCTTTGTGGGTAGGATCTCTGTCAGTCTCTCAAACTTTTAATGGTACAAAAGGATGACTGATGGAAAATGTGTTTTAGAGATTTAATACAAATTTGCCTGAGGAAACTGGAAACATTACCCATATTTTAGACTGCATGTCTCTACCCTTGTGTGCATTTGCATTTGTTTGTGTTCATTAGAGATAAAAAGAGACAGAAAAACTCCTCATGAAGTTAGTCAGTGAGTATTAAATGTAAATTTTCTGATGGCAACAGAGAGTTGTTTGATAGTTAATTTCGTTTAAGCACAACTGTTTTAAAAGTTTAACTACCAAGGTCATGCACTAGCCACATGTGGCTGCTTTGGATATTTGGAAGCTCTACATACAGAGTTGTACAACATGCATCATCTTGTTGCTTTTTGGGGGTCACATTGATCCCATAGTCATATTAGATGAAAAAGTGCTAGCATTGCCCGCTGATTACTGATGGCTGTGTGCCACAATGAAAACAAGACCTACTATGTTGAAAGTGATATTCAAAGCAGTAAAGTCTGACACAGCTGCACATCTGTCGTCCTTTACCTATTCTGTTGACCTTCACACTAACTTGTTTCAAGCAGTCTTATTGATGCAGCTTTATTTCCTGGAAAATAAAGACACATCTTTCTAAGAATAAATCTCACACTGTCTCTGTAGAATTGGAAGATTTTTGTAGATTCTCAGCATTTTCACATGAACAGAGAGCAGACGTTGTTTCTTTGGTAGAATAGGGGGCAGAGTGAAGGAAACTAAAGGAAACTTTGCATTGACTTTGCAAAAAAAGAAACCGTGGGGAAACACAAACGAGTATAACAGCTTTATTTACAAAAAGTTGAAAGTGGGTGTAAAATGTAAGTCAATGCAACAGTTACCTAAATCAAATGTTTATTGGTCACTGAGGCACTACTTCACTCATTTTTTTTACACTGATATTTTTGAAAAAACTCGAACCACATTAACAAAAATAATACTGAAATACCCATGCCATACCACTAGGTAGGGAAAGCATTTACATAAAAGAAACCATCAAAATACAGAGTTTATTCTGTTTAAGTTTTATAGCAACAGGATCAGGATAAAACATAGGAAAACAGCTTAAATTGTTGTTTGTTTTTGCCCTGTCCACACGATTCTTAGAAGAAGAAAAAAACTCCACAAGAGATAAATTTTGGAGGACGTTATTTTAAAATCTCATTTTTCTTACCAAGAAACGGAAGGTGGAAACTCAGTAGAAAACCACAGTTCTTGAAAAGTATCCAGTGTAGTGACAGTAGGGCCTGTAGGTTATCAAAGAAAGATGTAATCCAGATTTTAAAAATAAATAAAAATCTTCTACAAATCGTATAACATAAAAGAAAACCCTTCTACTGAACCGATAGTTTAAAAACACAAACCTATGGACTTGCTTGAAACAGCATGTGCATTGTAAAGTATTATGTTCATATGAAATTGCTTAAATTGAAACACAAAACAGCAGAAAATAAAGACAATGAGTCACTATTATGAGATGAGTGATGCACAAATGTTAGTAAAACATACTGTCTGGCACAAAGTACAGTACACAGTAGTGCATGTAAATACAGCAGCTAGAGGGAGTCCTCGGCACTGAAAGATTTGCCTGTTTTAAGATATAATCAGCTATTTAGAAGAATACAATAAATAGCATTATTAAATAAGAGAAAAGAAACCATGTCCAAATGTTACTGCTCCATAATTTACCCCAACATTGAGTTAAATGTCTGAGCTGAATCAACAAGCCTTGTAGTCAAGAGGTTGGTGAAACCTCGAATTGCCTTTGATGGTGATTAATGTCTGATTTCTGTTACGTCAAAAGATTGATGAAGCTGATAAGGTTTTGTATCACATGCCTGGGAGGAAAAGTAACTTGGTTGAATAACTTGTAAGTACTCTGCTATAGGGTCTTGAGTCCTTCCACATCTACAATTCAAAACACTTTACACCAAAAATGCATTGCCAGTTGATACCCAAAAAGTAGGCTAGGTTACATGAGGTCATTTATGCTTACCACTCCACCTCGAGCCACTTGGATAGCAGGGAAGCATTAACCCACTTTTCTAGGAAGTTAATTATCACCCAGCTAGCTCTGTATAATTGTAAACATCACCTCTTGAAAGGTTAAAGGCGTTCTGTTACTCACATTTTAGCACACATCTCAATTTATTTGGAATGATGTAGAAAGTGGCAGAAATACTGAGTAGAAAATCACTTCTTGGCCAATACACCACTGACAAATATGATCAAATCTTTTTTATGGTCTGACAGTTTTTATTTTGTTTTACATTGTGTGTGTTTAGCCTGCTTGGACTTGTGGTGGACATATTCTAAGTGTGTGCTTAACTAGCCAGACCCTGTGTGTGTCTACTCTGCTGGTAACTAGGGCAAAGGTGGTGTGTTAAATATAGAAGGAATGCCCAGTCGCCTTCCCAACAACAGCAATGATCCCACTATAGTAATGGGTTGTGGATGATGGTGCCAAACAGAAACTAGGCAGCATCATAGTGCAGTCTGCAGTGTCAGGCTCCAGTTATCCTTACAGGACCTGTGGTAGAAGTTCAACGTGTTGCAAGTTTTCATCTATCTATACGTAATGCATAAATTAAAAAGCCCACCTTAAAAATCAGCCCATCTCAGCTAAAGAATGCAGTATGAAGAAATAAGTGGTCTACAAACAATAATCTGTTTCATAGCACACGACACACATATGCACATTTGGACGGACATTTATTTCCCAGTTTGTGCTCCCTGAGCTTGTTGTTGCTGCTTGCTCTCTGGTTTGGCTCAGAGCAGCCGTTTCTGTATGTGCCTGGACCTGGCATGTTGACTTTAGCTGGCCCACAAGTTGCGCCGCTGCCAGAGAGGTGTGTTCTTGGCCCAAACGAGGCCAATGCAAATTGAGGGAGGTAGGAAGGTAAGAGGGTGTGTGTTGAGTGTGTGGGCGTGAGAGACCAAGTGTATGGTTTTGTTTGTGTAGGTACTTAAATGTGTCAAATGCTACACACACACATTCATTCACACAAACCCACACACACAGGCAAATTCAGGAAAGCTGGATTAAGACTTCCCATTTGAGGTGCTCCTTTCACGAAACTCACTTAAATCGATGACAGTGGCGTGAATGGCATCACTACATTTTATAAAACACTATAATTAGCTCATAGTATGCGTATTCACATCTTATGTGTCGTATTTAGCACACTGTAGTTAAATTTACCACATGTCATATACGCACCATTGGATAGACTAAAATTGAACTTGTAAACATCCAGATTTAGGGTGGCAAAAAATAAAATAACCCCCACTATCCTGCCAGATTCAAATATAAGTCTACCACACACAGACCACTTTTGTTAAAAGCAACCTGCTCTACTTTAGCTTCTTTCCGGACACTAATTACAGCCGTGCCCAGTTTAACTAGCTGCAAAATTAAACCTGTCATAAGAAGATGCAGACACGATTACCGAGCATTAGTTTGCAGTGTGCATTTTCTTTTCCCCCCACTTCAACCAACTTTTAAGTCTTCATGGTCATTTCACAGGCAGATGCAAGGAGATAGAGAGATCAGCTATGTCATTTAGACTATCTGCAGGCGGCGGTGTGTGTGTTTATTGAAGTGAGCGATAAAAAGCAATGGTGGGGCTGTTATCTGTCTGAGTTGGTTTTATGATGGCAGAATGTGGCAGCCATCTGGTGCAAACATTGATATCAAAATCAGACAGATAGCAGCTGCAAACTAGCATCACTGCTCTCAGTGTAAATAAAAGTCAATCTAATTGTCACAATGTAAAAGGATGTCTTAAACATGCCCATGTGTTGTTTTACTCATCCCTCTTTATCTCTCTCTCTCTCTCTCTCTCTCTCTCTCTCTCTCTCTCGCACACACACACACACACAAACAAACACGCACATACACACAAATACAAAATGTGCACCAGATGTAGTAAAAGTGTAGTCACTGTGAAGTATCACGTCTGTTCTGGGAAGCAGTGGAAAGAAAATGCTCAATGTCAGGAAGCCAGGCTGGGTTGAAAGGGTGGGTGTTAATAGGGTCTGGTGTGTGTGTGTTGGTATCTGTTTGTTTTCGTGTGTGTGTGTGTGTGTAAGTGATCTCAAAGTTTAAATTGTTTCTGGCTTCAACTACAAGGCGAGTTGTCCTTTCAGGATAACGTTATCCCTAATCCTCTGCACTAATAGATGGATGCACACAACAAAAAACAGCCACACATGAGCGTTTGTGATGTGTTGTTAGTAAACCACATCATAGCCACCTCTGAGAAGAGTTAGCACAGATTTTCTAAAACTGAAAACATAATTTATATATCGCCACATTCAGGCTGTTGACATATTCTTTATGTTAGCAATGAAATGAAAACAAACCGAACAGAAATGTCATTAGGAAGCAAGACTGGGGTCTGTAAATCATCGCTTGTGTCCCTGGTTGGCCCTGCTTAGTGCTGAAAACAAGGCTAATGACTGAAACAGGACACAACTAATCTTGTTATCTCTTTATCTCTTGTCCAGACTGTGTGTGTGTGTGTGTGTGTGATCATGTGTATGTTTTTGTTGTGTTTACCTGCCTCTCCTGTGCATTTCAGCAGCAGTGTGAATATATTTTCTGCATATCATGATTTTCTGTGTGTTGGTTTATAATTATACACAACAGTTTTTTTCCAACTGCCTCTGCATTGTCTTCAAACCTCATAAACAGGCGCACATGTAGACTAGCACTTGAGTTGTGTTTTGAGATGCTGAAGTGGAAAACAAATGGCTTTTTTTTATAATGATCGCCATGAAGTGCACAGACATCTCTTTCAGAGATATCTGGCACATTCCGTTGTGATCTGTTTGCAGCCCGTCCACCACATTCTCATCAGCGTGGGAGCTCAGCCACTTATTGAACTTTTGTTTTTTGTCTGTAAAAAGTTTGAGGAAGAAGTCAGTTGTGGGTGAGCGAAGCCAAAGAGTGTGCGCAGGTACACGTAGGCTTGTGGAGTTAAACCATGCCTCTGTGCATGTTTGTGGACTCCAGAGTGAAGTTTTTTTAGTTGATTCTCTGAGTATGAGTGTGTGTGTTGGTGTGTGTGTGTACGTGCATTAAACTTACAGTGGAGCTCTGCCAGGGCTTAGGACTTGGCTGAGAGAATGCCTCAAACCAGTTTACTCTGGTTGTGTAGTGGAGAAGTCTGGGGGCGGGACAAGACCTCTTAAAGCTCCAGGCTTCCATTCTCTTTGGGTCTGAGTTGGATGATTTTTTTCACATTTAAATTGGTTTATATTGCATACATTCAAGACTAATTTGCATCCATGTCTCTGTATGAAGTTTGGCAGGTTGTTTTCCTTTTACCACAAAGCATAAAAAATGTAAATAACCTTGTGTGTGTGCAAGTGTACACAAGTGTGTGGGTGAGTTCTTGGCCCTGCCTTACATAATTTTCCCCACATTTCTCTTTCAAGGACAGCAGGAATTGAGGTGAGGATTGCCAAACAGAGGGAATTGAGAGAATAGGTGTGTGAGGGAGATATGTCTGTTCAATTTTTAGCTGAATGGTTGTTCTGTGACATTTATATTAGTTTGCCGGTTGCCAAATCAGGCTCTATAGACTCTCAGTGTGCATGCATTTGATGTTTCAAGTGAATATTAAATGAGATTTGACACGAGGGTGGACTGCAGAGCAGGAAGGGAGAAAATGGCATTTCACAAACAGAATACAAACTCATGACAAAACACTTTCGCTCTAGAGGTTTTGGATTACAGCCTCATTTCTGCATGCAGGAGCAAAAAACTACAGCTAAACACACAGCTGTGTAAGAATATGTAACCTTTTGAGGGTTTTTTGTTTTTTGCTTTCCTCTCAATTTGTATCTCCTTGTTTTTCAGGAATCCTTCTGGTCATGCTGATAAGGAAGTGATGGCAGCCACCGTCTTGACCTCACTGTCCACTTCCCCTTTGGTGCTCAACCCTTCCTCTGCACCCACAGGTAGCACAGTCGGCTCGTTTTAACCTCACACCTGTGACCCTCAGTGGGATCAAACACTGACTCATCTACTGTATAAAACATATCAAGGACGTTTACTTTAAATCTTGCTGATGGATTCTCATTCTCAATGGTGAGAAGCTGTGGAGAGAACTCATCGTAAATCACCTGATGTTAGTTTACCTTGACACAAGCTGAGCTGCTGAGTGGTTGATGTGTTAACCTGTATTTATCCTGTGGGAGAGAATCCCAAAATGTCACTACCACAGAGTTATTAGAGCCATTCCCGTATCATTCAATGTGTGCATGTTAACCCATGAGCTTATTACCAACTGTTAAGCTTCGAGGCTCCTTTTAGTGCTTCTGATACTGCTGTGGTTGCCATTAGCATGCCGACCTCATCCAACTGTCACAGTACCAGCAGTTTTGTTTTGTGTTCTTTTTCCAGCTAAAGCAAACTTGTCACATTTCCTCACTATAAATGTTTGTGTAGAAACTGATATCCCTAAAAGGTTTTCTCCTATTTTGTTGCTCACTTCATCTCTGTAATTCCTATATGGAATCCAGTCACTGCTCTCTCTCTCTCTCTCTCTGTGTCTGCTATACAAACTTCTCAAGTGCATGAGTTTTTCATCATGACGCACAAGCGACTCTGACTCTGGCTGCATGTGTCAGCCTACCGAGGAGTTTTCAGTGGCTCTGTTGTTGGAATTTCACATCCATCGGTGCAGAGACCCAACCAGGAGCAGAGCCACAGCCAGCAAACAGTAGATACTCCCACACTGAGCTGAGATGGTTTTACTTTTATTTAGATCAGCAGTTTTCTTCATGTCCACGTCTAAAGTTTGACAGAATCCTTTCACACAAACTAGTAACAAATATGGTCTGGGTCTTCATTTGTTTTCTATATACAAATAGTCATTAGTTAGTAACTAACTTTGCATTATTTCTTTTCTGTATCTTGTTGTTTATTCTCTAAAATAAATGTTAGATCAAGTCAGCATCATTGTTAAAGGTTAAAAACTTAAAAGTAGACTTCTGGTTAAAAAGCTGAACTATAAAGAATCTCTTTGTGAGCCAATCAGTGTGTTGTTGAAGAACAAGTCTAACATGTTTTCATTAAACATGTTTGGACAGTGAACTTTATACTGTAACGTGACGTTTACTCATCAGACAAGCTGTTGTGCTTTAAATTGTTAGAAATATTTGACCTTTTTCCTATTTAACAGTCGAGATTTGCAGGGAAAAGCATAAAAATGAAACGGGTGTGTGTTTTTTTTCAGTTCCAGAGCCAGCCAGCAAGACTTGGAAAGAGGTGCTTTCTGCAAGTTACAGCAGTTCGACTAGTGGCAACTGGAGCTGGGATGCCAGTGACCAGTCGGTGCCCTCCACACCGTCCCCACCACTTTCCAACGATGCCAACAAGAACTTCCTGCTCTCGTCCCACAGTGATGATGTCAGTGAGGATGTAACGGAGAGCACACACTTCATGTTTGAGGACCCCATCCCACGAAAGCGAAAGGTAACAGTCATGAGTCTTCTGCATAAAAGGCCGAAATATGGAGATTATAAATTAAATCCAGGGCAGCAGATCAAAGAAATCTGTAAAGTTTTTTTTTTTTTAAAGAGCAGAAGGGAGTTACTTTAGAAAGTAGTAGAAACATTCAGAAAATGTGAGCACTGTGCACTTTAATAGCCTCTGACATAAAGCCTGTCACTCCCTGCTTGTGTTAATGATGGATTAGTTTTGCTTTTTCATTTTCGTTCAGTGGAGCCGGTCGAGAAAGTTTAAATATTTTCACTATTAATAAGCCTTCCATCCAGTTGTAGGTCCTTCAGGAAAAGAGGTGGGATGTATCGGAAGAATAAAGGAAAGAATTTAGATAGCGGAAGGAGGAAGTGTGGGTTTAAGGGATGGATACACAGAAATAAAGGCAGCTGGAGTTTGAAAAGGAGAGTTGATGCTCAAAGCAACCTCAGGAGGAAAAATCAATCTCTGTATTCCCTCCAGCCTCACAGTGACAGAAGAGAGTTTATATACAGGGTATGTGGGAGTCTTCCTGTAGTAAGGCTGCAGTAAAGAGTATCGAGTTGTTGATAAATATATAAAAACATGTGAAACTATATCATCTCCACAGACAGTGCTGTAAAACAGGCTTATCTTTCTATAGATAAGCAGCCTTGACATTAAATAAAAAAGTGCTGGGAGGAAGAAACATCAGCAGTTTGTCTAGCCGAAGACTTAAATGTGGGATATATTCAGATTATTATCACAAAACACTGGATTATTTAATGACAATCTAACATACAAAAAAAACAAGTGTAGTGAATAATCCTTGTAAAGATGTAAACGTCAGAATTAAACAGTTTTTCCATACAGTACGTCTGTAACTTCAAAAATGATACTTTTCAGGAAATGTGGAAAAAAATGTTTCAATTGAAAACATTTTTTACCCAACAGCATTGATATGATTTATGACTTTAGACTGTTTCTACTTTTTTCTTTTTTAAATAGCAACTAATATAATGTAAAAGCGATAACCTCTGACACAATATAGTTTTTTAAAATTCCTAGACAAAATTCATGACATAAATCACAGCCCATCATCACTGACTGTCCCAGAGCACCAACAACCTGTAGCTCCTTTTACACAATGGTTTCACATTATAGTAGTACAGATGAACCCTGGTTAAGGTGACTGAGATGATAAAAACCAGCAAAAATATAATAAACCACTCCGTGTGAGTGTGTGGATGAATGATAAACACGCTGTAACGCACTCTGCAGAAGGTTAAAGGAGCTCTATACAGTAAAGGGCTGGACTGTTTATTTGAAGACAATAGCAAAAAGTAATGAGTGTTTCATAATACCTTTGATTTAACATAACCATTAATTGAAAACATGTTCTGTCACTTTTCATCCTGAAGCTTTCCTGCTTTTTGTTGTTTTTTTCTTCCTCCATGCTGTTGGAGGGCGATGAAAGCACACACCCACTGTCTTTCATTAGCAGAGATGCAGGTCCCTGCCTGCTCGGGGGATAGCTGCCAGCCCTGACATGTGAAATAAGACAATGAAACGAAATGAAACCCTGTTTGCTTATGAGTCAAACAACCTTCTTCTGTTTTGTGTTAAATGAGATTTAGAAAGGGCTGGGATGCGAATCAAGGCCTTGTAATTTCGAGAAAGACCCTCAATAGCGAATCCTCAGCGTTTATTTTATCAGTAGATCGTCACCACGTCTCACAGTATGTGTGAACAGCAAAGGGCATTAAATAGTGCATCTATTAGCTCAGTCCTTTGTTAGTTTGATTACCCCACCCCTTCTACTCGATTAGTAAATTTGTCTCTGTCTTCTCCCTTTTATCTTAAATTAACGCCCATTGTGCTTCTATTTTTAAAGCCTAAGTAAGTCTCTTAACGAGAAGTGTTTGTTCTCTGTGTTGTCACTCAGTTAATCAGCGATGATTCAGAAGAAAACATTCTACAAAAAGATTCTCTGAAATATCTAAAGAGTACTCTGTTAATCATTTAGCGTTTTTTTTCTGTGTTTGGTGTCTAAATTTGCAGTCGATTACATTTTTTTCCTTTTGGTTTGTTTTGTCCCCAGAACTCCATGAAGGTGATGTTTAAATGCTTGTGGAAGAACTGTGAAAAGGTCCTCAGCACCTCCTCAGGGATCCAGCGACATATCCGCACCGTCCACCTGGGGTGGGTTGTTACCATCACACCAACACTGAACACACACTGTGTTTAACCCTAACACCATTAATACCACCACAAATCTCATCAATCCACTTTAATGTGTTTATTAAATACTCATTAGTCGCTTTTGTTTTCTTTGTGTCTTCTCTCACCCTCTGCCTAGCTGTGTGTGTGTGTCTTGCACCACACTTTAATTCCTCACTAAATTCCTACACACACCCACACACATGTGCACCACCAGGCAGTAATATGATCGTTATGAGTCACACTAATGATCTTCATTATGACAGAGTCTGAGTAGGAAAAAGGTGTTTTCTATCCGTGTTTAATTGTTTTCATTACAGAATCGATTCAGCTGATCGTAACATGATTTACAGAACTACAAGCATGTTTTGTTTTGCTTTAATAAACTCAATGTTATTATTTTTATGTTGCTTCAGGGTTGTGGAGTTTGCGATTTAGATAGTGAGTTAAAACAAAAACAGACGCAGATAATCCTATATAAAAATGAGAGTAATCAAATAAAAATCTGCCTGCACGAGGATTAAACTTGAGCCGAAATGGAGATGAAAATCTGTTTCAGAAGATATGTTTTTATTAAACAGTAAAGGCAATGTGTCTACAGTCTTTCTCAGAAAACACATTCATACAACTACTAATATGTACTATAAAAATGCACTGGAGTATGAGAATGTTGTTTGATGGAATGCTCAGACTGAATTACATGTTTTTAGGAAACATAACTGTTAAACAGACATCCTGGATACATCAAATACCTTTTCCTTTTTGAGGAAAAGTGTAGGGCTCTCCTTAAACCAAACAAAGTCCCTTTCTGGAATGTAGCTGTGTGACCGTCTTAGTGGCAAGATTCCACTAGAGATGTTAAGTAACGTCTCTCAGCTTCAGGTTTTGCACATGAGGAATGGACTGCAAATCCAAACTTGGACTGTCAGAAGCATTGAGAGCATATTAGAGATGCTTACTCAAGAGCAAAAGATGCCACTAAATATCTTTGCTGGGAGAATAGTTTTTAAATGCATTTTCTTGGAATAATTTGTGCTTTTGTTCTGCAGTAGGAGGAGGTTTTGAGTAAATATCTTCTAAGTCAGAAAATGTATTTTGTGTTTCAGCTCATCAGTGCAAGACACAATGCAGCTGAGAATTTGGAGGATTTGTTTAATTTTTAATTTAAGTTACTGCTTTCTTGATCTGGCACATGTGAGAAGAGACCTTGCTCCTCCCTGGAATAATTTATTGGTGAAATCAGCAGCCAGGTTATAAGTTTTTGTCCTTCCATCCTATGGTGGAGGACTGAGGTTTCTCATAGGCGTTTACTGCCCCCTGCTGTTAAAAAATCGCACTTCAACTTTTTAAATATAGCATTTACAATGCTTTTTAAAACTGATGCGCTCATCATCCTTTTCAAATCATTACCTCATATTATCGTCAGTTATAAGTATTTAGATTATCCCTTTTTTAGAATAAAATATAGAATAGAATATTCCTTTATTATTAGTCCCTCAATAAGGAAATGTTCAGTGCACAGCAGCAAAGTGATGGAAAATTTAAATTTAAACACAAGATATTCAAAAGAAGTTATGAAAGTATTAAAAACAAATACAATTTAAAAAAGACACTACAAATGAGTAAATAGAGAAATGTACACCTTAGTGTGTGCGTGTACTGAACTGACTTGTATTTGTAAGGTTGTAATGTTTTATTTGTGCAAATTAGGCACTATATAATGGACAGCTGCAGGAATATGACTTGGTCACTCAGACATTGCTCAGAGATGCAGTGGAACATTAAACAGATCAGGTTGTTTATGGTGTTTTCTGGGAGCCGTGATGGTTAGAGAGGCTAACAGCTGCTGGGAGGTGAAGCTGTTTTGTGCACTTAGGAAGCAGCAGTCAGTCTGCCACTAAATCTGCTCTCTAGTGCAGTCAGGGTGTTGTTGCATGGGATGGGTGACATTCTTCATGATCAGTGTCATATTAATCAGAGGTTTTCAGTCTCCCACCACCTGCACTGTGTTGAGGAGGGACCCCAGGACAGAGCTGGCTTTGGGAATATCACGTTTGAAGTTGTCCTCACTTTCCTCCTGCAGGCGAAACAGCGACTCAGATTACAGCGATGGAGAGGAGGATTTTTACTACTCAGAGATTGAAGTCAACATGGACAGCCTAACGGAGGGCCTGTCCAGCCTCACGCCTACCTCCCCCACCACAGCAGGCCCTCCGCCCATCTTCCCCCCGCCGCTGAGCGACGTCTCCCACTCTGAGCACATCAGCGTGAATGGATCGCAGAGCCACACCACGTCGTCGCTGCTCAGTCAGTCCGCTCCATCCACACTCTGCCACATCCGCACTGACCACGCCTACCAGGTAACTCACACACAGCGTGAAACCTTAAATTAACACACACATGTTAATTTGATGTGACGTGATTATGCTGAAGTTAGGATTTGTTGGCTCCTTCCTTCTCTTCTCTTCTCTTCTCTTCTCTTCTCTTTTCCTCATCCTTTCTTTTGGTCATCCACCTTTTCTCACAGCACCAGTTCATGCAGACACTCTTTATGTGTTTGGAGGTGATATGAAATGATCTCAGTGTGAAAAACAGTGAAAATATCTGAAATTTTCTGCATGAAAGGCAGTATTTTTGCTATGGTTTGAAGTAGTAGTGAACTTTCAGTTGCCTTGACAACAACAAAAAAATACGCATAAGAATAGATGTATGGTGTGAATCATCAGGTAACCTGCTGTATCTATTACTTATGTTTCTTTCTTTAACATCTGGTGTTCTGTTTGAACTCTGCACTTTGGCTTTTTATCCAGTTCTATAGCGGTCCAATTATATTGTTAAATTCTGTTGCACACATATATTCTTTCTGTAGAAATGTCACATTTAAAAGCACATTTCAAGTTTAAATTTGCCTTCTTTACTAACTGTACAATCTGTTTCTATTTTATTCCTCTCTTTGTCACTTTCCTCCTGCAAATTTTCCTGTCCCCTCCTTGTTCTCGTGTCCTCTCCTGGCTGTGTGGGGTGGTTGTCCATGTTCCAGGCCACCGCTCCAGTGAGTATCCCAGTGGGTCCTGAGCTGGCTGGGATAGGCAGTGGTAATGGGATCGGGCCTGGAACTGGGACTGGGAATGGCATCAGTGTGTCTTGGCAGTCCCCGCCTGTCATTTTTAAAGGCGTCCCGGTGAGTGAGGCTTTGTCTCACGCCTTTTTTATCTCAATATTCACTCCTCCCCTGCTGTTTTCACTTGCAGCCATTTGAGATTTTGTTAACACATTTTCTTTTTCCTCATAACTTTTTTTTTATTCCTTTTATAAAAAAATTTGCCAGGTTTCTTTCTTCAGTACAATTTATCTGAAAAGTTTAATCTGTTCTACAAACATGAAAACTAGAGACTTTAACCTGAACACCACTTTTCTTTATAAAATGCTCTACAAGGGTGGAAATGTTGAGTCTGGTGTGATGGATTGTTCTGTGCAGCAATAATGTCTGAAAAAAAATTATCGAGAAAGAGAAACGTTTTAAAGAAATACAAACATCTTATTAGACAAACCTGGAATGTTCTGTGGAATGTGCTTTAAAAAGTATAATACTAATAATACTAATACTAAGAATCTTCAAGTATTGGGTCTTAATAGCACATCACATATCCTCGGGCACAGAAATGTTACAAAATTTATAAAAATGTCAATAATAGAAGAGATATCTAACCACAGACACACACTGACGCTCACACAAATACACTTATTCCTAAAGATTTTCACTTGAATAATAATTCAAGGCAATATTTTCTCTTTTCTCACATTCAACACAGAGCCTGTTGTTAGGGAGGCATACAGTACATGTGTCTGAACCACAGCAGTGCTGAGTTGGATGTGATTTGTGTAACTGTGATCATTTGAGCGACAGCAGATAAAACTTCTAAAAGCTTCAGAGCTCAACAAGGTGATAACAGGACCACCGAAAAAACATACTGTATGGGGAAAAATGTCAGATATTAAATTGGGCCCGAAAATAAATGGGTAGGTTTGCATGAACCCTTACGATTCTGGTCAAACATCAGAGCATATTTTAGTCCAGTTATCATACTGAAGCGTACACTGAAAGAACAAATACCACACACAAATATTATATTAATATTACCTTATATTACATTCTAACCCATGTTAGCCCAAATTAATAGAAAATGCAAAAAAAGAAACTGCTTTTTTCTTGGTGTGGACTTTAAAGGGTTAAAGTACATTTTATATATTAAAGTCAGTGAAGTAAAAATCATTATAAGTATTTGACCTTGAGAGACAGGTTTGTTTGCCTGCTTCATTAATTTCTCTTACCTTCAGAAAATAATAAAAATATCATTTACCCTGATGTGTGAATTCAAAAATATAAGAAAAATCCTACCTACTGCTTATAAAATGAAAAACTAAAATAAGGTAGGATAACCAAAAAAGCGTGTTATTACTGAGCAGAACTTTTGGTTTTTATCTGATTCTCTTAGCTGATAAGTTGGCATAAATAAGTTTCATTAATAAAACTGACATTACAGATAAATGTTGTGTCTGTATCGGTGTGCTTGTTCTTGCTTTGTTCATAATGAACTGTGTGAAGTAATTACTGGTTCAGCTGTGTTCCAGTAGACCAGACGCTGAGAGTTTTTCTATGTCAGTATATTATTAACGGTGTCATGTTTTATGATTTCTGCAGGGCCCAGTGACTCATGTTCGCACCGTTGGCATCGGTGAAAAACGTCAGCCAGCAGCCAGCACACACACCGCCGCTAACAAGAACCACGCTGTAATAACACCAGTCACTAAACCCACACCAGGAACCAGGTACGGATCAGCAAGCTGTCTCTAATCGAAGAGTTGGTCAAATGTCCTGTTTATGTCGAGACATTCTCTTCAAACATTTGAGAAATGTGAATATTTAGATTCTACTCTTTGGCGAACACCAAAACGTGTGCTGTCTTTATCACTTCTGCTTAGAACAATTCATTTTTCCCTCATGGAGGATTAAATGTTCCTGTTACTTGGAAACAGTCTCTTTCAAATTGGGCCCTGGCGTTTAGTGATCACCACAAGTCTGTCAGAAAGGTTTCATTAGAACTGACATGTTTTCTACAGTAGATTGGACCGAGTTCATTGTGAAAGCATTTTCCCAGATTTGACTCTTTGGGGTGAAGTTATTTGAAGTGTTGCTGGTTATATTAAGACCTGTCATTTTGACAGTGTAGGCCTTTATAAATGATTGTTAATGCTTCATAGTGATATTGAGGATTCTCACAAGATCACTTTTTAAACTGAATACTGCAAATATAGATGCAAAAAGATTAGTTTTTTATTTAATTTTCTGCCTATTAATAATGTTTTCCCTCTATTCAATCACAAGCGTAGGGATTTATTTTAGGAACTAGATTCCTTTTCTTTCCTGTTCATATCCACATTTAGCCACCTTTGATGACGGTATTCATGTATGTGTTTTGAGTTTTTTTGTACATGTTCATCTCTGCATGTCTGTGTCCTTACACTGTCACATCTGCTGTTACCAAGGAAACCCCGCGGGGAAGCAAAGAAGTGCCGAAAGGTGTACGGCATGGAGAAGAGAGACATGTGGTGCACTGCCTGTCGCTGGAAAAAAGCCTGTCAGAGATTCACCGACTAATCCGGCCGCCCTCCCCCGGTCTGCGAGACGAGCTCCTCGTCACTCGGAGCAGCAGCGAGGTGGATTCTTCCACCGAGGAAGACGAGGGCAAAGTTCTCAGTACTGCTTCTTCCGGACCAGCAGGAGGAGGGGAGGACGAGGAGGAGGGTTGCCTTATTTCTTTTTTTGTTTGTTTCCAAACATAATGAGAGTATAAGAACTGGTGTATAAAAAAGAATGAAAAACTCTATGCAGGTCTGGAGACTTTTTCTAAGACTGAGACATTTTCCTCTACAAGAAAAAAAAAGGCGAAATGAAACCAATTAGGATCAGAACCCTCTGATATGATTCTTCTATTTTTCTTGCTTCGACTCAAGGCAATGTTTGAAGACTACGGATAAGCTTTTTGATATACTCTGTTGTTCACTGTAAGAGCATCATGTAAGCTACTTTTTGTGTGGTGAGTTGTGACGCTTTACGGATATTCAACGGTTAAAATCAGATGTGCTCGGGAAACAAAAACCTCTGTAGCATATCTACTTCTCATTTTTGCTGTTTGACGGACTTAAAACCTACCAAATGCAAAAAAATAATAATAACCCCACAAAACCCAGATCATCCGATGTGGTGTAAGCTCTAACACCAGTGTTTTTCTGCAGTCTGACTGGATTTCGACTGCAGCTCTGAGCACGTTTTTATCAGAACCGCCTGCTAGATGTATTTCAAAGCTGCACTAAGCCATCATGACAAGTGGTACAAAGTTTCCTTTGACGTTCCAAAAAATATTTCCAAGAGATGTACACAGTTTATAAAGTCTATATATGTCCCGGTAATATTATTATTATATATGCTTTTACCCTACAGATAAGTTGCCCGTGAAAGTCTCACTGTAGCCAGAGGAAGCCTAGAGAGTGGATATCTATTTGTTATATAGCTTATTCTCAGCAACTCGTTGCTGAATCAACTTGCATTGTGCAATCAGAGGAATGACAGCATTTTAATCATTTCTTTCTTCCTTAGTGGCTGTCGTTGAGTTATGAGCTGAAGCAGAAAAATGTTCCTTTCTTTTTCCAGCCGATGTTCTTAAAGAGATTTTTTTACCACAATATTTGAATTGAAACTGGCCTTTGACATTTTAACAGTCTGACTGATGATAAATGAGGAGGAGATTAACAGAGAGATCCCACTAATCTAGACGGAGTCATGATGAATCTTTTACAGGTTTTTAAAGGCAGAAGTTGCTCTGCCACCTTTGGAATAATCACAGTTACTTTGTAAATATCAGATGTAACTTCACAGGGCCCTAGACTGACCCATGTTTAATTCTTCAGCAGATAACGCTACGTCTAACATGTTTTACCAAATAGAGTCTTACTTTTCAGAATAGGGCTGTTATGGTTTTAAAAAACAAAGGCCATAAAAAAAGAGGCCACGTTTACAACAAGATGTATATAAACTATTAGTGGTAGATGTTAGTTAACATAATTATGTAATATATCCCCGTTTTTCTTAGTAATATTGGCTGTTCTTTTTATTCACAAAAATACAGGGCAAAAAAAGTAAATAATTTTATAATATTTAAATTTAAATGCTGTTCCCTCTTTAAAAGTTACCATTCTCAAAGTGTATGTGTCTAAAGTGAAAAGCACTTATGATTGGCGTAATGACATGAATGGACAAACTGAGTGACGATCTCTTAGTAACGGCGAAAGTCGGAAACAGATGTTAATCATTTAGAATCCCCGAATAGTCCCCCCCCCCCCCCCCCCCCCC
>SSNR01000049.1:855157-919698 GCA_006937965.1 Callopanchax toddi | reverse complement strand
CCCCCCCCCCCCCCCCATTAGTAATGTGTAAATGCTATTTACTTTTTCAGAAATGACCCAATTGCTATCTTTAAAGGACTTGTTTAAAACCTGATCTTCTTCACAATATTTATTTCTCACATCAGCCTCAAAGGGCTTTAGGATCTGCACAGCCTATCCTCACAGCCTCGATTCAGATGTAGAAACAGGAAAAAGAATAAAACTTTGTCTTTTTAATTTCCCTGAGATGCAGTAATAACAATAGATGTTTTTTTTAAAGAACGTCACACCTGTGCTGTATATTGGCAGCTTTTTCCTCACAGATACTGCTGCATGTTTTCTCTCAAGTGCTCCTGACACCCACCTGACCTGATCTTGGTAGCAGCGTAAGACAGAGCGCCTGTACTTTCCTCCATGACAGTACGTCTTGACTGACTTCTATCAACACACACACACACACCTGTGTTGTTGTTCTGGGGTCGCCTGGTCACATTTCTACGCCTGTTATTGGCTGATTCCCAGGTGACCAGTTGTCACTCCTTGATGCATTAAGTCAGTGGATCAAAACAAAACATTTTAGTCGACAACATCACTGGGATGGGATGAGCTTTTATTTTAGTGGTGTACCAGATAAGCTAGCAGGCCTCTTCCTGTCAGAGACTTCACCAAATTCACCAAGTGCCAATAAAAGTAAAGCATAAAGGAAACGGTATACTGACTATATGAAATTGCACTACGCTGCACTGCGCAAAAAGATATGTTTTTGTACATGGATATTTTATATTTACAAATTTCTAAGTGAAAGGGTCTTTTGTTTCTGGGGTGGGGGGAGGGTGGGGTTACGGTCACAGGCCGATGGGGTGTCAGGGACAGGGGTCGAGAACCTCTGGGGTTCCCCATTATTGGCGAGTGATTCTATCTGCTAATGTCTTGCTCTCGGTGTCAAATGTACTAATCACAGTGGTGCTGACAGTGGTACTCAGCAGCAGTCCGTCACTTTGCCTTTCTCTTGGATGAGTGCCAAGGACTGAAAGCAGTGCCAGCCTCGTCACAGTGATGGGAAAACACCGGTTTCAGTACGTAGCTACAAGTTATCTCGATAACAGAAGATGCTTTAAAGTGTTTTTTCCCCTCTTTTCAGATTATTCACACCTTTCATACACATACTTTTATAAAAGCTCAACTTTGTGCTTCCTTTACCTAAAAAAGGCTCCTGCTTCTTGACATTTTTACTGAGCTGAGGTATTACATGTATACATACTGTTATTAGTGCTGGATACCACTTTTAATTCTAGTACCTTTGGTTTAGTCATTGATGGACTGTCGAAAGCCGCCCACTAGGTCTCTCCATCCTCCTTGTAAGCATCAGCAGGGTCAGAGGTTTGGGCTGGCAGAGAAAGGGGCCCATTAAAAGCGAACTGGTTCTGTGCACACTTCCATTCGTTTCTTTCTTCTTTAGTTGGACTGAACAGGCCTGTGAAGCTCAGGTCTCCAGGTTCTGTTTTGTGGTGCGTTTTGGGCCACTGTAACCAGGGGGGAAAGTGTTTCTGTCGTTTGAACTTTGTGATTTTCACCTGTAATTTGATGGATGGAGATCGATCCTAACTGACTGTGGGCGTGCGCATGGAAGCAGTTACTATATAGGCTTTGCGTTTTCAATACTTTCTTGTACATAATGCAGGAGACAGATATCTGTGAGGCTTTTTCATATATTGTTGATTTGTTTGTAACTGTTATATGAAAAGGGTTTTTTTTTACATTTCTGTTGCTCAAATATATTTTCTTTCTTTTTTTAAGGCAGTTGAGAAGCTATAGTGAACTGATTCAGTATATATTGTAGCTTAGAAGCAAAGGGGTGGAAAAAGACAACTTGTTGAATGTAAAATTTATTAAAAAATCATGTTTTGTTGTTGTTTTTTTCTAGTTGCTGGCTAAACTGTATGGCCTGGCCTGTTGAGAAACTGTAGCGCGTCTTTATTTGGTTTTCGATTTCTTAGCACCCGCAGACAGCTGTCGCCACACTGTTGAATCATATAGAATAACACAACCATGCAGTATTGCTTTACTCTCTTTGTGCAATGACGATTTACAGCAGAACAAGAACGTTGTTGCTTTTCGGTGACATCTGGGCCACTTAGCGCCCACTGTTTGTCTTTAAACCCTGCCAAACGCTTTGAGTGTGTGTCGTACTTGTTGTCATGGATGTTGTTTGCGGTTGTGACTTGAGGGTTGTTCTTAGAATGACCTTTAACCTTGAGTCACCTTGGAACTTGTTACCTAGTGGGAATCCTTTCCCTGCCCTGCACATTCCAACAGACAGCAGTTCAGCGTCCTCTCTCTGCCCACTTCGTTTTCTCTGATCAACACGACCTTCTCCGTTTCCTTGTTCTTGTGTGATCCAACTTCACTGTGGTTCCACCCAAGCCTTTACCCAGTATATTAAGCTAAACTAAACCCTTGAAATGTGCATAAAAAAAGCTTTTTTTTTTTCTTCAAATGTGCTGCTTTGTTGAATGTTAGTTTTCATTTGTGCGTGAAACAGCAGCAAGCAAAACCAGATCTCTTTCAGAATGGAACGTTATGCATTGCAATGGCAGCTCCACACCTCTGCTCCTGTGCTTGTAATGTCTGCCCAGGCGTTTCTCCTTCCTGTCACATCCTGGCTTTCATGACCATTTTCTGTGCTGTTTGTGTTTTCACCAATATGAAAACCAGTCTCTCTTTTTATTATTTTCCTCTCTGATTAAGTTTGAAATTGTTTGCATGTCTAGCGTTACTCATTGTTTTTCTGTTTGTGTGGTAGGAGATACAACACTGAAGGTTTTTATCTGTTAGATTTCCTCTCTCAGTGTCCGACAACTCAAGGCTGATGTAAGTGGTCCCCCACTCGATAGTGCAGCCTGACTACTCTCTGCACTTGGAGGTGTTTTTTGGGGAGACGCAACATCAGGCCTCGAGTCCTCACTGGAGGCCAGGATTTCTTCCGTTTGTGGGCTCACACAGCTTCTGGTCTTTGTCAGCGAGCCCACACACACGGAGGAAGCACTTTCTGAGCAGCGGTGCACTCAAGGAGTATTTGTGTGAATGTCAAGCCTTTTGACTTGTGCTTGAAAAGATAGATGACCATGTATGATGCTTATAATGTGATTCATGTGATGTAATGTGACAGTAAGAAAATAAACCTGAATGAAAGAAGTTTCAAGTGTTATATTTATAACAATAAATCTTACAAACCAGGAAGTATTAGAATAATTGTTCTCCTTCACTCTTTATCAAGATGCTTTCTTTGACTCGTCCTTACCACCCTCTAGTGGACAATAAGAGGCACAACGAAACAAAAGAAATCACAGCACACCTTAGTCACATCTTTACAGCAGCAATTTCAAAATTTATTGAGACTGATTGGATTTTGCAAATAATAGTCAAGCTAAGTCTTCCACCAAACATGAACTCAGAAAGAGGCTTGGACAACTCGCAGGCTGGACCCAACATCAAAACAGAAGGCTCATGGTAGACTGTAAAAGTGTTCTCTGATTAAAAAAAAAAAAAAAAAAAAAAAAAAAAAAAAAAAAAAAACCAAAAAAAAAACCTGCACAAGAGCACTTAAATCTGTCCAAAACAAAACAGGTGTAAAAACAGGACTTTTTTTTTTTCGCACGTTTTGTTACAAACACAGGATTAAGATAGTAATCATTATAAAGTCAGTATCATATTGAACAATATCCCCAACGAAAATAAACAAACCTCAAGCTTCAAGTGCGACTTTTTACAAATCAAAGACCCTCTGAAACTTGAAAGAGTAAATAAATAATATATAATAGTAATATAAATTCATATATATGAAGGTATACACACATCACTCTTAGTAGAAGAACAAAATCTAAAGTAAAAAGCGCCAATTTTTTCTTTTTTTTTTAAATATAGTAATAATATACCCATATCTATGGCTTCATGATTTTCACGTGTGAATCAAGCTATACAGGCTAAATGAGGATTGCAGTTTGTACATGTCTAAAGAATACCCATAATCATCTGCAGTAGAGCAAACAGTTCCAGTTTTGCATTGTGTGGAAATGAGACCGTTGTGTGCAGATGCCGAAGATGTCGCTTTGGTATGACAAAATGAACACAGGCATGCAGTTAAGACCACAGAATCAGGGCACAAAAGGTCATCGCCACACCGTGGAAAGGAGAATTGTTGTGATTTGTCTCATTGGAGTTTGATCTCCGGGAAAAAAAAAAGTTTTGCACCTCCAATCAGATATCGTCTCCATAATCTCTATCTGTAGATACAAATATTCACTCAGCTCTCGGAAACACGCACTCCCAACAAGCACACGGGCGAAACGTCATTGAGGCACATATTGAGGGGTCGATGGCAGACGTTTTCCTGAAGTACAACCCGGAATGAGGAAGAGGACGTACAGTACAGGCGGTGAGAAGAGGTCAGGGTTGGCGGTGGTGGGTGGAGGGGTCACACATACATCCAGATGTCTCTCAGTGGCAGTAAAAGCACCACAGGACAGAGATTTGTCACCAACAGCGAGATCCTTCCACAACCTTTAAACATTCAACAAAATTTCTACCCCATTGTCTTTCTTCATCTTCTTTTTAACCCCAGAAAAGTAAAACCTTTTGATAAATGAGTCAAAACAAAAACAATAAATAACTAAAGTGGCCACATATGGGGAAAAAAATAATCACAACTTGTGCTGAAAGTTCATTAGCTGGGGTTGATGGGAAGTGCAGTCTATGGCACCTGGAACAAAGAGGCCTGATGTGTGTGACCAGCACCTAATTTCCCTTTAAAAGAGCCAGTAAAACACCCGTCTGTAGGAAGACGTCATGTAGACTGACCAATAAGTCTACATGTTGAATTACTACTTGATTGTGTCAGTTTAACCATAAGGCAGTTTAAAAAAAAAGAAGAAAAAAAACTGCTTGGTGTTCAAGATGCAGTCTTCCAAATCTAGCCGGTCCCTTCACACAGCCCTTCATATTCACAAGAATTCAAAATAACGTGTGCACTTCATCAAACTGTGACAAATAGTGACGGTTCAAAAAAATAAGAACAACCCAACAATGAAACTGTTTACCACAACGATAGATGCAAAAAGCACTTGCAAACACAGACCGTGAAACAAAAGCAGTTCATGTATACAAGATTGTTTTTGGTTCGATATTAATCAATTAGTGTACATTAGTGATGCAAAAGCATATGCTGAATAAATGTTTCGATCAATATCTAACAGGGCAGTTAGACAGTGACTGTGTTTTTCCCCCCTCTTGGTTAAAAAAAAAGGGAATAAAAAGCAAATACGACAGAAAAAGCGTAAACTGGCACAATAAAAGTTTGATAAAAGCCCCATGGCTTGCTGTCCACAACAAGGCAAAGTATAAAAGCTTTTTTTTATACAAGATATAAAATATAAAAAACAGAAACACACAATAAAGCTTAGCATCCAGCACTTAATAATAATTAATAATAATAACATCCATCAACAACAATAATCATAGTTCTGATATTCATAATAATAGGACATGTCCTCTGCCTCACTTGAATTGTCAACATCTTTGACAGAAACTTTGCAAATAATCTTAAAAAATCAGTGTAGACTGTTTTTTTTTGGACAATGGACACTCATTCCTTCATTCAAACATCCATCCACTTCTCTCTCTCTCTCTCTCTCACACACACACACACACACACACACACACACACACACACACACACACACACACACACACACAAATAAAAAGGTGGGAATGACTTCTCATAAATCAGGAATCCACAAATCTCAATAAATAACAAATCAACATTACATACTCTACAAATACTGAAACTGAATTTCAAGCACAATTTTGATCCTTTTCTTTAAACCTCACGAAGCCGGAGAAACTATATCACAAAAAAGAACTGTGAAAAGAGTCTGCATATTCTGTGTTGAGAGACTGGAATGGCAAGTCTAAGGGGGAGTAACTAAAAAAAAATCATAATTTTTTCTTAAAAAAGGACAAAGGCAGCTCCTCCTCAGGTGTGAGAGACTCAGCTCTCAGGTCCTATAATCACATCCTCCAGTGTGAAAGACATCAAACCAGAGACGGAGTGAGAGACAGAGAGCGAAGGCCAGGTCCACTGTGCTCCACTTTGACTTCCAGAACAGAAAAGCAGCCACCAAAGTCCACTCTGTTTAATAATATGTTTAAAAAAACCATGAGTCTTGTTTAGTCTCTCTGTCTCTCTCTGTCTCGCCCAGCCTACATTCTCCCCTTTTTAAATCGTATGTACATTTGTCAAATCTCCAGAATCTGCTGGAATGGCTCAATAGAAACCAGGTGTTGATTTAAGAGCAAAGGAAAAAGGATTAAGGACCCCACTGAAAGGCATAGGCTATATTAACAGCAATCTGCATGAAGATTCAGTGATTTCTAGATCGTGATAACAGTCAAGAGGACATAGAGTATATCCTTAAAGGTAGGTGCGGTCACCGAGTTGTTCAGGTAAGTAAAGATCAGATCAAAAAATGTAAACCACGGGTTCAGGACTTTGATAGGAGTCAGTTGTCGTTAAAGTGCAAGTCTGTGGCAGTAGGACTCTGCATGAAAAGCATGCCGTTGGGCCTCCCGGTCCCCTGACACTCATATTCTTTGCAATAGATTTAGACTCTCCCTTCATTCACAGAGAGACACTTTCTCCAGGAAACATCACAGCCGAGGAGGGAACAAGACACCCTTCCCTCCTGGCTACTTCACTGCTCTGTCTGTGATCCTTGGTTTCCATGGTGATTGTGATGGCAAACGTACAAAGTTGCAAGTCTAGCATCGGCCTGGCAGCGTTGATTCCTGTTGCGACAGAGTAGAAAACTGCTGGACTCTGGCCTGAACCCTCAAGAAAAAAGAAACACAAAAACACTGCATCTGAAGTAAAGGAGGTAAGCAGAAAAAAAGTCTTGCACTCAAGCCGTCTCTTGATTACTCTTCTTCCATGGCAGTCTAGCTTGTTAATAGTGTGTGTGAGAGTGTGTGTGTGTGTGTATGTGTGCATCTGAGTGTTACTCATGACGGTGTTACATCATTGTCGCGCATCACCCTACAGCATCTCCATTCAAAGGAAGGCCTGCCCACAGTAGGACGAATAGGTAAAGAGAGCAGAGGAATCTGCTGCAGAGATCACAAGAGATCTTCGGATTGGTCGACGAAGCCACTAACAAGAGCCCCGCAAGTTCTACGAGATCCACGCAAAGTCCTTCTCACTCCCGTTTGGCTGCTCCCCCTCCTGAGCCGAGGAGTCACTCTCCTCTTTCTCATTGTCCAGTGCTCTGTGTGCCTCAGTGCTCATCCCTGAGTCCTTCCACTTCCCCCCTTCTTCCTCCCCTTCCCCTAAGATCTCCCCATCTCCTTCGGCCATCATCTCCTCCTCCCCTTCCCCGTCACCGTCACACTCCGCCTGGTCGTCGTGAAAACGGTCCCCGGGATACAGCTCCTCCTCGGGGGAGATGTCCCCACCCGCCTCCCCGTTGTGGTCAAGCAGCGCCGCCATCCCCCTCCCAGAGCAGTCAGCGCAGACGCCATGGCGACGGGAGCCATGTTTGATTCCGACGCTGGCTGCAGACATAAAGACTCGGCTGCACACTTTACACACGTACTTCTTGTCTTTGCTGTGGACCTGTGGGATGGAAACACATCATTTCACATTTTTAATTTACACTTTAGAGGAGGTGTGACATGCTGCCCTCTAGGGGGTAACTCCATAACTCCACTCACCAGAGTGTGCCTCTTCATGTGCTCCCTTCTGGTGAACTTCTTGCCACAGATTTCACACGGGTAGGGCCTCTCACCCGTATGCGAGCGCATGTGCCTCTTAAGGATGCACTGGTGCATAGCAGAGAAACTGCAGTAGGGACACTTGAACTTTTTACGGATCACCGTGAAGTCATTCACTGAGGAGGCAGAGGAGAGAAAGAAAAAAGGAAAAAAATAGATTAGTTTTAAATGAATTTCATTTAAAAATAACATGATTCCTCTTTTCAGTTATTGCATTTAATTAGCAGCATGGGCTAGAAATGTAACATCAATTCCCATGGTCATCCCCATCCCAGTCAAAGCTACAGTTGCCCTGGCAACAGCTCTTCCTTCATACTAAAGCAATAAAGGCATAGAGATACTATAAACACATGATACAACAGCCAGTCTGCCTTGGGTTGCTCTAGAAGGTCTTTACAATGGACAGAAAAAAACACAGACAGGAAGGCAAACACAGACGAGGAGGAGAAAATCAAATCACCTACACACAGGGAGGGAACCGCACAAAGCAGGGGATGCTGTATATTAATATGAGAGATCAGAACTGGATTTCTGAGTATAAAAGCACAACACACACTGTACACATCTACCGCACATAATGGAAGGGGGCTAAACACACAATAAAGGGTTATAAGGTTAGACAATGAAATTACCTCCAACTGCTTCTGCTCTGATTAAACAACTGACAGAACATCAACAAAAAAATGATAATAAAATATACAAAGAACACATAAACTGTGCAACAAATTCAGACACCCAGATTCTGAAATATCGATTTGAATGTGTGTTTATAGAACACAAACCAAAAAAAGGAAAACAACTACTGCAAATTCTGTTTTTAATCACAATTTAATCACATCATAAAATCTACAAACTGAGAGATTCTGTTTAAAAAAAGAACAGATCTCAGAACAGTACATGGGTTTCAGCAATACAGTATTTCATCTAGCTTTACATATCTTCCTGCTCTTATGATAACACTTACTGAAAATCAAAAGTACCACACAGACGTTTATATTTCTCTCCAGCGACCGGCTCTGCAGAAAGGAAGGTCCTGAGTTCCATCAACCTGCCAGTCTGCTTCAGCTGCTGGCTTTATGCTACCTGAAAATGGGATTTTATGAAGCATTTGGCATTCAGGAGTTCCCCTTGCATATATTTTACACACACAACAGCAAAAGGGCAAATTCCCAAAAAAGTCAAGTTTAGCTTTTATGGAGCACCTAGAACGGTAAAAGCAGAACATCTGCTCGATGGGTAAAGTTTTCACGATATGAGAGTACACAACAAACTTTAACAAATGGGTACTGAGACAATGTTTTGGCTGCTGTAAACTCAAAGCCAAGGTTGTTGTTTTTTGGCTGAAATGGGTGTGAATTTACATTGGCGATCATTTCCAGCCCTACTACGGCTCATCAGCATGGCGCTCACCACCTCCCTTCATCTCCTGCGTTTTTCCACTTCATTCCCCATTTTCTGCCCCGAGCACACAACCACACCATTATCGCTCCGCAGCCGTGACATCACTAAACTCATCTGGTTTAAAGGTCCAACCACTTCCACTTCAGACGAGAGGTCAAAGGTTAAGAGGGGCCGGAGCCGTGAAGGACCAATTACTGTCCAGGTCCTGCCCCACTCAGCCACTACAAGACTTACAGATCTGGGACAGAGGAGTTGGTCAGAGAAAAAGAGAAGATGACACCACCCAACCCCCATCTGAGCTGCTACTGGCCTATTGTTTTAGCAGGCTTTGTCTCGTTCTGCACATCCCCTCCATCTGTGCTAATCTGACAGCTCTGACTGAGTGGAGTCACATCAGATTGATGGCTGCAAACAAGATTCTGCACTGGATGCCACTGAATGTCATTCTTTTTGAAAATATTTGTATATTCTATTTAATTATCAGTGCTACATATTAGCAGAGGTAAGAGTGTCTCCTTTGGATCTTCATTCAGTTTACTTGCTGCAATGCTGCAAAGATCCTGCAGGTGGTGTGGTTGTTTGGGCTTGTGAGTCACAATTTCCTGACAGGTATAAACTCCAAATGTCTGTGTGGTTAATGTATGGGTGGTCACAAAGACTTGGAGCTCTCTGTCTGAAAAAGGAGTCAAAGTTAAAACAATGACTGGCATCAGAGAGCCAGTTAAGGAGGTGGTACAACACCTTCTGTCCCTCCGATCGGCACTACAGTTTCAAGGATTTCACCTGGTTATGGGTGTAGTCGATGCTCACTAAAACTATTCAAACACCGTAAAGCTTTGCATATATTTTGGGTGACTCGTTTGCTCGGTCAGATTCATTTTGCATAGCGTTTGTGCAATTCTGACGAATAAGGTGTCACTTTTCATTAGGTCATCCTTACATAGTAATATTCAACAAGTTGTAAAAAAAATAATAATAAAAGTGTGCCACACTTTTGATTGTAAAAGTGCAAAAACACCACAATGCATTTTTGGCATGAATGTTAAACACAAGTGAAGGAACACTGCCACCTGAACAAATGGGTATGAGTGAGTTTACAGGCCTTCCACGTCAATACCGCCGCTGTAGCTGTCAACTTTCATGTGTTGAGTTAGGCGCCATAGTGGGTCTGTAAGTCCACCATGAGACATTTCCATTCCAGCGCTGCCTCCCAGTATAGCTCCTGGCACCAGCCCCACCTGGCAGCACACTTTAACATGTGTTGCCAGGTTTTTCTGAGTGCTAAAAGCCTTGGCGCAGGCCGGGCAGGTGTGCCCCCTCTCTCTGGAGTGCACGGACGACAGGTGCCTGTGCAGGTCTGTGCGGTCTCGGAAGTGTTTCAGGCAGTAGATGCACTGCATCAGCTTCTTCTTGAAGTGGATGGTCTTCTCATGTCGGTCGGCATTGGATTTCAGGGTGAAGCTGGCGGGGCAGTGGGAGCAGAAGTAGCGCGCAGAGGCAGGCTCGCCAACAGCAGGTCTGTAGAGGGACTGGTTGAAGTGAGGAGGCTGTGACTGTGACTGCAGGGGACGGGGTTGGACAGGTTGGTGGAGTGGACCCTGCATGCTCGGCCAGTCCAGGGACAAGGCCATCAGAGACAGGGTGTGGTGGTACTCATGTTCCCTGAGATGCTCCAGGCTGCTGAACAGCCGTTTGCACAGGGAGCAGGCGAACCCCTGAGAGGAGCAGGCATCAAGCTCTGGCAGGACTTTTTCCCCTGATCCAACCTTTTCACCCACTACGAGCTGCCCTTTAGTTCCTGTGCCAGCCCCGAACACTGATGCAGGCACAGACAGGCCACCGGTACAGATCCCCTCGCCCATCTGATCCCTCTCAACAGGAGACTGGTCACCTTCCAAAGCTGAAACACAAAGAAAGAGGAGAAGGAAAGATGTAAGCAATACAAGAATAATATCTCAAGTTATTAATAAATCACACTTCAGCTTATCAACCATACCTGTGTTGTCCTCTTTCATCTCTTCTTTCTCTTTTATGCCCTCCTGTAAGCATAAAATATCCCGTTATGTCACACACACACATTTATGCATTCTGTAAGGAATGTGGTCTGGGCATGCAAGACTCAGGAATTTTGTTGCAGGCTGTGAAAGCAACTTTTTGTTTTACATGCAAGATGCACAGAGACAAAGACATAACAACAGAAAAGATGAACAAAAGGAAGCAAAAGAAGGTCACAATTATTTAAAGGCAAGTTTGTTATTAAAAAAACAAACACAAAAGAGGTGGAAGGATGGTAACTCAGGATGCACCGGAGGTCTTAGACTGAGCAGTTAGCTTGATCTACAGCGTTAATAACATTATCTACCTGCTGCTCATAAAACTCCCTGGATCTCAGCAAGGTGCAGCAGCCCCACCCCCTCTAATATCCACTCCATGTCATTCCTTCACCCCCTTCCTCCACCCATTTGTTTAGCTTCTTCCCTCCTCCTCCTCTCTAAGAACAGAACACCATGCACTGGGAAACAGATGGCTTGTCCGTAGAGATAGAGAGGCTTGTTGGGAGGCAGGTCCACTGAAATCAAATGCTGCTCCTAAACGCTCACACACACACACACACGCACACACACACACACAGAACAGAACAAACAATTTCCTGAGCTGAGAGACCAAACCCACTCTTTGTCTTGGAGTATTGATTCTACTCAGTCTCATCACGCTACCTTTGCCCGTTATCTGCTATCTCTAAGCACACGCTGTCGTTGTGGTTGGAGGTGTCATCGCTGACTGTAAACTACATTATTGCTAATGCTATGCAAAGTCTCCCGGCTTTAAGGCGAGTTCGCGCCTGGATATATTAAAAGATTATCGAGAGGGGGGGGTGACTGAGAAGTGAAAAGGATAGAGAAAACAGAAAAACTGAAAGAAAAGAACAGACAGCATTGTTGCTTCAGTGCAGCAGGAAATGTGCCAACGTGAATGAGATACAGATAGGGGTTGAGTGATGAGAAATAACCCCGTTAACATTCACTTCTTTTAGTAAAACCCACTAGCCTTACCTCCCACCCAGTCAGCAGACACTTTCTCCTCCTTCCTCACCTCTCAAAGGGGGGCTGAGAGGTGATGGAGGAGCAGAAAGCATCTGCTAAAAGAGATGGGAAGCCTCTGCCCTGGAGCTGAGCCAGGCTCAGGGTGCTTACCTCCAGCAAGATGGAGGGTTCTGAGCCCTCGGGGGCCTCTTCCACTTCCATGTCCAATCCTTCCGAGCTCAGCGGCGGTGCCCCGGCCCGCAGACCGGGGGCCTCCAGGGGCCGAGGCTCAGGGGCATGCAGCGGCGTGGGCGGAGTAGGTGGGCAGTATGTTGATGGAGGCAGGTGCAGTGGTGGTGGTGGTGATGATGGAAGATGAGGAGGAAGAAGAGGAAGAGGAGGAGGAGGAGAGGAGCCGGCGCCCTGTTTGCTATGAACAGTGGCCCCTGTGGCCCCTGGCCGGAGCGTGCTGCAGTAGTTGTTGGAGCGGAGCCCTGAGGAGCACAGGAAACGAGTCTCACCCACCCACTCACGTACAACTGCAACTCTGCTAGCAGCTGGCCACCAGAACACAACGAGGAGAGAGTGGGCAGGGGGTGGGGGGGCACACAGAGTGCTACACTATCAAACACGGTGGAGAGGGGGAGGAAGAAAAACTCAAAAGTTTCACTTTCCACCAGCCAAGGGGAAAGGGTTAGGGCTTCTCTTCTCTCTCTTTTTTTCCTTTGCTCCTCTGCTCTCCTTCTCCTTCCACCCACATGTGTGCACAGAGGATGGCAGCATGTGTGTGTGTGTGTGTGTTTTGTGAGAGAGTGT
This sequence comes from Callopanchax toddi, assembly GCA_006937965.1. Classification (NCBI taxonomy): domain Eukaryota; kingdom Metazoa; phylum Chordata; class Actinopteri; order Cyprinodontiformes; family Nothobranchiidae; genus Callopanchax; species Callopanchax toddi. The sequence continues at coordinate 906,655 of SSNR01000049.1, read as the reverse complement.
GTGCACCAGTGAAATGCATATAAGAAGAGAGGGCTTGAGGATCTTCTGTAGCGTGGAGGGAAACAGTTTTGGAGAGAAGCCATCTTGCAGCTCAAGTAAAGACTTTTTTTTTTCGTACAAGCTGGCCAAAGGACGACTACATGGACCGTGTAAGATGTGTACCAGCATCAAGTTAAGGCACGCTGGATGAGGAATTTCAATTTTCTCACAGAGCATTTAGTTCACACAAATTTTTTCTGCTACATTAATATCGTCAACTGCTTTCTTTTTCTCGTTTCTGTTTAATTTAATTCATACACGCTGTAGTTTTGTTTTTTGTTGTGTTTTTTTCTGGAGGGTGGGGGTGGGGGGTGTTGGAGGGGGGGTAATGTCCTCAGAGTTATGCATTGGGTTAGCCATACATTGCCCTCCTCTGTATAATGGACAGAATCGCACATCCATGAGGTTTGATTCCTGGAATGTTAAACTACCACGCCTGACACTCCCCACTCCCACTTACTGAGAACACACACACACACACACACACACACACACACACACACACACACACACACACACACACACACACACACACACACACACACACACACACACACACACACACACTAAAACTGAAATCCCTATCTCTCCTTCTCTCCTCCAGCAGTGACAGCAGGAACAACCTCAGGAGCAAGGAAGAAGTAGAGACAGAGAGTAAACGGATGAGCTACAGGTGAGACAGAGCTGCTCATTAACTAATGGTGTTCTGGCAGCAGACACCTGTCAGGGAAGGGCGATTATGGAATAACTCCACTAGTTGGCTTTAACACTCGGAACATTTCCATGCAGAGTTAAGTCAGGCTATGGTTTATAACGTGACTAGGCAATTTAATTGGACTACTGTCCTGGTAGCAGAATACAAGCATCGAAGCGGAATCGATTTATTGACTGGAGTCTGTCAGCTGTCGCTACATTAGACGGTGATTTGTCTGCCTTCCACCTTTTTCCCCTCCTTTCTGTACCAATTCTTCTCTTACTTCCTGGGTAAAGGCATCAGTGAGCATGTGCAGAATTTACAGGCCATTTTCAATATGAATAAACAAATACAGAACCAATTCACCTGCCAACTGTTTTTTTTTAACTTACTGCAGTTTCAGTGAATTGAAATGAAATGTGTTGAAAGTTTTGAACCAACTATAGTTTGATTTTTTTTTTAATGTTTGGTAAATATGTAAGTGTTCCAACCTCCAGTAATAAAACATTATTGTATATTGTGCAATAACATTTTACAGATTTCAATACCAGAGTTGAGTCTGGTAATCTATAAAGGATGTAATTAACACAAAAACAGGACCAAATACAATCAAAACAATCAAATCAAGTATAACAGATGCCACTAAAGGTGTAGGAATTACCTGATCATACTGTATATGAACCTGTTTTGTTTACACATGCCACCAAAAAGGGTCAAGAATACTGTTATTATGAGCTAATGTCCTAAACCTTCAGTTATTTAGGAGAAAATTGGATCTGACTATATCTAAAAGGCTTAAAGACATCCTGTTAGCACTGACATTCAGACAGCTTCTTTCTCATTTTAAACATTAGTACTTTTTACAAAGTGGGTGTACTTATGTGACTTACCTGCTGTAGACAGCAGTCAGTGAGATACTAGTTTGGAGAATCAGGTAGTTTACACAGGTGAGTTGAGCTAAAAAAGGCTAATTTAAAAGCAAATTTCCATCATGTAAAACAACTCAGCCTCAACAATTGAAACAATTGTATTTTAAATGTAATATTGTTACATCTAACATTTATTTACAGACATCTGCAGCGAACAACCTGGTTTACTGCAACCTATTCTGAGAAAATGTAAAATAGATCAGGTTTAGCAGTCTAAGTAACTCTGAAGACAAAAAAGTGGTGTAAAAATCTGCACTGATATGGCAGAACATAACATTTTTAATAATATGTTATGATATATAAACATAATTATGTGATTAGCAGTTAGCTTGATTCCCCCTGTGAGAACTCCTTCCTAATTCTCTGAACTGGGATTGTTTTCACTGCTGTCCACTGCAGGTAGGAGACAGAATACAACCTGACTTCAAAAGCCTACTGTCATCTCTACTTCGTTTATCTTTTACTTTCAAATTCAAGATTTTACATTTTGGCCTAAAACAAAACAAAACTATAAATTCAGTGGTCAGATTTCAATCAGTTCCATCTCGGGACAAGAAGACGAGCATTCAGAAACTCCAGGAAATAAATGAAGAAGAAAACTTCCTCATGTTTTCATTAAAACAACAGTTCAAATGGAGAAGGATCTTCCTTTTGTGTGTGTGTGTGTGTGTTTTCCCCTGAGCTTTATTGTCAAGGTTTTTGTAAAAAAAAAAAAAAAAAAAAAGAGGATATTTTACTTCCACCATCTTTCCATTCTAACAATGTTAGAAAAAAAAGAACCTGCATTTAGGTTCCCTTAACAAGTGAGTCCCAAACACTCCAGAAAGTTGAGACAGAAAGTGCATTAGCTGGTCTTTAAAAGAATTTCCAAGATAGAATTTAAGTCATTTCCTGGTATTGATATCTGTTCCTTAAATCCCTTGTCGCTTCTCTCATCCTCTTGCACTGAACAATCCAAGCAGCCGATCTGGGACGGCTATATAAGGATTCAGAACCAAAAAAAATTTTGGTCACTAAAATATATTCAGGAACAGCACCTTTGGAACCAGAGTCAACTTTCAAAAGTAGATGTGAAGTGATGAGAATTGACAGCGGAGAGAAAAGTTCAATAATGTCAGTTTGATCTGCGTGGTTAATTGGATGTACTTTAGAGCCCGTACACAGTGGAAGCGTGGGCAGGTGCGCCGGGATGGTCCGACAAAATCCATTGTTAGGCCCCGGCTGTCTGACACACGGAGGAGCAGTGGGGCTAAATCCCAATGATTCTAATTGGATTCTGGAGACTGATTGACACACAGACTGGTTCTGCTGTATTTTTGGCATTCCACATGCAGGCAGGATGTAGTTTTGTGTCCCGTGGAAAGAATGAAAGAGACTCTGTGTGTGTGTGTGTGTGTGTGTGTGTGTGTGTGTGTGTGTGTGTGTGTGTGTGTGTGTGTGTGTGTGTGTGTGTGTGTGTGTGTGTGTGTGTGTGTAGGTGTGTGTGTCACGTCAACAAGACAGTGGGGGAATCATTTGTTCACTTGCTAAATGGAAGTGACAGGTATTAAGCAGAATAACACATTTTCTGTTTATTCTGATAGGGGGGTGTATAAGTGTATAAGGAACATGTTTCATTAAAAAAAGAAATCAATTTGACAGAAAATATGAAAGAGAAAGAAGGAGAGTGTCGGACAGAAGCTCTGTGTCAAGGCCTTTTGCTGATATTCAGTGGTCTCCCCTGAATTGGGCCAGGTGACCTTGCTCAACCTCCTCTCTGCGTAAATCAATACTTTCCCAGGATTTTAAAACAACACGCTTTGATACTCCCCAGCTGAAGTAAAAGAGTGGAGGGGGAGAAAAAAGGAAAGAGTGAGACAAATAAAGAGTAACAGCGAGGACCGTCCAGGAGGGAAGGGAGGAGTGAGAGACGGGTGTTAAGGAGGGGTGAAGGAGAAATAGATGGAAGGAAAGAACACAAGAGGTAGTATGGGAGTTAAACAGGGAGCGAAGGAGAAGAAGGGAGGAGAAGAGGGGTGGAGGGAGGGAGGGGACGGTGATCTGTCAAACCAGGCAGGCTTCTCCTCCGCCCAGTAATCTGAGGTACAGTTTGTTTATTTTTTGTCCTCATTTAAACACAGGGACAAGCTCGGGGTGGGAGGGGAGGTTGTTGACCACCTCAACAAGCCCATTTCCCCAACCCTTATTGTGTAGCGAATACAAAATAGTGTTTGGCTAACCAGAAACCCTCCCTGAGGTTTCTCTGGTGACAATAGAAACAGATATAGGGCTCTTTCAGTGCTATTTTCCAAGCTGGGAACAAATGATTAACATTCTGTGAATTCTCAATCTTTCATTCAGATAGTCAAGGCTGACTGTAGCTGTAGAGTCTGTGTGTGTGCATGTGTGCATGTGTGTATCAAAAACTCTTTTTTTTCCCTATTTTCTGAGGCTGGCTGTGTGCTGTGACAGCATCTGATTCTCCTCTTTAAGCCAACAGAAACATCTCAATCCCACACACTTAACACTTCCACAAAAGAGGTGATGCGATGTGACACGAGTGTGCACGACTGCAAATCCGTGTTTCGGTCTATTCAGGCTCGGCCCTGTCTTTTATATTTGTAAGGTGAATCGGGCTCAACTCAATAGACGTGACTCGGCTCGGAGTTATACCCTTCCTCTGCTTTTCTTCCACTGACAAAAACAGGCAGAACTCGGGACAAAAGATCCAATTACATGCCAGTAAAAGCAAAAGAAACAAACCCAGAAGTTGAACACACAAAAGCGTGCCCACGCTGACTTGGACTCGAGCGAATCTGCACTCACACTAACACCACTACACACACACCAACGTGTGCGCACACATGTAACACACCCTGACAGTTTAACACTCTCAGTGAGCAGAAAAGAAAATGAGGAAATAAGAAAAATCTCTTGTTAGAGACAAATTAAACATGAATGCTGCAGCGTATTTATCTATTATCAACGTGAATAGACAGAAAACGCTTTAACTAGAAATATTTCATATTGTTGATAGACTTGTGACTACTTATGTAGTTATCATTTTCAGGAAAAGTTGTAAGAAACAAATGATTTGCGCAAATATAACAACAAAACAAATATATATACATTTTTTATGAAACACCTGTTTGGTTTTTTGCTCTGACGCTGTTGATCACATGTTTTTCACCAGTATTTGTAAGAACAGGTAATAAAGCCAGTATCTCACTGTGATTGGTGTGAGGTTGGAGACACAAAACTGTGAGAAAATGTGCAAAAATCAAACCGACTTGGTCCATACAACTCTATGAGGTTTTATACACATTAAGGTCACGTCGAGCATATGATGTTATTGCAACAACATTGCAGGAACTGTGCACTGTTTGGTTACAATTTAGTACCAAAATATTTGAATTATGTCTCAGTTTGCTTGCAGTCTACCTTCATTTTACTTGCTAATTAGCAAATCTGTCTCATATATCTTGTATTCTTGAAAACTATTTTTGGAGGAAACCAGTTTTTTAAAATCCCAGTGACACGAGAACAGGTTTGACTTACAGTAAACTGGTAATCCTCAAAAACGTTTTGAAACACTTCAATTCACCACCAACAGCAGCAGCCCGGTGAGATTCTGGCATCAGATTTTATTTAAATAAAAATACATTTTAACATTTGCAAGTGGCTTCAACAGAATGCAAAAGGTTTATTTAGTAGCGGAGACATTTCAGTGAGTAAATATGTGAACTGCTGTGCTGCTGAATTATTTCTTGCTGCTGTGAAATGCAGCCACAGACCCACTGATAGAAACAAAGAAACTGTCACACTAAACCAAGAAAATGTTCTCAAGACAGCAAGAGCGATCCCAGCAAAATGTTCTCTCACTTAGTCACTGCTGACTAGTCATCACTGGCATTGCCACACAAAACACTCAAGTTGCACCACACACACACACACACACACACACACACACACACACACACACACACACACACACACACACACACACACACACACACACACACACACACACACACACACACACACACACACGTGCATTGATTTAACCCAGTATAGTGGCTGATGAAGGCCCTGTGCTGCTGTAGGTTGCACCTTGGTGACCACATGTGCAGATTTTCACTTGAACTTAAGTGAGTTTTGTGTTGTGTGTCTCAGTAGTGCATAACAACCAGTGTGAGCTCAGTTTCAGTAAATAAATACTTACAGGACAGGGAGTGTCCTCCTTTGGGCAGGTACTCGTACAGTAAGGGGTTATCATCTCCCATCATCTCCGCCCGCAGCGACAGCAGGCTGTTCTTACTCATCAGAGCTGCCTTCAGATTGGCCACGGACGAGATGCCTCCACCCCCCACTCCTCCGCCGGCCTCCTCCGATTCGCTGGGGCCCAGGAAGCTGGGCTCTGTGGTTAGAGCCTCTTCCTGCTTGAGGAAGAAGTCGAGGCGTTCTCCGCGGCTGTCTGAGCTGTTGGGTTCGGTCACGTCTGCGCCTGAGAAGAAAACGAGGCAACAGACAGGTGATGAGTCAGGTGCTTCTGTGCAGATCTGACTCAGTGACTTTAAATGTTTTGAAACTGAAGTTTAATAAGGTTTTATGTCTCCAAACTTCCCACAATGAGCTGGTGTAATTAATTTGAGGGATTACATGCTTCTGTATGGGCTGAAAATCCTGTCACCCTTCACAAAGCCTTGTTCAAACAACAAAAACTCACTCAAATTCCCTGGTAAATCTCCCACTTAGTCAGTTTAAGTGGATTCACCTACTAGTAATAACAGCTTAAATGAAAATAGAAGTAAAAGAAATCCAGATTATTTAACCAAATCTTTCAAACTGCTAAGTCAAGTCAACGTTTACAGTAAACCAAAACATCAGAGCGTGGATTCACCTCCCGCTCTCCTCAGCTCCCTCACATACCTCATCATCACCCGTCAACAAAACACAGGCAGATCATAAAAAGACAGTGAGAGAGAGGAAAGGCAGACACAGACGTAACATGCGTAGTATATGTGCATGTGCGTGTGTGTGAGTGTGTGCAGTTCAGCCATCAGAGTCGCTGAAAGCGGAGAGAAGCTGTCAGCAGTCGATGTGTCGCTGGAGGTTTCAGTGTAGATCTACAAGACTGTCAGACCACACTGCTGACGACAGCTCAACACCAGAACACACACACACACACACACACACACACACACACACACACACACACACACACACACACACACATGCAAATACGTCAACAGAAAAACTTTTAATGCCTCCTAATTGACATTTACCTGATGACAGGTTGCTTTCTGTTACAAAGAAGAAAAATATACACATCAGACACGTCACCGGCTTAAAGTCTTTGAAAGAACAGCTTGTCTACATCTAAAACAAACACACAGACATCTGAACACTAATGCAGTCTTGCCTTAAATGGGGGGTGTACATAATTATGTTTGACTGTTCTAGAGAGAAACCTTCTGACACCCTGATTTATACAGAAAATCTACCTCTACACAGTCGACTGAAAGCACACTTAAAGGAAAAGGAATAAACAAAAAGCACATGGAATAGAGACAGGGAGGAAAGCAAAGGAAAGGGAAAAAAAGGAGCCTGAAAATAAAATTGTTCATTTCAAGCACAGTCAGCTGGGGCTAAGAGTCTGCCGTCTACTGCAGGGGAGATTCAAGGTGGTCAAGGTGACAGAAACAGTGGTTTGCCTCTACGTCTGGAATACCGATGGGCGCACACACATACACACTGTCGGCCATTTTTCATGCCGAGTTTAGATAACTGATCACAGATCAGATGTAAGGATGAGCACACGTTTTGTATCACAAACAGAAGATCTGAACAGTGCAGAGATATGAATGAAATATTGAGGACGGGAGAAGGAGACGAGGCGTGACGAACAGATGAAGTAGTCGTACAGCTGCTGGACACATCAGAGGACAGAAAAAAGATGGGATTAGGAAGGAGAATGAAAAGAGGACGGACAGACGGGGTAGAAAGAAAAAGACTGATGAAGCAAAAACAAAAAAAAACAGGCAGAGGAGTGTAGAAGCGGGGGTGTAGAACAGTGGAGGAAGCACATAAGACACACACACACACACACACACACACACACACACACACACACAAACAAAAACACTCACATGCATCCACGCACACCCCCGTCCCACCTGCACACACAAACACACAAAGTTAATTAAGAAGGGGGTGTAGGGGTTGGCGCAAGGGGGCACGAGGTGCAGGAATTCATTAGAGCTCTGCCCCCTCCTTCAGTGGGCTGCCCAGCAGTCACAGGAGTCAATCAATAACATAGATCTGCTGTTGGCCAACAACAACAACAACACACAAACACGCACACACACACACACACACACACACACACATACACACACACACACACACACACACACACACACACAAAGAAAGGAGGAGTCAGACAAATGGAAAAAGAGGATGAGAGGAAGGGAGAGAAAAGAGCACCATCTCTGACCCCTCATGTCCCTCCACTCATCTCTTCATTGGATGAGTGAATGACCTCTGACCTCTTCTCCAAGCATCTTTTGGACACATACAACTACAAATGGAACATGTCCAACCCCCCCATACAGTAACAGAGACTCCACGCAAAACACTTGATCTCCCTCAAATCAAACTTCTATCTTGTCCAAAGATCTGTGAATTCAACGTGTTTTACACTTTTACAGAATAAGTGATTAAACTCTGTGGCGCGTCACACGGCTCCTGTATTATGGAGATATAAGTCCACACATCCAAGACTAGGGATAAGATATTAAAAATGTGTATTCCGTGGACCACAAACAGCTTTCTGCAACAGATAATCGGAATATATGACATAATCCCCCCTTCACTTATGTAAGCTTTGTCGGCCTGGGTAGACGGTGTTTTCCTTAAACCTCATCCCGTTCTGTCAGATAAAATCATTTACCACACCAAAAACAGTCGTACCTAATCCCGAGCATCCGTTTTTATGGATTTCATCATACGTGTGCCTGGTTTGGGTTGAGGATTTGCAGGAACACACAATAAATGCAATAGGTTTATCCCGCGTTTAGGAGACTTGCATCATTCCTTTGTACACACAGTGTTAACGTATTGCTTGTCATATGAGGCAACCTATGAATTTCAATAGCTAAAGAATTTGCCTTTGATCTGCATGGTCAGACCCCCCTTAAAAAACAATGACATTTTCCTCATCCTTTTTCACCCCTCTTCCCTTTCTTCTACCTTTTACAGTGAAGCAGCGTCTGCACGGTGGAGAGAATTTTCATCTTTCCCTTCATAAAAGAGTCCGAATAATTTAGATTTCTGCTTTCTGAAGAGATCCTCCGTTTAATTTGGTTGCCATGGTAGCCAGGCACCCTTGGCTTCAACATTTATGCTAAATAAAACCCCCTTTTAAAAGGAGAGACAAATATGTAGAAATGGTGGTTCTCTTTGTTAATGTGTGTGGATGTGTGTGTGGATGTGTGTGTGTGCAAGCGGTGCTGCAAGCTATGTTGGAGTGGAGTGTGAAAAAAGGAGGGAATAGGACTTGGAATAAAAGATGAACTGTACTTCGGATGTGTTGTGAGAAATTCTGCGTTTATCTTCCACAGAGAGAGAGAGAGTTACAGCTAATGGACGGAGGATACGGTGTTTTATACGCTGTGGTTGGAGGCTGCACTGTATATGTCTCAGTGATGTGTTTCTCAAAAGGGGTGCTGTGTTATTAGAGTACACACTTTATCGCAGTAAAACGGAGGCGAGAGGAGGCCTGAAAAGGGAGGAAAGGGTCAGCTGACCCAGTTTGACCTCCGATCTTCTGTTCCGACTGTGTGTGTGTGTGTGTGTGTGTGTGTGTGTGTGTGTGTGTGTGTGTGTGTGTGTATGTATCGCTCTCTTTCTGCTCGCTAAATAAAACCGTGCGAGGGAGGGAGTTTCAATTTTTACAGAAATACAGGTTTTAATAGATCAATTTACAATATATATACACACTTGCTGTTCTCCCACTACCTGTTTAGGGGCATGCTCTTTTAACACCTGGAGTAACTCACACTCACACATGCACACACACAAACAACACACCACGCCTTCAAATCAGCAGAGACAGTAGCCAAACACAATGCAGAGAAAAAGTCCAGGGTGGTTAAGCAACGAGTTACTGAGGCTTGTCGACCACAAGAGAGCTGTCAGGGAGGAAAGTAGGGCTTGTGTGCATGTTTGTATGGCAGAGTGCAAACAAAGGAGAAAGACTCTCACTGTGCATGTTTGTGTGTAAATGTGTGCGACGGTGAAAGACGGAGAAAGGAGCCTTGCCCCAAGTTGTGTGGGTTAATGGCTCGGGCAGCCCGAGGTTGAAAAGGACGAGGCATTACAAGGGTCATGTTGTTAAAAGACTCCTCTGCTCGCCCGTCTCTTGTATACGCAACATCAGAGCATCGTACTCCTGAACGAGGAGGCCGTCTCCTCCATAGGATGAACTTGTGACTGGTGCGCGTTTGTCCTCGAGTGGACAAAGAGGGGAGGGAAGGTGAAACTTGCTTCCTCAGCATGCCAGAGTTTGAGAGGGTAAAAAGTAATTTCAGCCGAGAAGGGGGAGTCGAGGCACTAAAACAGCTCAAGAATTCAGAGGCAATTTAAAAAGCAGTGTGGGAGAGGGGAATGAAAAAAATGCTGGGTTTAAAAAAGAGGGAGGATGGAAAGTAGAAAGAGGCTGTTATTCTCTCTCCCTCTGTTGTTTTTAGGGACTAGCCGGGCCACAACCTCCTGGAGAGATAGTGAAGGGTGGGTGGTGGTGGTGGGGTGTGTGTGGATAGGGAGGGCAAGCATAAATCAAGCAGAGCCTGAAGGCTTTAGAGGAGGGAGGGACAGGCGGAAGAGAGTGGTAAAGGACAGGGGAGAGGGATATGATGGTGCTGGTAGTGATGGTGGTACTGCTGGGGGCTCAGGAAACGAGAGAGAGAGTGTGGGTGGAGGGGAGGAGAGGAGAGGAGAGGAGCACGATTGCAAAAGTGGCGGGGTGAAAGGTGAACGGTGGGGTGATGGAGTGTGGGTGGGTGGGTGAGGGAAGGGGAGGCAGAGAAAGGTGATGGAGAGGTTATGGATGGAGGGGGTGTGGGTAAGTATGGTGGGGGCAAATGAGCGGGTGTGTGTGAGAGGACTCGTACAGTAAGCCACGCTGCTAAATTTAAAATGCCTTCTTTGCTCCATATTCACATTAAGAAGCTATAGCTGCACATCTGCACCGTGCAAACACACACTGACAACAACACAGTCACAACACAAGGATCTGATAGTCTGATACTTCTCAGTCACAAAAATTAGACAAAATCCATCACCATAAAATAAAAACCATTGTTTGGTGTTAGACTGGCTCAACTGGAGAAATGCTTGGAGATTGGTTGTTGGTGATTATAAGGGATATTGTGCTTTTACTTGTCAAAAGGTGCAAAGAAGTAGAGATGATAGGCCTAACATCCTAACCATGCAGATTGGCTGTTTTAATTTAAAAATATAGAAAACTTTTTTCCAAATCCTGGTCCCTGAGTAACACCATGAGTCCCTGCTCCAACACAGCTGATTCAAATGAATTAATTACCCCAAAATGTCCTCTAAATTTCTGCAGAGGCCTGTTAGGGCTACGGGGCAGATGTTAAAATAGTAGAAAAGACAACAGGTGTTCAAATGTGAGCTGCGTTCCATTTATTGTGAGCCCTGTTTGTAAGCATGCTTCAGCAGAAGTAGAATGCAGCCCTTGTTAATACACCAATGATATCTTTCAAGTAAAAATGTCTGCTGTCACACAGGTCAGTTTGAATCAGGCGTGTTGAAACTATCTGAAACTGGTGTGATCTGGGCAGAGAAACACTCCACTCAGGCTTGTTGCACCAAGTGATTTTATTTTGTCACTTTGAGTTCTGAGGCTATTTTCTGACATTTTAAAACTGTAAGTGTGCACAAACACCTCCTGAGACCATGAGCTTTTATTAAAGGATGATCAGTTTCTTTGACTGAAAATATTTTTAATGGCAGCAGCCATCCGTATCAAAGCTAATTTAGCTGCCATGCTATCTTTTTGAACTTCAAGTAATCAGTCACCTAAAATAAAACCAACCAGTTACCATAAAGCAAAACATCCCCACAGCTTTCATAACTTCCATCTGCCCACCATAAAGTGGCACAGCAACATTTCCTATCATCTTTAGGCCTTCTGCTGATGACAAGCTAATTATTAACAAGTTAGCCCAACAGTCTTTCTCTAATTAACCACTATCTAGGCCTCTGCTCACTGAAGGTTCACTATCATCTGTGTGCTTTATGCTTTATGAGTGCTTAATGCCTTAAAGTTGAGCTGAACAGAGTAGAGGACTTAAAAAGGAAAGTAATTAAGAAAGAAGTTCTCCAAACAAGCTAACATGCTAATGCTGTTAAGTTGTTGTTAATTCTTTGTCATTTAATGAGGCAACAGAATACAAAGGTTGTTCACAAGTTGTTCGCTGGAGAGTATTTAATAAGAATACTTCCCAATTATCTGCCACTGTTATTATCAGGTTAGTGTTTGTTGAATTTTGCTAAGAAGTTATTAAAATGTTCAAACTTGGTGAATATGAGAAATAATGAATGTTAAGAAGAGTAAGAACATAAACTGATGGTGAACTGGATCAACTCAGACACCAGACGAATCAAAGCACTAACCACAGAACTCCATTTTAATTATTCTCATTTAGACTCCTGAGTGGAGAAGGACCAATTCAGGTTTTGAGGTTTGATATCAAGCTGAGAGTCAATTTTGGAATTGAGAATTAGCCTAATTTGAATTTATCTCAAAGAATTAGGATTAAAAGAATACCTTAAAATTTGTTGTACTGCTTACCTAAAATCAAAGGTAGAGTGTCAGATTAGCCAGTCCCAGTTAACATGATCATGATGAATACTGTATGATTTCTGATCACCAGCTGATTTTTGTGTGCATCTCTAATCCTGACAGCATCTTTTCAGAAAACTCTCCATGTTTGCAAAGACTAAAAACAAAGTAATCTACACAACTCACACACATGAGTTAATGAAGAAGAAGAAAAAGAGAAAGAAAACGAAGAAGGAGAAGAAGCAGAGTACTTATTTTGTTCAAGAAGCAAAAACTTTTCTCAAATCAAAACATGAGTTTTCTCTTCTTGAACCAACATTTATATTTACTGAAACAGGTTCCTTAAGAGGAAAGAGAAGCTAAACTCAAGAATCACGTGTGTACTGTAGGTTTAATGTCTTTGTCTCATGTTCACATAACTCTTATGTTTAAATTATTCTGGTTCTGCCCATTCACACTGACACACAATGGTAACATTTAATAGAAGAAAAAAAGAAATACAGCTCAGGGATCAGGGAAAATTATGCAATGTATGCAGCGGAAAGTTTAAACACCGGGAAAATGTTGTGTTTTTATAATAAAGCTCTGCATTTTTGAGCAATTCTGAGTCAAGTCAGTTTGAAAGGTGTGTTGCCGGGGGCAACTTCCTCTGTCCTTAAAACCCTTTGTGACATTTTGTTTCATTATCCTTTTATAACAAGTATTATAAAAATGTTTTATTAGAATTTAAGCCTAGTTTATCTTCATCAAATGACTGGCTCCATGCAGCACAGAAGACACCACTATTCACTGAGTTTAAAAATGTGATAAATTACCCAAAATCAGACAATTAAACTCCTTCAGTAGACAGAAAACAGCAACAGTGAAACTCAGAGCCTAAAGCAACATATCTGAACTGTCATAAGGTTATTCAACAGGAGGTGACAGAATCTAGTCTCAGTTCCTTTACAGATGTTTTTGGTGACCATGTGATGTTTTGATGATGAATAAAATGGAGTAAAAAAAAGACACATTGGAACAAATTTCCAAAATTGCCCGACATGGTCGGAAGTGGGCAAGTGAATGAGTGAAGGAAGGGAGAGGAAGAGGAAGAGGAGAGGGTGAGTGTGTGGGGGATGGAGGATTGCAGGGCTCAAGGTAATCTGGGGAGTTAATGCAGCTTAGAGGGACTGAGAGGAGTGGGAGGGAGGCAGAGAGAGGCAGAGAGGGGGAGTGATGGCAGTTAGAGAGAACGAATATAAAAATAATAGGGTCAGCAGGGAAAGAGCGGGAGAGGGGAATAAATGAAGATGTATCAGAAACAAAAGCCAAAGCAACTGTGGCGGGGGGGAGAGGGAGGAGAAAGGAGAGAGGGGAGCGTAAAAGCTAGAAAGAGATAGAACCGCGAGAGGGGAGGGAGAGAGTCAGCCAAGTGAGTGTGTGAGATAAAGAGTGGGCTAATGAAAGGTAGGGTGAGGCTGAGAGCGAGTCGGCGGGTAGGAGGGAAGTCAAAGGAGAGAAAACGACAGAGCGGGGGAGAGAGGTCTGTATGGGGAAAGAATGCTGGGTGGGGAAGGAAGGGAGACACGCAGGGCTTTGTGCTGAGAGCAAAGAGAGACAGATCTAGAGACTGAGAGGGAAAAGCACAAGTTCTGTTCTGGCTTTATGCACAAACAAAGGAGGTGAACGAGCATGAACATCCCATCCAGGATCCAGACTGGTCCAGTATGGTCCAGACTGGTCTAGTATGGTCCAGTTTGGTCCAGGCTGGAAGGGATAATGGAAAGTAAAGGTGGAACAATTAAGACTCAGGGTGAATGCTGCACTGAGTCATTGGGATATTAGAGTATATGCATGTGTGTGTGTGTGTGTGTGTGTGTGTGTGTGTGTGTGTGTGTGTGTGTGTGTGTGTGTGTGTGTGTGTGTGTGTGTGTGTGTGTGTGTGTCAATACACTCTTTAACTCACACTGACCAGCTGCATGGCTTAAGGCTAACTACCTGGCAGGAGTTGCACCCCTGCTGGTGAGAATGGGAAGTAATTTATCAGCTAAACATTCAAACAAAGGTACATTTCAAAACATTTCCAGGTGAACATTCTGAATCAGTTTATGAACCACAAATCAGATACATTTAGATAAATGTCTGCTGAATGCTAAAATGTTTGCATTTAATTATCCTGATATGCACTTCATACAATCTGATGATGGAAATATACCTTTTGTTCAACTGATTCAACTTATAAATAAGTGACAGCAAACACCTCTCTACCACACTTGTCCTAGATTGACCTATAAAGAGCTGCAGTCTGTTAGGTCAGTGATGTAGCAACACATCTGGCACAAATAAAGACACACACAGGCTACCCACAAGACCTCATTCTTTCTGAGGTGTTTTACGTCATTTTGTCATCACAAGTACATCTTTTGGTGGCTGATAATCTATAGCAGCTGTACAATATAAAATATTCAAATCAGACTCCAAATAATTGCAGTAAAAATAGTAACTAAGGAGCAATCAGAAAGACTTTATACCTAGAAATGACATGGCTAATAGTTTGGGATATGCGCCTAAATCACTATAGAATTGAATGAGTGCTTGCTCTAAAAGAACTTATTCAAAATTAAAGACATCGAAGTTTAAAGCTAGTATATCACTAGGCTGTGACTACTGTGACTAATAGGAGACATACATTTGTGAAGAAAATATGCAAATTTTTAGTCACACTGAAATGGTATATACAAAACTTTTTCAAGTTTTAAATGTACTTAAATTGCATTTATTACTTCTTAGTTTGTTTGCAAGTTACCCTGACAACATTTGTAATTTGGTCAAACTCCTTCAAAGGTGGTCTCATGTCTTTCACACTTTGACTCAGAAATTAAGCTCAGATGGCTTTCAGAAATTTACAACAGCATTTTCAAAATTCAAGTAACACAAGCGCGAGGTCCTGCAACCCAGCGAGGAAAGTGGGAACCCTGCGTGCTTAAGAGTGTTTTCCACACATGCACTTTTACAGTTTCAACACAAAATCAACAAAAAACTTTTTACTTTTATTTATTCAAGAAAGGTCTGTGAAGTTTCTCTCTTTCTCATATTAGATTTTTAACCTTTTTACACCATGGCTCTTGCTGAATTTTCTCCAAATGCAAAAAAAAAAAAAAAGTTTATTAAAATTTGGGCTAGAAAAGCAGAACACAGTGAATAAAGTTTAAAATAAACACTTATTATTGTATGAAATGATAATTCTCGGCTGAAAGAAACATTTCTGAACTATAATACTAACTATAATAATTCTATCTTTCAAAATAAAATTTAAAAAAGGCGTGTGAAGATGTTTAAAGCTGTGTTATTTCCCAAACAAAACTAAACCCTAAACAGCCCTCAGATGCCAGTCAGTACTTTTGCCTTTTGACAGGAAGAATAAATGCTTTTTTGACCAGTCACTCCATCATCCTCACCAACTGGGCCACCTGACAAATGTACAAAAACACAAGACATGAGGACTTTTCACCACACTCGCACACTACAGACACAACAGGCGAGCAGAAAGTAGGCGACCAGTACAAAAGGTTCCTCCACAAACAGCCTGTGTCAGTGTGCTCCATCCACGCAGGGACACAAAGTGGGAAGCGGGGGGTATTACGTGTTCTCAGGAGAGCGTGAGCGTGCTGTCGGGCTGCCTGGTGACCATGGAGGCTATTGCCTTTCTTCCCTCCCTTTGCTCATCTCTCCCATCTCTTAACATTAAGACTGTGCCTCTATGTGCTTGTATCCTTGGCAACCTGCCTCCAACAATGGAGCAAGCTCTGGCCTCAGCATGGGAGGAGTATGGTGCCATGGAGAGGAAAAGCAAGGGTGAGGAAAGATGGAAAACTGGCACAGCCACTGAGCAGAAAGGCAGAGCAAAGCGATACGTCTCGGTGTTTGTCATGCACAGAAGTACAGGTCAAAACGACGGAACGGAGGGTTAAACAGGAGAGGGAAGCCAGAGAGATGAGATGCAGATGAGCATGCCAAACCTGTGCTGGTTGCAGGCTCAGTGTGTATGGATCAGAGATCTGCATCAATCTTTAGTTGGACAAAGTTGGACAGATCTCAAGCACAGGCAGGGAAGAACGGACTTTTACCCTCACGCATGTCGACGACGCTCTCAAAAGGTCTTCAGCCAACAAAATAAAAGACCCCCTCACATGCAGCTTTTATTCCATAATCAGAGTTTATTGTTGCTCCATGGTGGTGCATTCAACATGAAGCTGATTACTGGCTCTGACTGTGTTAATTCAATGCTTTATTTTAAGTTTGTTTTCACTTGATTTAAAACTTTACAAATCCATGTAAGGGATTCTTACCTCTAATGACCTCATGATCTGCTAACACAGTAGATTATATGGTTTTATGCACTGTCTGCAAAATCAAAACGTTCAAAATGATCACTTTATCCAGTGATTCTCAACTGGGGGCAGTGACCCAAAAGTGTGTCAGCGGGTTGACTTTATCTGGGCTAAAAAACGTTATCTGTTCCCATTTCTTAACAGTAGGTGGCAATAACATCCAGTAATGCTTTCTGACACATGCCATTTTATACCACAGAAGAAGACCTGCAGAATTTGATATGCTAAAGAAAAAAGTGTGTAACACAGATTATAATGGGACCAACCTTCTTATACTGAAGACAAAATCTCAGGACGGTGTTTGCAGGTGAGCATTGTGGTATTTACGGTTTGTTTAAGAGTAAGGATTCAAGCAACACAAGTCAACTTTATTTTTGAACTTTCCTTCCTCCACTTCTTCTTTCCAAAATTACACAGGTTACCACCAAACATAGATCTTTCACAATAAAACATGTTACATCACAAACGTGACCTTGCTGTTGCTATGGTTGTCAATTTATTTTGAATTAAAACTGCTCATGAAGAAAGTAGTTTTTTTCTAAAGTGCAATGTTGGTTCTTTGAGACAGTGAGTGAATATAGTAGTACTATTAGGTTTTTATGGTTTTTTTCTTCAATACTTCTGAGTAGTAGCAGTTTTTTAGTTCTTGTATTTTGCATGAAAATTTAAAATATTTGTTACTGAAATTTTCTGATTGTCATGTCAGCTGCATGACTGAAAAATTTAAAAGGACATTCAGTCAGATGGTTCTCACATGAAGCTACATATTTAGAGTCTTTTTGAATCTACTTCTCAGTACTTTGATTTTTCAATCTTGTTTGTGCCTGAAAACAGTTGATTTTATTAAAAAGGCTGAATTGAATGAGGTAAAGAATTTTGTTTTTTAAAACCAATGCAGCTAATTGAAGGTAAAGAGGAGTATTTACCTCTCTGGCATCACCGGTACGTGGTCATTTTGGTTTTTCATTAAACTTTTTTTGTATTGACAAACTGTGATATTCTACTTTACTATCCCAAGTTAAAACTGCACCATCATTTATTTAAATAAATTCAAGAAGTTAAAAATTTTTCTCTACTTAGGT
This sequence comes from Callopanchax toddi, assembly GCA_006937965.1. Taxonomy (NCBI): domain Eukaryota; kingdom Metazoa; phylum Chordata; class Actinopteri; order Cyprinodontiformes; family Nothobranchiidae; genus Callopanchax; species Callopanchax toddi. The sequence goes on along the minus strand of SSNR01000049.1, from coordinate 888,692 downwards.
CCTGACTTGTTATTATGGGGTAATAGTGGACCAGTTGAGAACGGCTGACAAAAACTACAAAGAATCATGTCCTAAAGTGGGATTTCAAAACAAGATGTAACATAAAAGGTAAGAAAAGTAAAGTCACACTATGTGGACAGGAGGGAAAACCAGAGCAGAGGCCACTTGCATGCAGAGGACCCGACTCCTCTTTTCTCCCTCCACTGCAGCCGAGCTGAGCCATTGAGATTAATTGCTTATGATCAAATCAGCAGAAGCTGTGCAAATTAAAGAGTGGGCCTCCACCCCACCCACTCCTCCCTCACCCCACAGCATCTCCCGCTCTCCCCAGAGCCAGACCCAGTAGACAGTGTGTGTGTTGTGTGTGTGTGACGAGCCACAACGCTTATTCAAGGGTACAAACGTGTCATTTCTTCTTTCCCCAGAGTGGAACGCAGAGCACAGAGAGGGCTCGAATCAGAGCAAGGGGTCGGTCAAACAGCGCGTGCGTATGCACACAGTGAACACAGCATCACACACGCACGCACACACACACACACACACACACACACACAGTGCCCTAAGTGGAGCGGCCAATCCGATATCTCACCCAGCTTCTCAAAACTGCTCGTCTCCCTGCTTCCCTCTCCCTCTCCAACTCCCTCATTAAGAACCCATTAGAGAGAAGGGCAGCGAGAGACCACATGACCCCTTCCTGACCCCTGTAACACATCCCCGAGAGGGAGGGTGGGATGGAAGGAAAGATGGGGGTAAATATAACAGGCAGAATTAAATCTGGGGAAAGGAAGATGTGGAGGAAAAGGGAAAGCATGTTTTAAAAAGAAGCATGAAATATCATCCACTGCAATAGACAATGTTTTCCACGCGCTGCAATCAAATATTCCAGAAATTTAGACATGTTGTTTGCAGTGGATGGATCCAGAGAAGAAAACAGTGGAGAGAGGAGGTCTGTAGGAGTGGGACTGGAAGAGAGGCGTGAAATAAGTATGTAGTGACTTCAGGAGAAGGGGATAATTTGGGAGTGGAGGGGAAGACGGCTGGGCTGCTTCCTTAGTCGGACACAGGAATGTAGAGCGGGCGGATCCCTGCGTGTGTGTGTGTGTGTGTGTCTTTCTATGTGTAGTAGCGTGTTTGTGCCAGACAGGAATCCCTAACCCCCACAGACTCTGGCTCCTCTTATCACAGCCTTAACAGAAAGGGGCATGGATGGGGGAGAAAAAGGAGCGGGGTGTGGGCGTCCTGCTATCAAATCCACCTCTAAACTGACTGCTCCTTTACTCCACTCCCTCTAACACACACAATATTTACAGAAACACACACTAAACCTTGAGACTGATGGGAGTCAGATGAACTATGGGAAGGCCATTTAAAAAGAAAAAAGGTCAGTTACACATTTACAGTAATACCACACACACACACACACACACACACACACACACACACACACACACACACACACACACACACACACACACACACACACACACACACACACACACACACACACACACACACACACACACACACACACACACACACACACACACACACACACACACGCACACACACCTACACACACACACGCACGCACACACACACACACACACACACACACACACACACACACACACACACACACACACACACACACACACACACACACACACACACACACACACACACACACAGGAGTTCTGTAGTGGAAACCTGCTGTCTCGTTGCTGTATAGGATTACTTTTGTCTCCTAAAGTCAGTAATTTAAAACAAAGTAACTCAAAAGAACAAGTTGAAGGCTTTAAATGAAACAGCGGACTTGGGGCGTTGCAGTGGAGTAGATCAGCTGAACACTCCACAAACCCCATGACCAATTCAGACATGCTGATGTATCTGGAAAGAGGAGAAGAGATGGGAGAAAACTGGAGAAGGTGGCGAGGAGACCAGGTTGATCAGAAGACAGAAGGAGTGGGCAGGCAGGTGGTCTCTGGTAAAGGGGCTATCAGGAATAAGGGAAATGATTGTCTAACTGCTGGAGTTTTTGCATAATGCAAAACTATTGATTAGAGAAGCTTTGACAAAAAGAAAAGAAACAAATGTAATTGCTTTATGAAAATGTAGCTTTTTCTATCTAGAGTGCCTCAAATGTTTTCTTTACATTCATCACTGCAAACCCTGATTGTACAAAAACAAGCTGCTCAATAACCAACTCTATATCTATTAAATACTAGAATCTCTGTATGTTGTTGTCTTTTTTATCATCCTCACAGCTGTTTGCCCAGTTTACATCAAACATCAGTTGTATTTTTAATCAAAACAAGAGCCGTGTTTGAAATCATTCACATGACTAATGTCTGAAGGTAGCATTGGAACACGATCACCACCCTCAGCAGCAGTTGTCTGCTTGTTATCAGATTAAATCATCCTTCTCACAAAATAAATAAGAGAGAAACAAATAAAAATGTGCAGCATCGTCTTATCTTATGAGAGAGTTTTCATCCTGTCAACAAAGCCTGCATGTGTCTGTTGGGCTGATGACTGAAGTTTTACAGTCATTCTACGAGTGTATTGTCATTGACTGGTTTGTAAACAGCTTTCAGTTCAGAACTGCTGAACGAAAATCATTCTGAATACAGTAAAATGAGAAAAACAAGTATGTGTTTTCTAAGAAATAATTTGCTTAATGCAAAATATTTTCTATGGAAAATCAATCCAATGCTTTTTATATTTACCCAGCGAAAGTCAAAAATGACCCTTAAACAGATTATAATAATATCTGACTGGTTCACTGTAAATTTGTAAAAATCTGGACTGTTTGAACAAAAATAAAATAAAAAAAAATATCCCCAGTCTACCTCACTGACCTGACAGAAAACATCAACCAGTAAACTTGAAAGTATATCATGTATAAAATACAAGTTTTGTCCTGGATGAAAACAAACTGAATTTTTAATGAATTTCTCTCTAGAAAATTGAAAAAGGTCATTTAAAAATGAATTTAGATGCTTCAAAAATGTTAAAGAGGATTGAACTGGGTCACTTTAAAATCTAAAAGTCAAAACTAATGTTTGATAAATCAGTTTCACTGAACCTGGACGTTTGACTTTTGATAATAGAAATATTTGATTAGGATTTCTGGAAATTGTGTTAACATGCACAAACAGGGTCTAATGTTTTGAAACATTACTGTTTAATACATTTTAAATGTGAAGATAGTAATATTCCATGAAGCGATACTTGTATTTTATCCATATTTTCGTTTGAACTTTCTCTTTTTCCCCAAAAATCTAGATCTTGCTCTAGATTAGGGCGGGGTGGGGGTGGGTGGGTGAACTCCCACAAGTCATTGCTTCATAAATAAAGCAACAAACCCTAGATTGGTTCTAATTTGTTTATTGAAGTTGAACATTTAATCAGATACTGTAGATTTTGCTGTATTGGTGTTAGTGAAAGTGTTGCTTAAAGGATGTCTAGTTGTTGCTATAACGATAAAGTTTAATAGGCAGTGATATTCTGTCGATATTTCAGATAAGATGCTAACAGCTGAGCGTGGTGTTTTCCGACCACTGGTACTGGAAGTATTTTGTTACTAGTGGTATAAAACTTTAGCTTCCTGAGACACAAACTCTTATTCGACGTGTATTTTTTATTTCTCTAGCTAATTTGAATCTGTCAAACCTAAAACACATAAAAACAAATACATTTTAAACAAGTAATACAAAAATTAAAAGTTTAAATAATTTTTTAAATTTGAAAAATTTATATATATTTTATGATATATGAACTACAAGCCAATGCCCCCTCAGGATCATGTGACCTTCCCACCCACCTGGTCTGAGGGGCCAGTGAAGGTGAGGAGGACTGAGTGTGAGACAGGACTTTAAGCTGGGTTTATGTTAGAGGCTCTCTGTTTTTCTGTGATGTGTAGGATGATGTGATAATATAAACATGGCACATTATTATCAATATATAATTCTTAACCATTTAAACAAGGTCTGTTCACAAAATAAATAATTAGGCTTGTAATTAAAATAACAGACAGCAGGTAAGAAAATACTCTTAAAGTATTTGTTGAACCTTTTTGAATCTGTAACTGGAAGTTCTGCTTTTAAACAAGCAAACAAATAGATCCTACTGATGAGGAGGAAGTTCACCCACCCACAGCCTTTATTTGAAGACTATGTACTCAATGTGAAACCACACACACACACACGTATATAGAAGAAATGGCTGTAGCTTTGGTGTATGAGATGAAACAGAAGTGACAGTGTGAATTGACAGGCTGATAAAGAAGGTCCAAAGAGACTGAGGGAAGGAGGGATAGAGGAGAGAAGGAGGGGATAATCTTTGTGAAGGACAGATAGTGGCTTCCAGGACTGTTTTCAGCATCTCTATAACTATCAAACCCCGAAAAGACACACACACACACACACACACACACACACACACACACACACACACACACACGCACACACACACACACACACACACACGCATACACACTCGTGGACAGCCCAAGCCATAATTGTCCCCTGTGGTGATTTTGGCCTCTCCCTCTTAGATTCTCATTGCTGTTGGCCAACTCTTCTGTATCTTTAACACTTTCTTTTTTCCCTCTCTGGACAGAGAGGAGGGGGAGGTGTGGGGGCTGTCACAAAGGAAGGAATGAGGGATGAAGGAGAGAGAAAGGTCTAAAGGAAGGAGGTGTGGAGGGGTGTGACGGCGGAAAGGGGGAATGAAGGGAGAAGAGAGAATAAACGTGCAAGAGGAAGGGAGACTTTGCCCTCCAGCGGGAACACTCCCACGATTGTGTGCATGTGTGTGTGTGTGTGTGTGTGTGTGTGTGTGTGTGTGTGTGTGTGTGTGTGTGTGTGTGTGTGTGTGTGTGTGTGTGTGTGTGTGTGTGTGTGTGTCTGTGTGTGTGTGTGTGTGTGTGTGTTTGAGCTGTGTCACGGCCAAACCGACACACCCACAGGCTGTAGACCTCTATATCCTGTTCGGGCTGTCCGTTTGTCCAAACATCATTCACCCCACCCACCCCCCAGCTCCACTTCTCCTCTTCCCTCTCGCTCCCCTTTTCTAACTGGTCTGACGGGGAGGAGAAGCCGCAGAGGGAGCGGGTACAGCAAACAGAACAAAGCCACCTTTCTAAAGTACACAAATCAGGGAAGAGGAACTTCAGGTTGACTGAAACGGAGAGAGAATGAAAATCCAGCTGTGCTTCCTATAATGTACTTCATTCTGACTTTCTCCAAAGTTTCTGCTGCTTCCAGTCAGGGAGTCTGACGCTGAACCTCTCCTTCTCTCACATATTCACTCACCGAGTTTAAATATCCCGGCTCGCCCAACCTGGTGAACACTGTGGCACATAATTCACAGCGAGCAGTGCTGCCAGATTCACATCTACGCGGCCCATTACAGGCTATCAGATCACTGCAGAAGTGGGAGAGAGAGAGATCCCAGCTCACATCACCTCACATCTCATTTCTCCAAAAGAGGAACTGTCACCAATCTCCCATTCAAACAGGGAAGCAGCAAATTGTTTCACTTTATACAGATTTCTCATCAAAAATGCATTTAATTGTTGAGAATTAGATGTTCTCACTTCCCAGACTGGCAAATGATGTTAAGTTTTTTTGATTTGTGAGATCCACACAAGAAGCTATTTTCCCCTGAGAAATCATTTGCTCTAAATCTAAATTTTAACTGAACTCAAATTAGTTTTGTGCTCAATTTCTTTCTTAATCACCTTGAATCGCTCAGATTCATAATGTAACCATCTGACCTCAACAGCTGCCCAGGAAGAACACAAATCAGGTATTATATGAGCTGAAAAGCATCAAGAAGTCCTTTCTAAAGCATATGTTCAGTTCTCTGCTTTCTCAGATTCAGATGTTGTAGATCAGATCAGAAATATAACCAGTGTTGTAAAATTTGCTGCTATATTTCATTATGTCCGTTTTATTTTATTCCTTTTTACTATTGTTATATTGTATCTAGTACTTTTTTTTACTATAATTGTTTATGCTTATATTTCTGTTGAAACTGCCTTCTGTCGATGTGCTACTGCTGCTGGAAACTGAATTTCCCAGAGGAAAGTTTTCCCGAGGGATCAATAAAGTTATCTATCTAAGATCAACTGAATCATCTGAATATTTTAATAATATTGTAAGCAATTATACATTTTTGTTAAGAAAAATTGCAGATAAGTGAAATGTTCTTCATTTCAATCAAAAGTTTGTTTTTTGAGGTATAAAATGAATTAGGTCAGTTCACTAATATAAAAACAAACAGAAAATTAAAGATGAAAGTGATGAAAATGTTTTTGTAGGATACTGTTAAAATAAAAACAGTTGTTAGATGGACGTGGCCATATTCAGGTTAGATCTGAAGAGTGTCTGTGGTCTAATCTCCATTTAATTAAAGAACTCTGCTAACTTTCTGTTTTCTTTTTAAATGGCCCAACAGCAAACAGATCAGAAAGACCAAAATATAACCAGTGACATCATATTGGTTTGTAGATATAATGGGAATTTCCCCTTCAGAACACAACATTTGGAGAGAAAGAGTACGGTAATTAAATGAGTCACTTTGACTGTTTTGAGAAGCTTTATTTTTATGGAATTGCATAAAGTAATTTACAGATCACACCTTTATTCACCTTAAAATATTTGTTTAGAATTTTGTGCTAGACCATGTTGTTACTTATTCTTATTCGGCTGCAAATTTGACTTAACATATTTTAATATTGTATGTTATTTGATGTTGAACCAAAAAAAGACCACATTTAAATGCAGTTAAAGGTGTTAATTTCAAAGTAGTGCCCATAAAGTGAGTTTATCTCTAAAACTAGTCCTTATAATCAATCTTTTATTATCTGAGCCAAAGAGCACGTCTTTAGTGTTTTAACTAAACATTGATTTGAGTTTGAGCTTTATAATCAGCTGTTTTAATGGTACACTGCTGCCCCTGATACCTATACTAGCACTGGGTATTGGTCTGATAGTTGTTTTACTACTAATAATTGTATTCATAAAACTACTCCAATACTATGGAACCGATACTATTTCACATAGCCTGATGCTAAGCTGTCAGAGGGAGACAACAGTAGCTAACTCTGCAGTAAACTATGGAGAAGTTGAAGTCAGACTAAGTAGTGTAACAGTAATATGTGTATTTATGCTGAATCAAACACTCCTTTTTATTTTATTTTATTTTATTTATTTAGCTGATATTTTTCTCCAAAGCGACTTACAAATAACCTAATAGGCATGTTGCGATGTGTGGGAGGAGTACCTGGAGGAAACCCACGCATGCATGGGGAGAACATGCTAACTCCACGCAGAAAGGCTGCAGCCGGAAACTGAACCTGCAACCTTTTTGCTGTGAGGCAACAGTGCTATCAACAGCACCACTATGCAGCTTTTTATGTAATATTTTCTAAGTTAAACCGAGAGAAAACTTTTGAAGTTGATCAAGTTTTCAGTTTGACCCCCGACCTGTAGGACTCTATTCACAGGTCAGATTGGATAAAAAGACAGAATAATGTGAGTTTGTATTTACTAGTGAAGAAACCAGCTGACAGATTATTTGTTGTTATAACAAGACCTGCTGCTTTAGATTAAAGTTACTGTCTGTTTATTAAAAAAAAAGGCAAAACTAGCAAACTAGCTTTGGCTGTTTTATTGTTGTCATGACGAACCATGACTTAGGTCCTATGGGATTTTTTAGTACTCAGTATTGGTACTTGGTATTGGCAAGTACTCAGCTGTAAGTACCTGTACTTGTACTCGGTTTGTAAAAAGATGGTATCGGTGCATCCCTACTGTACAGTAGAGCAGTAGGAATTTTTCTGATTTTGCTTCCACATTTGAACCATAATGAGGTTCCAATGGTCCAACCTACTGTCCACATCTAGCTTTTACATACAGTCTATGTTTAACTTCTGTACATGCAACCCTCTTTATCTTAATCAGTTTGAAGATCATGAACATCTCTCAAAAAAGGAGACAAATCTAAGACAATCTAATCTTTAATGTGGACGGAAAGAACTGACATTATCAAATTGTGGCTTCTGGTGAGACATTTATATTAAATACATCCAAGGTGGGGGGTTTACATTTTTCTGTGTGAGAGTCTGAAAAAAAAACCCATGAATATATAATCCCACCAGTAAAAAAGAAAGAGAAAATAGGAAAAAACATCAAACAACAGACTGTTTGTGAGATGAAAGTTCTGTCCCTGATGTGGAAGCTAAAGTGTCTCTCTGCTATAAGGTCCGTGGTCCAAAGGCAGCTTTGTTTTATTTTAAAGAGGATTATTACAATAATAATAAAAGAAAAATTCAAAAACAGCTCAGAAAGAAATGAAGCCTCACGTCATGTCTTGATTTTTTATGTTTGATCTACAAAGTCAACCACATCCATTAATATAGATCAGTATGTAAATGCTGTTTTAAGTTTTTGTTGACATGTTGAGGCCAGGTTTAAACTGTGGGGGCAATGCTGCAAAGGTTTAACCACAAAAACCTCCTGACCCACCCACTCCTGTGTAGTGCCAACAGGACATCCTGTCAAATTGCATTCTGGGTCTTTTAAATTCTTAGACCTGAGTGTTTGATGCCAAAAAGTGTGTGTGGATGTGTGTTATAGCAGAGTTTAGCAGCTTAAAGTGAAATGTTGGATCTACACCGTATTGCAGTTTGAAGAGGATTTTTGCAGATATGTTTGGGTTTGAGTGAATAAAAGTTGGATCGTTTAAGCACATGTGCCCAACCCAGGTGCACCCAGAGTGTGATGGCTAATCTTTAACCCACCAGAACACACACACATATACTTATTTTCCTTCTCGTCTTGTCCACCCTGCAGCCCTTCTCCATGCTTGTTCCAGGGGCAGGAGGTAGGGAGGCGGGGGGTTCTGACGTTTTGGAAAAAAGCCATAGTCAAGAATGGGGATGGGGCACCTTCCTGTCCAGAAATGGTTCTTTTAAAGCCAAAGAAATATAAATAGATTAGGTGTTAGCATTGAGAACTGCTGTGAGAGAAAAAGACAGACAGCAAGGGTGTGAAAAATTGTGCGAATATGTGTGTGGTGTGATGCCATGGTGGAGTGGGAGAAAGGGGGCTTTTTTAACTGGTGGACTGCCCATAATGTCCAGCAGGATGTGAGGTCATATGACAAACATGGCTGGTGGGTGGTGAGAAATGATTGGTTGCCACAGAGATAATCTTTTTTTAAAAGATGGGACCAAACATGAGAGAGGAAAAGGAAGAAAAATCGGGGGAAAGAACAGTACTATACTCTGTCACAATTCCCAAATGGATGAACAAAATGGGTTTCTGTGTATGTGTGAGTGTGTGTGTGTGGTAGCAGGGGACAAAAAGGGGAAGGAGATGATGGAGTGAGTAGGGGAAACAGAGAGAGGTGGGGTAAGCAGGCTACAAAAGTCAATAGGGTGGGAGGAAAGGGCAGAAATCATCTAGGCATTCAGAGGACAAAGAGGGAGAGCAAATAAGGGGTGGAGGAGTTTATGTATGTGTGTGTGTGTGTGTGTGTGTGTGTGTGTGTGTGTGTGTGTGTAGAGGGGGGTGCGCAAAGTGAGACCTGGAGTATAAAGATGGTGAGACAAAACTGATACTGATGGTGGAAAAGGTGAGAAAGATCCAGAGAGCAGAATGGACAGAGAGAGGAGAAGCCTCAACACGATGTAGGTATCTAACCCACCGACTGTCAAACACTGAGCCATGAAGACAGAGGTTAAAAATTAAGTCCACACTCTGAAATATTAAATCTATTTTGGTTTTTAATGAAGGAGAAGTGAATTAGGGAGGAAATATGGGAGTAGATTATTAAACCAGGAGCGGGAAGAGGTAAAAAAAAAAGAGAGAAAGTGGTAAGGTGTGTGAGGTGTGAGGGGGTTGAAATCTGTTCACGGTGTTTTAAATATTAAACCTATTTCAAATTTAATGAAGTGCAAATACTGTAGGGAAAGTCTTAACTGGAATACAAAGAGGAAGGGGGCGAAAGGGGGATCCGATTCATTATTTCAAGTGTTCACCTCTGTAGACGGCAGAGACTTGGGGAGAAGAGCACAGGGAGAGAGAGGGAGGGAGGAAAAGAGAGAGAGAGATTATGCAGGAAACAGAGGGCAGTTTTGAGCTCACCTGTCTGCAGGCCCCAGGTGAGTCTGGGAGGCTGCGGAGCTCAGGAGGATGAAGACCAGAACTCAAGCATGTCTAAACACGCAGCGCTAACTGCAGCGCTCCTGAGTTTGCATGCAGGAACAAACAGGGCACGGTTCTACAGAAAAATTATGTTTTTCTCAGTGTACGTCTGTGGGCATGTGTGAGTTTGTGTGAGCTCGCTCGTATCAGCAGTTGAGGAGGGGAACTCTGAGGCCACAGAGCAGAAAGGAAGAGAGTCAGATAAAGATGTTGGATTTCAAAAAAGATTCTCGATGTAATCAATGTGCAACAGCTAGAGGGAAATGGAAAGAACAGCCCACGTGTGATTAACTGTTCGCGTCTACATAATCAGATGCTCTCAGCTTCGTGTATGGGAGGTTTTGTATCACACCGGCCATGCACTGGATTGCCAAAATCCCCCAGGCTGCAAGTAAAGGTCACCGTATGTGCGTGTGTGTGTGTGTGTGTATGTGTGTGCTTTAATACCAGCAAGCAACACAAGCAAAAAGTATTTCCAGTGCTGTTATTATGTGGGATACAGATCAAGCTGGTGTTTGCCCCAAGAATAACAGCACCAGAGAAGAAATCAATTGTAAACTCATGTTTTCACTCGCTGTGACTTTTTATCAGTTTTAGGGAAGAGAATAAATTCTGCTTCGAAAATGACAATCAAGATTTAGAAGAACAGACATCTTCATAAATAAAATCAGGAAATGCACAGAAAGTAACAGAAAGTAAGTTACAATCCATGTGTTTTGTTAAGAACTTTCTCTTTTTCTGATTAAAACCTTAGTTTGGCATGTGCATGCATGTACAGCATGTATACAATATATACATTTTATGCATACTTTTAAGGGATTATTAGCATATTTTAAGATTTTACAAGCTTTACATCTTGCATTGAATTGTCCTAAATTAAAATTAAAATATCACCTTTATAGGAGGATGTGACAAAAACCATGTGTACCTTACATTAAGGAAAGAACAAATATTATCCCATGCCATCGCCTTATAAAAATGGACAAAGACAACATTGCAACACCACTATTCAAGTGCTGTCAAAAAATAGTCCGTATTAGCTAAAAATAAACAAGATTTAATTTTTATTTCTTATTTAGGACTCATTCACACTGAAACACAGTTTATCCAAAACTATATTTTTATTGCTGTTTTATAAAAGAAATATCCTCATAAACTCACTATTGTTTCTGGAAATATCTTCATCCACACAAAAACACTGAAAATGACTCAAAATGCTGTAACTGTTCCAGGTCTGTATGGGGTGTAATATATAATACTAACACCAACATGAAACTAGTGGTGAAGCATAAAGCTATCAGGTAGAGAACGTTTCAGGTCATAGGTTAGTTTAGAGGTGGGACTATGACATCATATTTTTCAAATGGTTGCATTTTGGCTGTTAACACAAAAACACAGGAGCCAAAATGTTTTTACTTTGTTACAGACTATCAGAAAACACTGTTTCCATGTGGATCGCACCTTCAACAATGAAAGATGAAAAGACATCCATTGTCCATCCATCCATCCATCCATCCATCCATCCATCCATCCATCCATCCATCCATCCATCCATCCATCCATCCATCCATCCATCCATCCATCCATCCATCCATCCATCCATCCATCCATCATTGGGTAAAAGGTATGAGACAATAGAGACAAACATGTTTTTGGGTGTAACCACCAGAGAAAACCTGCACACAACCATGAGCAACATAGAAACTCCATAAAAAGACCCATGAGCGTAGATTTAGCATGCACGGAGGTGACGTGTCCCCACCAATACCCAGTGATCACTGAAATGTGCCGACCAAAAACTCGATCCAAGTGTGCAAAAATAGTGCTGCATCCCCACCAATAATACGTGCAGCCCATTGGACCAGTGCTGTGCGCAGACACACCTGTGTCCAGGGTAAGAAGGTAAACATATCTGGATCTACCGGCGTGAGCACCTGCCCTGGGGCTGGATGTGGACTGGGCTGGACTGGCAATCATGCATTTTTTTGGTGATGGTAACTTTGGGCCGGATCGGACCAGGACCAGCATTACAGGACTGATTGCTTTAATCTGCACTTCCTGTTTTGGTGCATGCTTGACACAAAATTTGCAGTGACATAAAACAACACACCTCTGTGGAGATAATTCAAATTTAATGAGGAACAGATTTAAAATATCCCCTGATAGATGGAAGCCTCTCCACATTTAAATCTGGGAATAAGTTACTGAATATAATATAGTTTATAATATAGGTAAATTGGATTTGTTTTTGTTAAATTGCATAGTTATTCTTAACAACTATGCTGCCCTGTGAGTTTTTTTAAATCAGCATTTTAATGCTATAAAGCTAAAACCAGAAAATAAGAATGAATGAATGAATAAGCTGTCAATAGCTGTTTAGTTAATTAACCAGGTGAATAATTAATCTGTTTTTAATCTCTAAATAGAATATAAAAAATAAATTCAGATGCAAGGCATCAAAGAAAAAACTTTCTCACTGTGGATGTTCAAAAACAAAGAAAAGAAGAAAAAGGTTAGCCTTTCATTTGCAGGAAGATTTCTATTCAGGTCTTAAAGAAGCCACCACAGCAGCAGGGGCCAAACTAAAAATATTTTTTAGTAATTATTTAAAGGTCTAAAAAAACACACGGAAAGGTACAGACTATTTAAAACTCTCCCTCAAATTATGTCACCTCCAATAATGTTCTAGAGAAAAATATACACACAAGCAGTTTGCAGATATCGTTCTTGTAAGATTTCAAAGATTTGTGTCAGCAGACAAGGTGAGGCTAGAAAAAAGATTAAGCTTCAACAAGCTGGAGAAGAAGCTGCCGTGGCCTCGGTAATGACATCCAATAAACACAGCAGATGTTAGTGAAGGAAGAGACGTAAAGAAAACAAATCTGAGTTCCTGCAGCTGTTAAGGTCAGCATCAGCACATGGCATTTTACATACAGCAGCTTTGAAGGCTGAGCGTTTAGACTCATATTTTATTCTTTTGTTGCAGAATATTCCAGCCTGTGTGTTGGATGTCACACAGACATTTTGAAAAGCAACTCATGGACACTGATTACAGATGAATGAGAGGGAGGGAGAAGGAGAGAGCGTAGGCACTTCTCATCAATAAGGAATGAAGCAATTAAGATAATCTTAGACTGAAGGTGCCCTCGCTTCCTCAGATCCACCTCGGAACGAACAACTGGACTTCATGGAGCAACTTTTCTGCAACAAACTAACAATCACTGAACATTGTTTAGTAGCAGAACTCATCCGAAGACCTGATTGTTCTGATGAGGTTAGTTGTTACATCAATAAAAGACCTCTCTAACAGGGATGCTAACGTGGAGGTTCAGAGACACAAAGACGAATTTAAACATTTGAAAACAAGAGAATCGGGTTAGAGAGGGAAGCTGTGAGTAATGAGTGAAAGTCTGACTTCATCATCATCGTTTTACTCCTGTGCTTAAACCTATCAATTCAGGCAGGAACAGAATGGGAGAAAATTCACTCTGAACTACAATTAAAGTCAAAGCTAGAGGAAAAATATTCTTCTATCCCCGTCTTCTGATGTGACCTTTGCTTTCCTGTCATCAAACTCTGCTTTACACCAAAACCCCACATACGTTTCTGTTTCTCAGTAAAGAGCAGAAATCCTCTAGTCCTGTGTCTGACTGCCAGTCAATGTCGTTTATTAAAAATTATAAACTGAAGAAATATGTTTTTATTCTTCTTACTCTGCGTTGACCCTTCAAAAGAAGTTAATGATCCTCAGACGTAGCTTTGATAAGAGATTTATCTATTAAACTAGAGCTTCTAAAGTGTTTAAGGTGTTTATTCATCAGACTGGATGCGGTATAATGTGTGCTAATATAAATGATGTAAACACCTGAAATAAACTTGCAAAACAAAGTGAAATGACTGTTTTTGATGATTAGATTGATAACTCAGAACAGTTTTTCATGGTTACATCATTAAAACAAAGCAGTATGTGGAATAACAGTTATCTGTTTATCTGCTGTGACACCTGCATGTGTTCTTATAGGTTAAAGTGGTTTCTATTTATTGGCTGTTCCACATGCATGCCCATCGAATTCAGATCATTGACTCCAGGTGACAAAATCCTGAGCTTAAGGAGACTTAAGAATTAAGGACACTAACTCTCATAAGTCCACAAGAGCCAGTTTCTTGTACTTGTGACCCTCTGTAATTTAGTTATAGATCTAATGGACTTTTCATTGTAAAAGTAAAAGATCCTTCTCACAGCCACAGTGATCAGAAACCACTCCACTACTTCAGTTTCTTATCAAACCTGTTTAAAGCAACAAGACACCAAATCAAGGAAACTCGCTTGAAGCTCAGATTTGAAAGTTATCCTCAGGAACATTACAGCTGTTGAACTGTGATCTAATTTTATAGTTAACTATCAAGGCCGTCCCTCTGAAGGACAACTGGTTCTTTACCATTTTAATCCAATTCCAAAATCCAACAGAACACAGGGATGAGTGGTTGCCTTTAGGCTAAAGCTTGTTGCACACTCCAGAAGATAAACAAGAAATGTATTCATTTCTCACCGTCCCGAGAAAAAAGAACAAGAAAAACTCGATGTGTCAAGATGAAGCTACAGGAACAAGGTCGGCGAGAAAAAAACGATCTTGTTTTATTCTTGCTGACCTGGAAGACAGAGCAAATTTCTCGGTTCTTGTGTAGAACGTAACCCTAACCCTAACCCTTCTAACCTTTACGTGAGTAAACATCTCTCCTCTAACGCTGATTCACTACAGACAGACCTAAACCCTACCTTTCTACCAGAACGCTGCCCAAAAGGCATCAAAGTGTCATTTAGATAGCATGTTATGCATCAGAGTGAGTGATTCTACAGAGAAAAGATGTACTCAGGCCCAGTAATAAGGTCTGACTGCAGGTCATCAAATCTGGGACTGAGGACACGTGAAGACGAACCATCGTAAGCCTGAATGGGTTCAGCTCCCATTTCCTTTCTTGTTCCTCTGTGTTTCTGTTCTCTCTAATTACCCCTCCAATCTAACACGCTCGCTTCCTTTTCCCTCTTCTCGCCCTTTCCAGAAGGTCCTTCCCTAAACCCCAGAGAGAGGGGGAGGAGCCTGGGATGGCGAGGACGCGCTGGTAATCCGTGCAGTGACCCAGGTCAATTCAATTATCCTGTTTTCTTTCACTGCACGACGTGTGTGCCCATTTCACAGCCAACTCCCTTAATGCGCCCAGGATTAGCTTCTCTTACTTTTAATAATCTACCTATTGACGCCTTGGGGCTCACAACATACTCAAAAGCCACACAAACACAGACAGGTAAGTTTGTCATGTATAAGTTTTTAGAGTAAAGGAGTTCACTAAACAGTTCTGCAAGGCTACAAGGATCAAGAGAGGAATCTTAAAATAAATATGCATTCACGAGTGTGTTTGTGTATGCATTTGCTTGACTATGTGGGAGTGTGGCTTACATAAACTGCAGGAAAAGAGAGGATTGTATTATCCATCTGCATTTACCGAGGCTTCACCTCACACCTTCAAGATTTGAGATAATCATCTTAGGCCTAACACATTAGCGTGTAAGCTCACTAATCTCAACCCCAGAGGAGGAAAAGAGGTCAGTTTCTTGAAGCAAACTTGTGCAGATGGCTAACTTGTACTGAGCTACCTTCAGTGTATTATGGACAGCGAACCCTGATGCGTGTGAGTTCACAAATAGTCATCAGAGCAGCTTGAAGCCTCTCAGCTGCTGACCAGCTGGTTAAACCGAGTCTTTTAGAAGATAAATTAGATTGTGCTGCTGTTAGGTGCTGATACGATAGTCTCAGAGTTATCTAACCTAATCTGATAATCACTCCGGTCATTCAGTAATCAGACTACAAGATAACTAAAAGCTTTGGGAAAAACTAGAAACTCTTCCTCAACTTAATCAAACCAGACCTGGATCTGAAGTCCCTAAAGCTTTTTATTTGGCTCACCAGGTACTGGTTATCTAAGCACTCAGTTTACCAGTAGACAGAGAGAGGGAACCCTGGTAAAGTCTGCCAGCCCTACCTGGGATGTCCTGTCCGTTGTAGCTCCATCCAGCGACAGCCAGCATGGAGGGCAGAGGAGATCCAGGCCTGCTGTCCCTGTCTCTGTCCCTGTCCCGCTGCCGGTCCCAAGTCCTCTCAGCCTGCTGGGTAATATGTCTGACCGTGTCCTTGTTCTTCCTGTTCTTCCTCCGTCCTGACCCTGACAGGGGTTGCCAAGGTCCTTCTCCACCTCCTCCACTAACACCAACAGCCCCTTGCTCCACCTGGTTTTGGATCGTCCCCTTTGGAGTGTCCCTCGGATGAGAAGAGGAGGCAGGGGAAACCTGCTCTTCTTTGACACTGACGGGCCGGTAGTCATGTGGCCAGGCGGGCTGGGAGTCATGGCAGGCTTCCTCCTGACTCTCATGGCTTTTAGGGGGTTCTTGGTCCTCCTTCCCATAGGTGCTGCCTCCCTCGTGGCAGCTGGCGATGGCTGAGTCCCCTGAAGAGTTGGCCGGACTTGTTCGGCGTGCCAGCCAGGGGGAGGTGCTGCGACCGGAAATGATTGAGGCTAAGGCTTCAGAAGCTATGCCCACTATCCCACCTCCTCCTCCTAAACCTGCTCCTGGAACAGCCCCTGCTCCCGTTATCCCCACTCCTCCTCCACCCCCTCCGACTCCTCCACCTCCTCCTAAACCTGCGGCAACAGCTCCCATTTCGAAGTCGGCCAGCTCGTCGGCCATCTCCGAGCGGATGCTGATGTCCAGCGCGGCCTTGATGAAGCTGTGGCAGGCCTGGACGATGTCTGTCATCTGCAGGTAGCTGGCAGCTGACATGACCTCAATCACGTTCTTACTGGTGAGGGCGAGATGAGCTGAGTACATGAAATCCAGGATGGCTTTGAAGCCAGTCGCCGTGACAATATCCAGATGGGTGACGGTAGTCTGATGGTGAGGCTCTGCCCCTTTCTTAACCTGCAGGATGACAGAGGGATTTTCTTGTCTGTTTTGCTCATTCAGAACAGAAAAACACGCTGAGAATCAGATACGCTTTGTCTGTATGAGCGAGGTCTATTACCTGGCAGTAAAGAGTTTTGAAGTAGCGTGAGGAGCCCAGAAGGACGTTCTTATGGGCTTTGAAGATCTTTCCGTCCACGATGACACAGGCGTCACAGAGGATGCCGTGCTGCCTCTGCTCATTGAGCTCTCTGAGGAGCTGACGGTAGTGAGATGAGATCTCCATGTCCTCCTTCCTGTTGTTCATCTGTGTAGCTGAACAGAAGCCTCTCCTCCAAACATCTGCTGGCAAATCAAGCAAGACAAACAAACTATTAAATAAAGGTGAATGATGTGCAAATATATATGTATTCTATAAATGTGCTAGAAAAAAATGTTTATCCAAAAGTCTTTTGTGTGTTTCTGGAGCAAATAATAAAAAAAAACTGCAAGATGATGAGATATTTCTCCTTTAGGTCCATTTACATTGTTCATAGCTTTATGCATGGCCATAATGGTTTTACTTTAATACAAGATGGACAGGAGAGGAGAAATGAACTGAACTCATCTTTAAAGATGAGCCAGGGGTACGGATATGTCAGCAACGACTGGGACATAAAAACAATGGCATCAATGGAAACCACAACTCAGCCACTTTAGTTTGATGTCTAAAAAAAGCTCCAGAAATGATCAAATATTTGTTTATAAAGTGTTTCTGACAGGTTTGTGTGCACGTGTATGAAACCCAGTGTGAGTATGCTCATTAAAAAGGGCAGCTAAAAAGTGTAACACATTTTTAAAGCACTTCTGAGGAGAAAAAATACCTCTTTCAGCAGAATAATGTTAAACTTTAATCTGAAAAATACAATTTAATCTGGTTTTGACAGCAAATATTGAATTATTTGTCAAGGCTAGTCAAAAATTCACTCTTGAACCTTCACCTTAGGGTTTCTGATGTTACGCGATTAAGTCTGGGCTGTGAAAACAATGTTTTTCTCCCCTAAAAACACAGAGAAATACATTTTAATGACATTTATTTCTGCAGCTGTTCAGCTCTTGGAATAAAAACCCCTCATTTAGCCATCATAAGCATAAATCCTGAAAGTAAACAATCAGACAATACATTTATTTATTGTTTAGCATATACCTATTGATCTCAGGTGTGTAAGTGGAATATTGTGACTGCTCACACACGATGCACTCTTAGTGCAGAAGAAAACCAGGGAAGATGTGAACATCGCTACGGTAACCTATGTGGGGAAGTGGCTGAAAAAAACACACAAGCTCTTGCAAACACAAAGCCTGCACACACACACGTCCACCATAGGTGGACGAAGACACGCTCACTCAGGCAGTACATTAGCCGGAGCATTAGCAGCCGCCGCTCCCGCTCTTGTCTCGGTGAAGGCTAAATCGCAGGGACGCAGAGTGTTACCAAACGCAGCAGTGATTTGTTTTGGGAACGCCACGGCTGTCAGCTCTCATGGGCCGCTCTGAGAGATGACAGCTCGGGTTGGCCAAGGTGACAGCAGCGTTTGCTCGGGGGCCGGCACACTTCAGGTCATGTTTAGCAAAGCTCTGCTCAACCTGATGGCTTGTAAGATCAGATAAATCCACAGTGTCTCCCACGTCCACTTGGACAAACACACCTCCTATGAATGGCAGCGGACAAGCCAATCGAGTGAATGTGACAACTGCTAAAGAAAAAAGAATCCATCAATGCGTGCTATCTGAAGTCTTTCACTTTGATTGGACTTTCTTGAAGTCATAAAAAGAAGTGAAAGGAGAAAGAAAGTTGGATGTAAATGCAGAATAACTGTCTCTAAAGGAGGGTGTTGACGCAAATGTTTTTTATCCTCTGGCTCACATTTTCTATTTAAAAAAAGAAACTGTTGGCAGTCTAACCTTGAGATATTCTTTCCTTTCTGTAATGCTGTGATAGAGGTATTGAGAGCGTTCACCTTTCACCTTAGGAAACAAACCGAGAGGCTTTAAACGCACCGCTCCTCCTCCTCTCTGCTCTTCTTCTCTCAGGGCCACTCGCACATTCAGTTGTAAAGCCAGGCTCCCTCTCAGAGCCACATAAAACACAAAAGGAGTAATTTATTCACAGAGACATAGTCCTCCTTTTCCTACACTCCTCATTTTTTCCAGTCAATGTGGACGGTGTAATAAAAGGTGCAGCACATGCTGGTCAGGAGCCTCCATTTGAGATTTTTTTGTCGGCGGTTCAGGAGAGGCGGTGAAAAACAGCCGGCTCCGCATCCAGACTGTCATCACTGAAGTGTTGCATTTAGGGTCTACCCAGCTGTCTGTTTCTGACTCCACTATCATCTTAGAAATCTCACAAACAACTTGGAAAGCTAAAGAAGGCAAATGCTGCTAATCAAACTGTAAGAAAACGGATGAATTCCTTCAACCAAACCCCCAAACTCCACAGAGATGTTGGGTTTAAACCAGATACTCAGCTCTGAAAGGCTTCTCTACACACGTATGAAGTTTTAGGTGAACTGATCACAAAACATCAAATACATTTATAGTAAAAAATCAAGCATCAAAATATGCAACGGCCATTTCTAGCTTTTTTATGATAACATGATTTTTGGGGATTTGAACTTACAGTGAACTATTTTAGAAACAGAATGAACACAAGTTTTAAAACCAAATATTTACATTAAAATAAATTCAGAGCAACCTGAGGAGAAAGTCGCTCTAATGAAAAAACGTTAGGAATGTTAAAAAATATCATGTCAAAAAACTATTAGCACTAGCTGCATTGAAGATAATTAGAGTTATATTTGTGATAATGCATTTACAGTCTTTTTTAACTTTAACTTTTTTATTGCCTCACTAATTATTAGACAGTTTAACCAGCATGTTTAGCATGTCTGGGTTTCATTCTTCATGTTTTTACTTCACTGACACTAAAAGCCTGTAGCTTAAGGCTGCTTTTGTCATTTGATTAATTAACTATTGGTTCAAACAATCTGGTTTTCAAAGTCACAGCAATGTTTTACTGACATGTATCAACTTCTGATGAAATACATCTATATAAAAGCAATGTGCCGTCACTTCTTTTAAAGTTTTCACTGCCAGATATTTACCTCTCCACGTAGGAAAAAGTTGTCGAATAGAATAATTAGTCTAAAATTATAAAGTTATATGAATTTTTAATGTTTTACCCTTTTGCTGCTTTTTGAGTCTCAAACATGCCCTTTTGTTTTCTTCAACAGCAGCTTTCTCATGGCCACCCTCCCATAAAGCTTTGACAGGTGAAGAGTCAGGACAACAGTTGTTTTAGTCAGAGTCTCTCTCATCTCAACTGATGAAGCCATGAAGTCCTGGTAGACTCTCTCACTACCTTATTGATTTCTTTCATGATTTTTAACCACCACAATATATTTATAGCTATACTATAACGTTGTTAAGAGGCATGAAAAAAGAATGTTTTAAGCTAATTTGTTTTGCAAATGACCTATAGCACCTTTAAGTGAATATTTGAAACAGTTAGTAATTTCATCTGAAAAAGATTTTAAATGATCTTTACGTTTCAACAAAAAATTTGCAGCCAATTACAAAAATTCTGACATTCTTCCAAAACCTGCATCATAGCAGGTCAAAATCCACAGAAGAAAAAGTCTCGCCTCGCCTTCTTCCGCTTATCCGGGTCCGGGTCGCGGACCCAGATAAGCGGAAGAAAGTAAACTACATTTTTAACAAGAGAACATAAATTTCCACTCATCTTTTTTTCATGGTTATAGAAAAAGAACAAGAGATATTTTCTCCTTATGTCACAAAATTTTAAAAACGGAGTCACTGCTTGCTTAGATTTTGATATGAAGTCTCAATTAAAAGCACCTTTTCCACTTGAAAACAAAAGTTTTTTCTTTAGTGAGTTGAGAACATTCATCTGATAATCAGTCTTGGTCAAACCACGTCAGTATTGTAGACCATTTTTAGCTCTGACTGGTCTCTTGAAACATAAACACAGCATCTGAAAGGACATAGCAGGTCTCTTGCACTAAAAGCTGTAGGATCTCTGAATAACTTTTAAATTTAGCACGTACTGAAGAAATTATTCCTCTGACTCCGACTGACCCACTGATAAAAAGAAGCACCGCAGTTCCATTTAACATTCTGTTCAGTCACTGACTGCTCCTATGCTCAAGTTTTACAGCTACAGAGCTATTTTCTAAAAAGTCTCAGTTATCAGAGGTTCAGAACAGACAGCAGAATATTTAAACCCCAGAAGGAGCTGTCACCAGTTAATCAGGACGCTTTGGACAGCAAAGAAAAATCTTGATTTATTAAGTGTACACAGTTGAAAAAGTACAACTCGTGTATAAAATCTTGATTTTTTTTTTTTTTGCAAGAAAATACCTCCAAGACCACAAGTCCATCAGAGAGAAAACCAGGAACTTTAACCCTCATCTAGGAAACCTTCAAACACATTACAGATTGCAAACTCAAATGTGTTATGGTATTTTTTCAAAATTGCTTTTTTAATCGATCATTTCTTTTGCAGTGGAGTTTGACTTGATTGGTTTACTTTTGTTTCTTTCTGTTTCTGAGGTGATTTAAGGTTGTTTCAAGTGTTCAGCACCATCCTCTTTATGTTTTTTGCTCTGATACTTTAGTTTCAGGGAACTGGAACATTTATAAAAATCCTCAATCTCGAATCCGTCGTGATCCAGTTTGATATTCTCCTCCACAGCTGGGTTAAAATTCAAATAATGGAAGGATGAGGAGTACCGTTTAATGCATTTCTGGAAAACACAACTTAAAGGGTCAATTAATGACAAAATAATATACAAACACTTTGTTTGTGTTCATGTTTTCAAAGGACGATTTGCTGTAGTCCAGCTGGTTGTCCCTCCACCAACTTTTCTCCTGACAGCTCTAAGGTTTGGTCCTTCGCTTAAATGGACAAACTGCTGAAAAGGACACTGAATAATGTTTAATAAAAATTACAATATTTTGAGGACATGATGGTAAATTTTACAAAAAGTTACTCTATTAAGCTCACCTCCCTCACATTACAAGAAAGTGAAGGATTTTTACTTCCATTTTCTAAAAATGGGACATGTTTTATACATAAGAAACGAAAAATCACAAGATTTTTTAATTAAATTGTGACTAAGATGTCTCAGGCTTGTGTACCCACATGGGACAAAGGTGAATGTTTAGCTCAATATTAATTTAATTTCAAACATTTTTGTCAGTATAAATTATTTAAACCTTAAATTAGGGGAAAATAAGAACAAGGTTGAAGAGAACTCACAATTTTCCTTAAATAAGATAAAAGTTATTGTTTTTAATTAATTAATAAAGTGAGAGAAATTTCATCTGGGATTATAAAAGTATTTCCATTACATATGTAACTACAATTGTGTGAATGAACGGTTGGAATTGTGTTAAATGGTGCCTCAAATTTAGCAAAAGCAATGATCAGCAGAGGGTAAAACAACAGCGGGGACTGAGGGAGAAAGCGTAAGAGATCTAATCAGATTTATTGCTTCAACAGACTCACAGACATACTGAATTAGTAGTCAGGTTGAGAAGAGGAGCATTAATGGAGTGCGCTTTGACCTCTAAACTCTTTGCTTCCCTAATTAGCTTGTTTAATTTCAGCATATCCAATTCCCTTCTGGTCAGAACCCCCCCGTTTTGCAGAGGAGCCAATCCCCCCACTACCCTTCTTATAGGATACATAAACCTCCAGCCTGAGTTTCTTCTCCTCTCTGAGACCTGGTCCATTTAAGCCATCAGCAGGACCAGAGCCCAGTCCTTTTACCGTGTGAGTACAGCTTTGATTTAAAGCTTTTTCCCCTGAAATATACACTTGACACAAGATGGAAAAGTAAGGTAAAATGAACTTGTCAAACAATCAACTATGGAGAGAGAGGCAGAGACATTTGTGTCTAAAGCATTAGCAGTCTCACCAAGGCTACAGAAACTAAAGCCTGCTTTCAGCATGTCACACAGCACAGAAAAGCTTTTCATCCTTCTATGAAATCTTAGTGCTAAAAAAAAGGTATGGAAGGAGTCATCAGGAGGGGAGCTGGCGGTGTGTGAGTGCTTATTCGTGGTCAGAGACGATTGTTTGAGTAAAACACGCCACTGGAGCTCCTAAGCCCTGTCACCCCTCTGAGACCAAATCAAAAGTGACTGTCCTTCTTAACCCCTCCTCTCAAACCTCTCTCACACACACAGCCCCCCATCACTGAACACATAAAAAAACACCCACGTTCACACACTTAACAGAGCCGTCATGGCGTCACGCACTGTTTGTCCTGGTCACATCACAACAAAGTCACTTTAGGCTCGAGCCAGGCGGCTAAAGAGACGAGACGTGTGATGGAGCGAGAGAATGGGGCTCCATCCTTCTTGTGTTCCTCTTAATGCAGCCTGTCCCTCCGAGCCCTCCTTGACCGCACAGGACCGAGGGGAGACGGACGGAGGTCCCTTTGGACCAAAGCACCACTTTGTCTGATGGAGACGGGGCTTTCACCACAGCCTGGGCCTGAGATTTCACTAAGTATTCTGACATAATGATGGAAAATCACACAACATGTTTTAGCAAATAAAACTCTCCTGATTGACTCTTTATTAAAATTCCTGTTAGTAGGTGGAAGGTTTAACTTGTCTTTTAAAGTGAGCCTGTCAGTTTCATGCACTTTCAGTTATATTTATTCAAAAATGCGGGATTATCAGCTGCTCTGAACACATTAGCATCAAGAGGCTGGTCTACTGATTCAGCTAATCAATCTATATTCAAATTAAAGCCATCTGTTTGATTAATGTTTCAATACTTTATGAAATGAGAATGACATTTGAGTTGTCAAATAAAAAGAAACCCTTTAATGAATATAGAGAACATTTAAAAACATTTTTAATGGCACACAGAGCTGGTTTGAATGTGTTTCTAAAGAACAGCAGCACACAGCAGTGTTTATTACTGCATGTGTACTTTTACATGAACAACGGGCCAAGTACCAGGAAGCAGTAAAACTCACAGTATTTACTACAACCCCTCTCAGTCAGCCAAAACAACATGTCTTACCAAATAAAGGACACTGTTATTAAGTGATGCATTCCTGTACATTTTCAGCTGATGGAGAACAAACATAAGTTCAAATACAGTGTGAGCAAATGAATTCATTAAAACTGCCCTAAAACCCATAAGACTTGGTGGTTCCTAAACATTTCAGCTTTTTAGCAACACAATAGAAGTCACAGAGTCACCAATCCTCGAGGTCCACTATCACACATGCTGCAGGTGTTTCTCTGCTCCAACACACCTGATTCAAATGATTAGATAATTAACTGGAGAACTGGATAAGCTAAAGTGGTGATTAAACCATTCAAAGCAGGTGTGTCGGAGCAGGAAAACATCTAAGATGACATCATGTGAGAATGGTGTTCTGTAAATTAAGTAAAAGATTTTTGACTCAGCTTTGCATCAACAGGGAAAGGATGTTTAAAGTAGGGATGCACCGATACCGATACTGAATGGAATACCGGTGATGAACCAGGCCTTTTAGCTGCATCGATGGATCGATAAAATTGGCAGATACTGATCCGATATTATTTACTACACTTTGTTCCAATTATGAGCAGAGAAATAATGTGACAATTTACATTACTTTACACTGTAACTCAAAAATTACAAATGTCAGATCATTTTGAGGGGCTTTTGGACCAAGTTACATTATGTTTGAGGTTTATTATGTTAGGGTTAGGGTGTTTGCGTTAGTATCAGTGGATATCGGGTATCGACCGATCCACAAAGCCCAAATATCGGGATCGGTATTGAGACTGCAGGATGCATCTATAAAGAGCCCCAAAACAATACTTTTTAAAGAACTGATTCCAGAATAAAAACTGTTGAAAAGACACACTTACATTTTCATGTAGACAACCAAAACAGAACCTGTAAATATCATAACCCTGTCTCTAACCTTTGATCCCATGAGACGCTCTTTTCATCTTCTAGATGCCTTACAGAGCCAGAGAAAGGCCTGGCAGAGGTATTAGAACTGTTTTGGGCCATTTTTGGTTGAAAACTTTCTTACCTGTTGCAGCAAACAGACTAGTTCTGACCGGACAGATGAACCTATACTGACTATAGACAGTATAGGTTGTCTGCTTGGTAATAATTAATCTCTGTTTCTCCAAACTGAGGTTGTTCAAAGAGCTATCTACAACATATAAGATATAAATGGTTCACACACTACTGGAACTATCTATCTCTTTATGCTACACGTGTTTACGTCATGATTCAGATTTAGATTTTCTAAATCGTGTTCACATTAGTTTGCACATTTTATACAAAACGAGGCAAAACGTGACACACTTGTCCTCTTGTAGCGAAGCAGAGGAACAATAGGATGCTTTTCTCAATTAAAACAAAGTAACTGAAGAGAAAAAACAGAGTGAAGTTAAATCTCTAGTATATTTTTGTGTGAACAAATTCTGCATAAACTGAATTAGCACAGAATCCTCCTTCTGTCACATTATTCTGGCCTCATTTTCCTATCATCTTGAAAAATAAAGATGACATTTAGTTTGAAGAAGTTAAGGAAAAATGGCAAGAACCAGTTGTTTTTTAGGTTTCAAAAAGTTAGTGTTTCTGAGCATTTTGCTGTCACAACTTACAGTTTATAACTTTACAGAAAATTTAAAAAATGTAGTTGGACTAAAGTGTTCTTCACACTGCGAGATTGCAGGCAGCTACTTCAAAAAGTTAAACCAACTTCTCACTCTACTTCAACCGCAACGAAATAGTTCCATTAGATTTCAAGGTTTAATAAAATGATGTTGAATCTTCACCTGAATAAGTGATAAATAAACACTGGTGTTCAGTGAGGAAACGCTCACATCGGTGAGTGGCTGTGATGAACATGCAGAACCAGAAAGGTGAATAAGCAAGAAAAGAGGGATGAAGGAGTAGAGCACAATCAGATGCAGGAATGACAGAAACAAGACTGAAACGGAAGGAGACAGGAAGAGAGGAGAGAGTGACTCAGGCAGCCAATATTTTTTAAACAGCTTTGCTTCCACTCAACTGGGCATCAAGGCCATTATCCCGGGGTTAATCCCCAATCCGACGGAGCTGGCAGCCTTCCGGGACAAGCCAGGGTGGCAGTCCATCAACAAGGCAGGCACGGACAAAAATAACACACACTCACGCACGTACATGACAGACACAGGCAGGCATGCAAGCTGCAATTAGAGCAAAACAACACACAAAAAAGCTATTAGATGTAAATGGCTTGTTTTTAGATTTTTTTGTGTGTCATTTTTCTTTTCTGCTGAAAATAAACTATTGTTCATGACTGCATCTGACTTTTTTATGCCCCCCTCCTGTATGTTTTTTGTGTTGTCAGTTTCTCTTGTTTCTTTTATCGCACACCCTCCATCTGTCCACCCTCCCCAACTGCTCTAATCATGCCACATTTTGCTACTCTACCTTGACACTCTCCCTTTTCTCTGTCCTCTTTCTTTTTCTCTGGCCAGTATCCAAGGAGCCAAGGTGGAAGAAGAGATTGACTCAAAGAAGGATAGCCATGTCATGTGGAGAGGGACCAAAGAGGATCCAAGAGGCTTACA
This sequence comes from Callopanchax toddi, assembly GCA_006937965.1. Lineage (NCBI taxonomy): Eukaryota > Metazoa > Chordata > Actinopteri > Cyprinodontiformes > Nothobranchiidae > Callopanchax > Callopanchax toddi. The sequence continues at coordinate 861,869 of SSNR01000049.1, read as the reverse complement.
GAGACTTAACACTGTTCCCTTCATCCCCTGCTATGCCCTCCTAGAGTCCCACCAGCCACCCAGAAACAGAACCCAGACCAGCACCTGCTGACGTCCTCACTGAGACCTTCTCTGTATGATCTGCTGGACGCTCCTGCCCCATAAGCAGGTTCGTCCAGATTATCACACCAACGTGTCAACTTGTGTCTTCTCTTCCTTAGCCACGCAGGTGTTAAACCTACAGTGATCTTACGGAAATCCAGCTATAGTAAGGATGGCCAGGGATCAGCCCAGGGTGACCGCAAAAGAGGTGTGACATTGATGTCGTTCAGCCAAGACACAGCCGTGCCTTGATTGTCCTCACAAACGGTCACTTTTTGACAGATGAAAGAGGATCATCTGCATCATCTTATCTTTTTTTCTGCGTTTCCCTCATGTGAATATGCCTGCGTGGATGTGAGCGTGTGGTTTCTGGGCTATCGTTTTCTCTAGGCCCCTAAGCCTGCCATGTCTCCCATGGTAACTCCCTGACTGACGACCCGGGGCTTAGCCTAAATTCTCTCTCTATTAAAAGCCGTGAAACGCAAATAATGAAACATCTCATTACCACTGTCGGAGAACCCAAAATGAAAGGAGGGGGGGAGGAGGGGGAGGAGAGGGCGGGGAACGACGGTAAAACAACGGCTGAGAAGGTGAGAGGAGAAATGAGCTACAGAGATGGGAAAAAGGAGAGAGAAAAAAGGGAAGGGAGGTGAAAGGATGGGGGCAGATAGCCTTTGTGTGAGTTGTTTTGTTTGATGCATGTTGTTGTTAACAGAGAGTGGTCATGAGTAGTCACCGGTGCTGTAGCTCTGATGGAGGACAGCAGTCAGGGCCAGCTTTCTTAAAACAGACCATTAGCTTTCCATTGCTGTAGTGGATTTTTGTTCATCTACAGTTCTGTGAAAAACTCTCCCCGCCTTACAGGTTTCTTCTGTTTCTGCTTTCTTGTCACACTTGAATGGTTCAGATCAGAAAACTAATTTCATTTTCAGACAAAGATGACCCGAGGAAATCTAAATGCAGCTTTAAAATGATGATTTCATTTATTAAAGGAGAAAGCTATCCAAACCCATGTAGAAATGTAGATGATCATGCTGGCAACAACTACAATCAAGCATTTGTGAAAACTGATAATGAGTCTCCCAAATTGTTGTGGAGGAATATTGTCCCACTCTTAGTATAATTGTTTAAATTCAGCTACACTGGAGGTTTTTCCAGCGTGAAGGGTCTGTTTAAGGTCAAACGTCAGAATTTCTCCTTCAGGATTTTCAGGTAAAGAACAGAATTCATGGTTTCATCAATTACAGCAAGTCGTCCTGGTCCCGAATCAGCAGAACAGCCCCAGATCATCACACTACCACCACCAGTACTGTAGCTCCGTGTACGCGCATCACTCACTGTGTGTAGGCAGTGCACCATTTACCCGGGGGGCGTTATGCTCTGAGATCAGTGGCCAGAGTTTGCGCTCTGTGCCTCCTGCTCTGCACATTTGGCTCCAGTAACTCTCGACACGCATGCCAGATGCGCGCAGGTATCACCGCTGTGCTGAGCTGAGCGGACATATTTTTTAACTAGAGCTCAGGACGTCAGCTCAGCGCACAGATCAGCACCACCCTGCCACTGAGAAACAAACACACCTGAATGGGTTTGGATGCAGAGCTGGGTTTTCCCTCAGACCTGATGTCTAAATGAAACCAGCTGAACTCTGATCAGTTCTGTGTCCATCTGGAGGAAGTAGCTGCAAAATCTGACCAACGTTTTCAGGAAAGGTTTGTCAGTTAAAGGCTAAGTTCACACTGCAGGCTGAAGTGACCCAATCTTACTTTTACATCAGTAACAGACTGAACAAATCTGCACTGGAGGAGGAAAGAAGCAAGATCACATGTAAACAATGGTCTCTATTTTGAGTCAGTTCGGATTTAACTACTTTGAAATTGGTGCAAACATGCTAACATGCTAAGCATCCATATTTAATTCTGTAAATACAGGACATCACAGTGTGTGACGTCACACTTTTTTTGCGCATGTGCTTCAGAACTGTAGACTTTTCATGCTAGAGTCTGATTGCAGTCGCATTTAAACTACAATGTCAGCAACCACATTAAAAATCTGAAACAGAGTTGATTTGAGCATTAAGGCCTGCAGTGTAGCTGTAGCTTTAACTCCAGATTTAACAGGACACACACATTTTTGTCTCGTCAGTCTGCAGAATAATTTCTGACAGACTTAACTTTTAAGAAGTCTGTTTGGTAAATGTGATTCAGGTCTTTGTCTTCTTGTATTCTTTGTTTCCTGGGTTCTTTTGATGTTGATGATGTTGCTTTTTGAGATCTTTTAGCCTGAAGTGATTTCCTAATTCTACAGGTCTGGTAGTAACCAGGCCTGGTGTGGTTAGTGAAACTTTCCATTGAACAGAGTTAATTCTTGGTTTAACAAAAGAGGGGATTTTTTTAAACATAAAGTCAGATTGGTTTGTAGTGTGTTTTTTCCTCAATAAATTAAATCATCAGTTGAAAACGGCACTTTCTCAGGTTATCATTGTCTGATGTTGAAATTTGTTTCCCGACCTGACATATCCATGTGATACATGAAATCACCAAAAGCAAATGTCTTTGTCTGGATTGAAGCTGGGAGGAGGCTGATGGTGTTCATATCACCTGCTGGTAAACTCCCAGCTGAATCACTTCAATGTAAAAACCCCTGATAATGCACCATGGGAACTGGAGTCTTATGGTGTGTCACTGTTAGTTCATGATTCCTGGGAACTATGTGTATGTTTTAATATAATTTTTTCATGCTTTCTCACCCAGAGGGGAACGTCTAAACTGATATGAACAACAGCAAGTCTGGTAAAAGTAAATAGCTTTTCCATTATCAGCAGATATGTTTATGGAAAAATACTGACAAGTTAGAAAATCACAACAAATATATAGTTTTTTAATGTGTCAAAGAATAATGTTAAAAAGAGTTAGATATTCTTAATATTATTGCAAGATGCACCGCATGATGGTATCTGACCATTTCACAGTATGCATATATACATATAAAGAATAATATTATGAATAAATATTAACATCCTTTTTAAGGTAATGGAAACAGAACGGTTCTTTTGTGTGGAACAAATGTTAAATTACACTTGAAACATTGTTAGTGATTTGTATTTGATTCCATCAGGAAACCCGAACACTGGAGAAATCTTTCTACCAGTAAAATATAAAAACAGATTTGTTCTATTTAATGCTAGGGTTAGGTTAAAATGATGATTTCCAGTAGTTTTGGAGAACACTTTTCACTAGAATGCACTGACCAGCTGTTTTGCTGGACAAGAAGTTTGCTGAACATCTCATTATAAAATAATTTCAAAAGCATCCAGTTTACAGGATCTTCATAGAAGTATTACTAGGTTTACTAGTACTAGCAGTAGACCCAAACCCTACAACAAGCACTGATAACTGATAACTCATCTACACTGAAAACCTGAGCTATTATCGCTTCAGCTTCAAATTTCAGCAATTCTGGCCATTATGGTAACATAAAAAAATCAAAAATGTAGATTAGATAAATTACACCTCATAATTATCTCCAGCAAAGACTGGAAATTACAGTCAGACGCACTAGCAGCTCTAGATGAGCAGATAAAGCAAATAACACTACTGCCAATGGCAGTTTCACTAACTCAGTGATGAAATGGCACGCTCTCGTCAAAGACAGCATGGGCCATGCCTGATGGAGGAAGCACTGACTTGGAAGCATGCTTGTAGGGCAGAATAATGATGTGTTTGTTGTTGCATTACCTCATGTGTTGGAGGCAGATAATGCAGATAAATCAGTTTCATACTAAATGTTTGGATTTGTGTGTTGATGGTTATTTCTCTGACAGTGCTGGTGATGATGATGACTAAACTCTATAAATATATATAGTTTGTTTGACCCTCACAGCTAAATGCTCTGTCTGTCTGGTTATGATGATGGTGTTTCTGGACCTGAATAAAGCCATTTTATAACAAAGAGAAAAATATTATAGAATTTTATGCTAATTGCCTTACTGCATCTGACGCTAACTAACAGAGAAATGAATGACAATTGTTTTTCATGTAAGAATCAGACCTTCAAACAATAAATTCCTCCTCGACCGAAGTTTGTTAGAGTCGAATTCAGCCTCGACTCTGTTTAAAAGATAAGCTTTATGTCAGCTATCTGGGAAACAAACATGCGTACTTGTATTCAAGGCTACGTTTTTACCTCTATAAACACTTCGTGGCAGATATCACTCCTTTTGAATGTTTATGTGTCGTATAAAAACACAGACTCATAAGTTTACCTCCCTAATCATGACTGAGAATGAAAATCTCAACATTTTTATTTTTATTTGGCTGAAATGACAATACCAAGGTCGACAGACTCAAAACTCTAGCTCCTTCCCTGTTATACTCCCTCTGCCAGCAACTACTTATTGTGAGTGTGTGTGTGTGTGTGTGTGTGTGTGTGTGTGTGTGTGTGTGTGTGTGTGCGTGCGTGTGTGTGTGTTTGGATGTCCAGACCCTCTCATAGGTCTCATCACAAAACCTGTCACAGCAAAAAAGCAACCTGTCACGACTCAGCTAGACACGACTGTACATGACTGTACCACAAAGAACACAGGCAGCCTGTTCCCGAGCTGTTAAAACAGTCACCAGCTCCAAAGGTCTGAGACGAGAAAACACACACACACTCACACACACATAGACCCAGTAGGGAGGAAGTGAAACAAAGGCTACAGAGAATAAAATTGCAAAAAAAAAAAAAAATGTTTTTTAAAGGATTAATAAATAAATAAGATCACCTATGGGATAAGATTTGTGCCAAAAAGACCAAGCAAAAAATAGAAAAACACACAAAATATATCCAAATACTGCAACCAAAAAGAACACTTCGGAAGCAAAAGTGTGAAACTCAGAATAAAAAAAAAGACTCCAAAATCAAAATAAACTATTTCATAAGTAAATATTTGTTTCTAAACCAAAAACTTTTTTTTTACTTCTGACCATTCATGTTTTAATTCTTTGAAACACCTTTTTGGTTCTGACTTTATGCTGTTTCATTCAGTACCATTTAGGCTTTTATTCTGAAGGGCAAGATTTGGTTCTGACCTTAGCTTTTAGCTTTGCCTCCTTTTTCTTCTGGAACAAATTTCTGCTTCTGATTTTGGAAAAAAGTCTCAGTGGGAGGGGCTAGCTACTGCTTCCATTGCAATTAAAATGAGAAATAACAGCAATACTGATGCAAAATAGAATTTATACATGTAGATTAATTTCAAAATGACAGAAAACATACTCAGTAGTTCAACTGGACAATGAACACAAGTTACTGGACCAGTTCCAGAGAACAGGCTCTGTTCATTTTCAACTGTTTCCTGAACATTTTTTATTCAAAATGTACAAATTAAAGCATCCCACATTCTTAGCAGCTAAAACATGATTTGATTACAGTAATCCTTCCTAAGACTCAGGGATGCCATTTGTTTGCTTATTTTTTTGTCAATGAAGTCATTTGGTAGAACTTTTATATCCACATGATCATCATAAACATTGTTATTATGAATTTCATTTTGAGGCTCTATCTATCACCCACCTTTAATTACACTCACAGAGAGGATCTGACAACAAATCTAAACTTTTTCTCTGTGACTCCATGTTTCACTCATAAGGATCCTAATAAAGGAAGTAGTTTTACTGAGCTATGACACTCCTGGAACATTGATCAGCATTTATAAAGACATCTAGTGACCCAGCTGCTTCTGTGATAGGATAGAATAACACTTTACCTGTTATTCTACATGTCCTTATGATAAACAATGAGTGCACTGTTTTCATCTAAAGAAGATCATGATATAATGATGACAAGGTCAAAAAGCTAAACAACTGATAACAATTCTTCAGTATTGTTATCACTATTAGATCAATAATCCTGTACTAATATTAATATGCTGTTAGGCGGATGAGCCTGTAATGGCTACATTGACAAAAAGAGCTGAAATGGAGGCTGAAGTCATGTCTGACAGTTTGAACTAAACCAGATGGATGCAGCTTCCAGACCTTCTCATTGATAAAGGTGGTAGAAACCATCTCATCCAGCTCCTGTTGTTCAGGCTGGGATGTGTAGATTCATTCTATGAAAAAGAAAGGACATTTTTTCTGTCAAACACATTGTTATGAATGCATTTAATGTACACGTACTGCTGTTAAATAAAACCTGATTACATGTGAGTTTCAGGACTGCTTCGGTATTTTATCTGTGCAACTTTTAGTTGAACTTATTTGGGTTTTCTTGATTGGAAAGAGTAATACAGTTACAGAACCTGAGGACTGAATCAATCCAGTGCTACCACACAAACTACGTGTTTATCCATCATATAGGGCTTCGTTTTAGTTTATTTACTAGACATCAAGTTTAGATCTAGCTGTTTGAACTAAACACAGCAGTGACTCCAGGATTTAGCTGTGAAGAATCAAGCACAGCTTCACATCGTTATTTATGAATGTTGTCAGGGTTGTGTGTGGGAATTTAGAGCAGGTTACAACAGACCTATTCCATCGAATTGTACACCTCCAACGTTATCAATTATTCTTAACAATTATTTTGTTTCCGGTTGTTTTCCCGACATTTTGCGACGTGGTGATGGAACCGGAGTTGGGTCAGGTCAGCAGGACCT
>SSNR01000049.1:679012-852722 GCA_006937965.1 Callopanchax toddi | reverse complement strand
TCTTTTATTAATTCTCAGACTTATTTTTTTGTCAATGAAGTCGTTTGGTAGAACTTTTATATCTACATGATCATCATAAACATTGATATTATGAATTTCATTTTGAGGCTCTATCTATCACCCACCTTTAATTACACTCACAGAGAGGATCTGACAACAAATCTAAACTTTCTCTCTGCGACTCCATGTTTCACTCATAAGGATCCTAATAAAGGAAGTAGTTTTACTGAGCTCTGACACTCCTGGAACATTGATCAGCATTTATAAAGACATCTAGTGACCCAGCTGCTTCTGTGATAGGATAGAATAACACTTTACCTGTTATTCTACATGTCCTTATGATAAACAATGAGTGCACTGTTTTCATCTAAAGAAGATCATGATATAATGATGACAAGGTCAAAAAGCTAAACAACTGATAACAATTCTTCAGTATTGTTATCACTATTAGATCAATAATCCTGTACTAATATTAATATGCTGTTAGGCGGATGAGCCTGTAATGGCTACATTGACAAAAAGAGCTGAAATGGAGGCTGAAGTCATGTCTGACAGTTTGAACTAAACCAGATGGATGCAGCTTCCAGACCTTCTCATTGATAAAGGTGGTAGAAACCATCTCATCCAGCTCCTGTTGTTCAGGCTGGGATGTGTAGATTCATTCTACGAAAAAGAAAGGACATTTTTTCTGTCAAACACATTGTTATGAATGCATTTAATGTACACGTACTGCTGTTAAATAAAACCTGATTACATTTGAGTTTCAGGACTGCTTCGGTATTTTATCTGTGCAACTTTTTGTTGAACTTAATTGGGTTTTCTTGATTGGAAAGAGTAATACAGTTACAGAACCTGAGGACTGAATCAATCCAGTGCTACCACACAAACTACGTGTTTATCCATCATATAGGGCGTTGTTTTAGTTTATTTACTAGACATCAAGTTTAGATCTAGCTGTTTGAACTAAACACAGCAGTGACTCCAGGATTTAGCTGTGAAGAATCAAGCACAGCTTCACATCGTTATTTATGAATGTTGTCAGGGTTGTGTGTGGGAATTTAGAGCAGGTTACAACAGACCTATTCCATCGAATTGTACACCTCCAACGTTATCAATTATTCTTAACAATTATTTTGTTTCCGGTTGTTTTCCCGACATTTTGCGACGTGGTGATGGAACCGGAGTTGGGTCAGGTCAGCAGGACCTGCACCACCGCAGAGACGAGCGCCAGGTCCCCCTCCCAGCTTTTTCCCCACTAATAATCGCACACACTGCGCTCTTTGAGACGACTCAGGGGGGTGAAGGTGCTGCACATGGATCATATCATGGGCGTCGCACCCGTGGGGGATGTGGGTGTTTTAACACCCACACTTTTCTCAGTGAGATCGTTCAACACCCACACTTTTCCAGCCGTTTTACCCCAAACCTCCTCCTGTCTGATTTCTCCTCACAGCATCGCTGTTTGTCCCCTCTCTCTCCTGAGTCCTGTTGCTCCTTGAAACCTGACACCAGCCGGCTGCCGATCACTTCGCTCCTCTCCCCCTCTCTCTCTCCTGCTCTGAACACCGGCCGGTTGGCTGTCAATCAATCGATCAGCTTTGCGCTATAAATCCCGCCTCTCTTGTCATTGTCTAATATTCGGCTTGTGATGAAAATAGTAATACAGCAGGTATTTGCCCAGAAAAAGCTTATTTGATTCTTAATTTACCTGAATATGTCAGCAGAGGTTACCTAAAAAACAGTCTCTCAGTCAGATCCTCACAATCCAGATTTTATTTCCTATTTCTCACTCAGTGGAACAAATATGCAGAAAAGTGTTAGTGAAATTGCTGTAAAAGCTAAAATCCTATTTAAATAAATAAAACATTTATTTTGAATAAATGATAGTTTTTAAACTGAGCCAAAATTATTTAAATTGGCATCAGTTTCAGGAAGAAATGTCAGAGGGTTCATGAAGGTTCACAGCAATAAAATAAGTTTAAGTTATAATTTATAGTTAGTTTGTTAAGTAGTACAGTCAGTTAAAGCAAGTTGAAATATTTTTACAGCTAAATACTTCATTTAACAAGTGATGAACTCTGTAGGTCATAAGTTGAGCTCTATGGTTCAAACTGGATACAATAACACCATACTTAGGTTTAATTTTTGGAAAATGTGAAATGAACTTAGATCATTCAGAAATGTGTTATTAGTAATTCATAATTCAGACTTTATCATAGGTTGCATGTTAGTAAATTGCTGATTAGTGATTAATTTGTCTTTTAATGTCTTGTAATGTTGTTTATTAGAGTCCTGATATTCACATGCACCACCACCATTCACCACTGTGTTTAATGTTACATCCACATGCAATTCTCATGAAACTAAATGTAATAAACCATTTGATGGGATTTTTCTAATGAAAAACAAAAGACAAGCATCCATTAACCCTTTAATGCACAGCAGCCACATAGTGGACAGTAACTTTAACTCAGTTTTCTGTTTATGATGTTGATAAACTTCAATCCACTTCAGGGCAGTGTTAGTCTTTTGTAATATATTAACAATATGGATCATCTTGTATTTAGAATATTGACTGCCTGATGACATCATCAATTCAACATGGCTGAGCATGATGGCCATGTGCTGAGTTCACTAAAATTTCTACAGAAGAATTAAAAATCAGGTTTAAAAATATGATGATGTACAGGAGAGTGTGTTGAGCCATTCTGTGTTTAGAAATTAAATTTCATGTGACAGAGTGAGACCTGACATGTGACCTGATGAGTCTGGTCTTCCTAGGTCACCTCTAAAAGTGACACCTCATGACATTCCTGATGGGTGCACTTCTTGACCAGTAATGCTCAATCCCATAACACACCAGTACACCACCTTAGTCACCACCTAATGTCTTAATATACAGTATTACTTTTTGCACAACATGCACCATTCATTGGTATCCATATATTTTTGTAATGTAGTTAGGTCATTATTTATGTTTATATGTTTTCCAGATGTTTCTTTGTAAATAAAAGTAGTTAAATTAATATTTGATCTTTAAAATAAAAAAAAAACTAGTTACAAAATCAGATTTTTTTTTATAATTTCACTCCTTTGTTGCGCACTGTCCACATACGTGGACAGTAAAAAAACTTCTATATGAAACCATATTATTTTTAAATCAAAATGTTTTTCAGTTTAGGCTCATGTAGATTAATAAAATCAATATTTAAAGAAATATAGAAATGTTTTCATAATGCGTGCATGAAAGGGTTAAGTGTTTCAATTAACAGTCGATGACATCTACAGACCGCATCCCCCACACTTTTGAAAAGCTTGCTACACCCCTGATCATATATAAACGCGTTTAAATAGGATACCTATGGCGCTGCAGCACCGCTACCGTTCGGTTCCGTTCTCTTCGTGCCCTCTCCACCTCCTACCGGAGCAGACTGTCAGACAAAAACCGGAGTATTTCTCAGTTAGGTGCACAGAACCCCCCCCCCCCCATGGGGTGAAAGACAAATGACCAGACGAGGAGAGACTTTTAAAAACAAGACCGCGCAGCGCTGGACCCCCCCCACACCCCGCCCGCTTTATAAATATATATACTGTTACCACGCACGCTTATTATTATACCGCAATATAGATTTTAGGCCATATCACCCAGCCCTAAAATTAAAATGATCTTCAGTCACTTTGAGAAACCATTAACAATCTTGGCGATAGACCATATGCTCAAGGATTAGCATGAGCAGCTAGTTAGCCGCTTCGGTTAGCTTTAAACATAAGACTGTTGAGTGAAAAACATCTTTAACAGTTCAATGACTGTAAATACAACATAATTCATACAATCTAACATTTACAAAACAAAACGGGACTTACCTTGGGGATATTTTCTTATGTCCCGCCGTGTTATTTAGAAGAAATGAATCACATCCGGGTCTGGCTTTCTTCTTCTTCTTTTAAATTGAGTAGTACTAGTGCAGACAGCTAGCGTCACCCCACTCCAAAGCCTCATAACCAATAAGATCGAAGCAGTAGCTAGCCCCTCCCACTGAGACTTTTTTCCAAAATCAGAAGCAGAAATTTGTTCCAGAAGCAAAAGGAGGCAAAGCTAAAAGCTAAGGTCAGAACCAAATCTTGCCCTTCAGAATAAAAGCCTAAATGGTACTGAATGAAACAGCATAAAGTCAGAACCAAAAAGGTGTTTCAAAGAATTAAAACATGAATGGTCAGAAGTAAAAAAAAGTTTTTGGTTTAGAAACAAATATTTACTTATGAAATAGTTTATTTTGATTTTGGAGTCTTTTTTTTTATTCTGAGTTTCACACTTTTGCTTCTGAAGTGTTCTTTTTGGTTGCAATATTTGGATATATTTTGTGTGTTTTTCTATTTTTTTGCTTGGTCTTTTTGGCACAAATCTTATCCCATAGATCACCTTGTACAAAAATATTGTTCCTTAGGGGATAAACGTCTGAAGTGTCTGATGTCGGAAAGCTAATTGCTGTTTGGTAAAATGTGCGGTTTGTGAACGTGTACGTGAATGGCTGAACGGTGGTGACTCACTGCTGGTGGCCGGTTGCTATCTGGTGCCGAGGCGGGTGTCCAGAGTGTGTGTTTGTGTGTGTGAGGGTAACTTGGTGTGACTGTCACTCTGTCAGACAGCAAACAGAGGCCTCTTTCTCAAATCCGCACTGAGCAGCAGATTACAATGAACTCATGCACAGAGGGGAGCAAAAAAAAAAAAAAAAGCCACAGCTTAAGTGTGCACTCGCAGGTTCAACAGGCACACCCTGCATCTCCCCCTCTGAGCAAATATTAGGAAAGACTTTACTCCCTGCAACACTAATAAAACATCCAAGAAACACATAAACAATGTGTTTCTCATATTAACTAAGTCAATAAACAGGATTCACTTATAAATGTTTCTTCAACAGCAGCAGATTTACATATAGATAGAGAAGCAGTTAGAAAAGCACACTTGTGTATAATAGCCCGAGGCGTGTTGTCACTCATCAAGCTGATCAAAAAGCAGCGACTATACAACTCTGATAAATCTTAGAGCGCTTCCACGAATCTGTCCTTCAACAGCAGGAAAAAAAGGAGGTGAGATAAAGGGAGTTGAAATCAAGGGGAGAGGAGAAGAGCATCTAAATATAGAGAAGCTTGCATTTTGGACTCAGAAAAGAGACAGTGAAGGGTAAGAAAGAAAAAGGGAGGGAGGGAGGCACAAGAGGAAGAAGTAGTAGACTTGGAAGGAAAGTGGCACAGAAGCTTCAAATGGAGAACTGAGAGGCGTTCTTAGTGGACTTCTTGAGAACTGGACGTGAAGGCATGACTGGGTTCAATAAACCACACGGCTTCAGCTCGTGTGAGCTTCCCAGCAGCTTCAACACAACATCTGTGGTTATTCAGCTGACTAAATTCAAACAGTCACTACAGACGCAAAATCATTAAAGGTCTTTGTCTCCTTTGTTTCTTTTTCCTTTGCTGTGATTGGCCGAGCGCGGAGCCACTTCTGCAACTTAATGTTGTGATTTCTAAAGCGGCAGACAACAAAAACCTGACACAACGACTCATTTCAAGTAAACTTTCGTGCCTAAAACAAAGCGAGCGGAGCATTTGCATGGGCAGCTGATGGCTGCATGGCTCCAGGGTAAGTCGTTGACTGTGATTGACGAAGATCAGACAAAACGACTCACCTGGATCTCCACGTCTGTCTCTCCAAACTTCCTTTTCTGTCACCCCACCACCCCTCCACCTCCTCTCTGAATCTGTCTATCTGTCGTTTCTCCCTGAGAGTGTTTACTTCAATCTGCTCTGACATTTGACTGTCACCTGTTGACTAGCATTAGCAGCCGCCGCCACTGGCGGGCTTTCAACTCATTTTTTTGCCGCCAACCACTTTTACAGCTGCAAATGCATGCACAGGAGTTGCAAAAGAAACATGACATCAACAAAACCAAAAAACCCTCCAACTTGGAAATCTAATTTTGAAGAAGTCACACATTCCCACGTAGTGAGGCGGCGTCGGGTTTCTGTCCAAAAACACACCAATCAATTTCCACCCTATCTGTGGCACGCACCAGTGCACACATTAGCACTACCTGGGGGAAATGGGGAGCATTAGATAGAAGACGTCAATGGGTAGGGGAGGGATGAGGGGTGAAGAGAGAAAGTAGAAAGGAAAAGGAAACAAAAGCAGACAGAAGACGACTTTAGAACAAAAACACAAGTTAGGGTGATTTGTTTATCTGTGTGTGTGCAAATACAGAGAGAGGAGGCCCGTTGGGGAATTTACCCCTCACCACAGAAAAAGGGAACTGATACAAAGTAGCTCGCAAAACAACCATCATCATTGATAAATACAAGTTTATGTATAAATAATGCATCGAGGAACACTTTTCTAACTCATCTAGGAAACTTACTCTAAGTCTGACATGACAGGCTGCGTGAGCGAAGCTGGTCTCGTGGGGGAGGACAAGCGGACCTCGCCTCTGTGGTTCACTGCTGCCTTAACAGGATGTATAAATACAAGCTGTGGGGTCAAGGGGAAGGATAAAAATGAGAAAGGGAACAGGGAGAAGGTAAAAATGAGAAAAAGGAGTCAAGGAAGGGTAAAATGAGAAATGGAGTAGGGGAGGCCACAGGAGGCACCTGGCCCACTTACAGCAGAGGAGGGGGTGGTGAAGGAGGAGAGGTGGAAGATTAAGAAGAGGGAGGGGGGAAAAGGAAAAAAAAGGAGGTGGGAAAGGATGAGGAGGTGGAAGCTGGAACGCCAGATGAAGGTAAAGGAAAAATAATAGATGTAATAATGGAAATAGAGAGAAGGGCAGAGGAGGAGGTGAAATCAGGAGAGACGAGAGGTGGGGGCTGGAGAAGAAAAGGTGGCCTTGTGACGCCGAGAAAGGAGGTGGCGTATGCGTGAGCAGGGATGAATTGTGCGACTCTCGTCGTGCGCGCGTGTGGGTGTCTAAAAAAATCATGACGAAAAACTAACACCTCACCCAAAGTATGAATAACCGACCGCAACGGGCCAGCGTAAGTTCAGCCTCCTCTCCCTGCACAGTCAAGCAGCCTGCCTATACCACTAATATCCCACTAATACCACCCACAGTCCTCGCTCTACCTCACATCAATGAATATTTCATGTCCTGATGGCACTTTTAAAGCAAAAACTAATTAGCAAATCCAAGTTGATCTGGCATTAGTCATATCAGGCCAATTAAAAGCCCAGTCCTACTGTACATGTTAATGGCAGCGAAGTGGAATAATTGTATGTTGAGCAGGGGAGAGAATGTTAAACAGGCCTTGTTAGCAGCACTTTAGCACTCTAGCCCGAGTCCATGGCTGGATTACAAAACTCTACAAAGCAGAATAATGTTCATCAAAAACACACACACACCTTTAAAAACTCTATCCATTAATTAGTGTGTCGCCATCAATGCTATGGGGTCAGGTCTGATACTTGTGGCTAAAGGAGAGACATAGTTCCAGGGAAAATGATGTGTTTTTATGCTTTGGAGTCAATATTAAACAGAAATCCAAATATTGGCAGAAGTTAGCAGGTCAGGTGTTACGCATCATCAGAGAGAGAAAACTATCCGCTGTTCCACCCCGAGTCCCTGTGGTCGGTCGAGGCTGTGGGGAGGATATTTGTGGGGTATTTGATTTGAGAAAGGTGCACGTTTGTGTGTTTGATACTTTCCAACCCTCCCTCTGTGTGTTTTTTTTTTAACGCCGGAGTTTAGATTGAGACAGACAGCGCCGACACGCACAGACTAAACTGTGCTGCACAAAAGAGCGACGGAATAACAGGAGCTAAAGATCTTTTGTAGTAGATGTCTGTTTCATCACCTCCTTCCATCCCTCCCTCCTTCACGTCTCCCCTCTTTTTCCTCCCTCTCTCTGCCTCTCCAGACTCCTTCTCTCACCTGAGCTTTGATATGGAAATCTCTCACCAGCCAGGAGCCCGGGGCCAGCTGACTGTTTCTAAAGATGTATTTGCTCAAAGACGCTCAATTTCTCATCAAATACTCACACTGTGCGCAAACTCGATCACTGGGAAAATAACAACTAACATCTATGTAGTTATGTGAGGCTTCCAGCAGTTTGCAAACCCCAGACTTTAACACAGAAACTCTCACTTTCAAGTTTCTCGCGGCTGACATAAACTTGGCTAAAATGCTGGTGAGAGTCAAGAACTTTCCCCATCACATTGATGGAGTGTTTAAAAGAAGGGAGTTCCTCGTTTAACTGTCCTGTCAGGTTATTATACCAACCAGCTCCAACTGCAAGGGGATCAAACGTTTCACAAAATACAATGAAATTAGTGAATATTATGAGAAGAGAGACTGGGAGGATAATATTTTCTTGCATAAGAACCGTAATCATGCCGTTCCACATCAGTTCATCGTTAGAGCAGCTGATGCTTCTGATGGGGCTTTTCTATGAATCACTGTTTAGCAAAATGATTATGATTTTTAGGGTTTTCTTGTTTCAGCAAGTAAAATATTTTTGCATTCTAAGATGTGACCTCCTCCACCATTGAATATGTATCTCACTGGGCTGTTTTTTGTTTGTTTGTGACAAACTGCATATGGTTTTTTGAAGGAGTTTCTAAAATGTCTTGACAATATGTCTGACAATAACTGAATCAAAACAAATAGATCTGATCTAAATGTGGTGGAGAGGAGTTTAAAGGAGGGTTGTCAGGAGGAGGAGGAGGATTTTTTTACGGAACAAAGCAGTTTATGAGATTTACACCTGGGATCCATCACTCTGGGATTTTCACTTGTCTGATTTGAGTTTTCCTTTTATTTTTGTTTTGCTCTTTCTCCTTTAAGTCATTGTTTGTTTAGTGATAAAATGATCTGAATAAACTTGAGAAATTAGCAAATTTTAGTTTGACAAAGGCAACATTTTTACATAAACTTTTTCACATGACCAGATTTTGTTTATTGGTCGTCAGATTCCCTGAAAATACAGCAGTGACATTCACTGATCTCACTCACAGGGTAAAACAAAAACACCATGCTTCATTATTCAGACCAGAAATTAGCAAACCATGCTTATCATGTCTCTTCCTCCTTCGTGCTGCTATTTCAGTGTAAGCAGCATATATTTTTCTACTTGAATAAAACAATTTTTTTAGATTTTGCTGGGAAAATAGAGAATAGTGATTCATATTTAGCAAGAATCATGCCCCCTACTTCATGGCCACTTCATCACTTAACTGTAAAAATGATAGAATTTTCTGAGAAGAGTTGAAAATAGAACAAATGACTGCAGCATAAAAAGATAATGTCAAACTAAAAGAAGAAAAACGTTTTAAATATTTCACAGAAAGCTGACTGAGAGGATTACACGCGTGTTGCTGTCTCTAGTCTGGCATGTGAAACAACTGCTGCAGTCACTTGTTGCACCATTGTTCTGATGCCTTCTGAAAACGTGCAAACTCCAGTCCACTTTATTTAGAAAGCCCTATTAAAAACAACAACAAAGGCTGACTAAAGAGCTGTACATAAAAAACAAACATAACAACAAGCACAGGGCAAAGGATAAAAATAAATATAAGTAAAAGGATGAAACATTAAAACACAGAGGTATAGAGTTAAGATGAGGTCATTGTTCTGGGTCAAAGGCCAGGGAACAAAATTTAGTTTTTTTTAATGAGATTTTAAAACACTAAAGGTCAATTCATCCTCCACGAGAAGAAAGAACAGTTCTCGCTGGGGGTCTCCGAGAACAAACATGATGTAATTTTGTTCTTGTAGCCCCAGTTCGGCAGCGCTAACGGCTTGTTCTTACAGCTGAGCAGAACTTTTTTCTGCAGGGGAATTGGTCAGAAAGGGAGAATGAGCGTGGTTAGTGCAGTTAGCGGTTGACTGTACGTTGATGTAACTTTTTCTCCGGTGCCTGCTGTGCGCGAACGGACCTGAGCAGTCATACTGGTCTGGATCGACCAGAGCGAACCCATTGCGGCCCACGCTGTTCTGTGGCTGGACATCCCCCCACACACACACAAACACACCTGATACACACACCTATATAACACATCACTGAAGTTTGGCAGCTGAGTTCTCAGGGAGTATGAATAATCCCTGACAAAACAAACTTTTTTCTTGTTCTCAAAGCTCCCCCAGCGAGAATAAAGTTCTTGCTTCTCGTGAATTGGCCTTAGGTGAGGAGTCCACCTAACATGCAGAGGTAACTCATTCCAGAGCTTTGGTCCTGCAACAGAAACAGTTCTGTCACCTCTAGACTTGTATCTTGTCTTTAGAACCGTTAAAAGGCTGACTTCAGAGAGCGAGGCGGGACGCACGGCTGCAGCAGATCAGACAGATAAGAGGAGGAAGAAACTTTAAGACTTAAAAACAAATAAAAGTTGTTTTAATTAGAATTTAACTTAATTCTGAGGTGGACTGTTAACCAGTGAAGGTGAACCCGCGAAAAATCAAGTTTTAAGATTTTAAACTAGCTGCAGACGAGTGACACAGAAGCCTGACTGATGCCAAGAAGTAGTCCACTGCAATGACGAAGTTGAGATGTTATAATAGCATTGATCAGTGTCTCAAGTTTTCTGTAAGGATGGACTTAATTCTGGACAAACACCTCAGCTTAACAAAGCAGGACGTTACTGTAGCATTACCTGACTGTTTAGATTCAGACAGGAATCCAAGATTTCTGATGATGTATTTCTCATAAGGTGAGGAAAGGTCAGGACAGGAGTCTGCTGCTGCTGCTGGATGTAAAAAACAAACAGTAACTTCTGTTTTACTCTCATTGAAATGCAAAACATCCAAATCCTGATGTCGACCAGACAGTCAAGGAGGGGCTGGATTGAACCAGTGTGACTCTGAGGGAAGTTCATCTGATAATCATTTGCATTAAAACGGAAGGAAACGTTATGCTTGCATAAAAATGCACTCAGCGACAGCAGGTATAAATAAAAAAGAATCCTAGAATGATACCTTGTGGTACCCTCCACAATAACAAAAATATTAAACTGGCGACAGAAAATACTTTTTAAAAAGTCCATGATGCTAATAATAACATGCATTGCATGAAGGTGAGGTACCAGCTGGGTGGAAGCTCTCTGCTCCACATTCCTAAATAAAAAGGAAAACACACCCACAAAGTGAAGTCCCTCATCTGTTTTCTCAGGAATGTGCGATCCTAAAAGGTGTTTTGCAACATCTCTTCAACAAAAAGAAAGTTTGTGCTTTCTTTCTTTCATTCTCGTTGTTAAATCATTTTTATCATTTAATCTCAGCCGTAGTAAAGGGATGTGTGTTTGCGTCACGACTTTTCTTTTCTCTCTTTCTTGGAAAATCACAGCTGAAAATCACCTTCCAATACAAAACGTAGGGAACAAAAGAAGAAACGAAAGCGGGATTATTGTTCTCACTGGCATTATATTGTAGATCCATGCACACACATACACACACACACACACACACACACAGAGAAGTATGAAATATTCATATCTATGTGAAAAGACAAGTGGGGTGGTGGAGAGTGTGTGGTCTGAGGAGGAGGGGACTAAAAAAACTCACCTGCTCTCTCTGCTGGGAGGGGATGAGCATGTCAGATAGGTGGATAGGGAGGCCAGCTGTAACACACACACACACACACAACCCCCACAGCATCCATGCAACTCCACGGGGATTTGGAACACCTGTATTCAGCACTGCACAATGAGCTATAGACGCAGTTAAGCTAAAGGGCCTTGGGAGTTATTAGGCGGGTGGGGGGATGGAGCCGGTTCAGGTCTGTGGGTTAACGCGCTTGTGTGTGTCTGTGTGTGATTGTATCTGCTGAGCAACAGATAGAGCGAGTTGTTTAAAAGCTCCAGAGAGATGTGGCTGGTCGTGTACGATGTCTGAGTGCAAACGGTTCGTTCTGCAGAGTGTTACCCAAACAGATGTTCTCATTAACAACAGAGGGCTAACCGGATGAAAGACCTGACAGATACACACACACACACACACACACACGCACACACAGGTGAGGAGAGGCTGTTTAAGGTGAACAAATGGGCTTTTAAACAACTTTTGCTCTTTTTAAAAGGTTTCTGCAGGACACACTTATGTCACGTTGTACATAATGACATGTAAGAGTTGCAGGGGGGCTGAAGGCTAAAGAAGCTAACCTGCTACCACACAGCTCAGTCCATAACCTGCATGGGAGCACTGAGCACCCCCTACACACACACACACACACACACACACACACACACACACTGCAAAGAGCCATGCTTCAAACTTGTCTGCCATTCAAACAAATCTCATGTCTCATTTCCTCACTGTTTTCTCACCTTACTGCACCTCTGCAGCTTCCTAACAACTCCACACCATGTGTGTGTGTGTGTGTGTATGTGTGTGTGTGGTCCAGTGTAACAATATGCACCACCTTAAACAAACACCACACAGTACTATGACTTCAACTAGAGAAAAGAAAAAAAAGAAAGAGATCAGAGCAAATTTAACCCACTAATGTTGTTTAATCAACTTCAAAAGTCCATTCATGATAGAAAGCACAAGAGGAGAGCGCCTCCACTCCTGCTCTGCAACCCCACCAGCACACGCGCTGCTAATATTTTTTCCATCTTTTGGCCGATCTCGCCTACACTCCTCCTCCACTCATCCTTGAAGCTGTTGTCTTGGTCTGTATTACATTTTCCCTGTGGAACACACAGATGGAGGTGCAGACGCAGACACACACACATACACACACACACACACACACACATAAACACATACAACACCACTGTTCTTGTAGAGATAGTACTACACAGCCCCACCTTGGGAAAGCAGCTCAGTGGTGTAGCAGGAGGTGGAGGAGGAGGTGGCGGGGAGCTACAAAGTATTCTGGAAGATAATCTGCGAGGTGACGGTGTGCACTGCGAGTTTATTTGCCCTAATGCTATTTGGATTGCAAGCATTAAATGCAGATAATTGAGCTTTATCCTGCTCATGACGACACGCACGCACAGTCGCACACAAACACACACTCACAGAGACACACACGGACAAACAAGCCAATGGTAATTGAATAACAGAATAAAGGACTTTGGAGGGTTTATCATATCAAGCGCCAACTCTTAACTCAGTGGTTGGAAGGACAAAACATCTAGCTAAATCCACTGAGGCCTAAGACAATTTGGAAAAATGGCTTGATGGTCTCTTAATCCCGGAGATCCAGTTAGTAGCTGTCCCAACAAAAGAAAAGGCCTAGATCTTACAGCTGGACATGTAAGAGTGTGTGCCAAAAGAGTGCACGTTAAAGCAAGTGTCGACTTGTAATGATACATCCCAAATAAAAGGTTTAATTACACAGAAAAAAACTAAGAAGGGACGTTTTGGTGAATATGTAAAGATTTAATTGGCTTTAAGTTAATAATAAATGTGTAAATGTGCAATTTTTGTTCTCATTGGCTTTTTACTCCACATGCGGGAAAAAATCAGTAAATACAAATTTTTAAATAATAATTTAAAAAGTTGACAAATGATACTGGGTGACACTAATCTGTCTCTTGTGTCTCACCTGGCTTACTGAAGGCCGGGGCAGATGAACACTGAACACACAGTGCAGGTGAAGGGGGGTTGTCCCCACTGTCACATGGCAGAAAATGGAGGAACTGACCAGGTTAAGACAGCACACACGCGCGCGCGCGCACACACACACACACACACACACAGAATGGGACAGACAGACTGAGAGACATTCAGCTTCAGTCCTCCAGAACAGAAAACACTTGATGCTTCTGCCTTCAACTCTCATCAGATCAGATCACGACCAGCCGAATTTAAATCACTAATCCAAAACTATTTGAACTAAAACATCACTATTTACTGCCATTCCTGTCTGATGCAGCATGAAGTTGGAGAACTCCCCCTTTTAAACTGGGAGGAGAGTTTAAGCCCATCATCACTATAAGCCTGACAATTTCCCCTCTCAGTCTGATCTGTTCAAAACTTTATGGCCCCATCAAACTCAGATCAGCTGCTCTGACCTCCTCCTGCAGCAACCCGAACACTAAAACGCGCCTTTGATAATAAACGCAGACAAGATCCCAAAATCAAAAACCAGTGGCTTCAATTTGAACGCAGTTCGGATCCAGACAAAACTACAGCCTGATGGGTTTAAATTGTCCATCACGATCTGCAGCACAACGTGTCCGATGTGTGTATCGCTTCGGAGGATGACAGCTCCTCCAAATATCAACACGCGCAGTAAGGCAGCTGGCTGTCACGTATGGAACAGGTAGGCGTACTTTCAGGCTGCCGCCTGCTCGCTCGGTCGGCTGAGTTGCTGTCAGAATACCCTCCAGCTCCTGGTTAACATGATGCCACTGGGAAAGGGTCATGATAATAACAATAATAATAGAGAACAGACGGGCCTTCACGGCTCAAACAGCGGCACAAACCGACAAGAGTTGCGTTTTGTGACATGACGTCTCCAACCTGTGCGCACCAACTCTATCAGCTGTAGACGCGACGGATCCGTGAGGCACCAAACTAATTGTTGAGAAGAGGGGATAAAGCGCAAAGACTGCGACGTACGTCTGGATGAAACCTGTTCCTAGAATAAAGGCTTTATATAGGAGGGGGGGTCAGACATACCTGTTACCCCATGGGGTCTGGGGTGGCCGCGGTGTCGGTCCTTCGGAGTCCAATCTGCTGTGACAACCCGAGAGAAGAAAGGAGGGGATGTCCAAAGCGTTGGGTACCGTCCCTCCTCTCCCCTGGATGGTGTTGTTGTTATTTTTTAATGTTATTCCCCCGATTTCTCCAACAACTCCCCTCTCCTCTTCCTCCACCAGCCCCCTTTTCTTTCTCTCTTTCCCTCCCCTGCTTTTCCGTGTCTTGGTATCAGGAGCCTCCTCCCCCCCTCCTTCCCCTCCTCCTCTGGGCAAGTCTATATCTCTCTCTCTCTTCCTCTCCCTCGTTCTCTCTCTATCTCGTTCTCCTCCTCCAACACACTCACACACACTCTCTTAGAGTCAGGAAATGAAACAACGTAAAGCCACACACAGTGCGTAACCATATGATCTCAGAGATGTGAAACTCCAATAATAATAATAATAATAATAATAATAATAATAATAATAATAATAATAATAATAATAATAATAATAATAATAATAATTTGTTGTGATGTAATTGAGTGTTTTTAATTTCCAGTCTGCGCATCTGTTGCCACAAGGCTCTGCTCTATTCTGACCAGGGGTTTACTGTAACTGACCCCCC
Organism: Callopanchax toddi; assembly: GCA_006937965.1. NCBI lineage: Eukaryota > Metazoa > Chordata > Actinopteri > Cyprinodontiformes > Nothobranchiidae > Callopanchax > Callopanchax toddi. Next base: position 837,486 of record SSNR01000049.1, on the reverse strand, counting down.
CTTGTGGTGACAATAAGAAAACACAAGCCAGTCACCTTAAAAATAGAAGAAGACGTAGAAGAAGAAGAGGGCTCCCTTTCACAGTTTGACAGAGGTTGGAAAACACCTTTAACAGCCCTGTGATGTGCACCATGCAGGTCTTTTTCCCAAAAACTCTGGGGTAATTCCACTTCAGCTCGACCTTCCCTTTATTACAAGTGAAGGATTTTCCTCCCTGCGTGTTTTGAAGCTTTTGGGGGTTTGACAGATGTCATAGAGTTCTGCGTGACATTCGTTGCACTTCCTGTTATTACAGTACAGAGCTCTTCCCACTATGATAATCATCATGGTCTTACAGTAATGAGCAATTTCTCAGTTTCAAGGAAACACTTTGGTGATCTCTTGAAGTGCTCCTCCTGATCAATAGTTCTTCAGGCTTTCTGAAGGTGTTTCAGTATTTTTCTTTAAATATTGGCTACTTTTTCACTCTGACACCTTGGAAGCAATGTCCAATGAAATCAGGGGTGATTTAAAACTTTTTTAAACAGACATGTAAGCAATCATGTGAGAGTTTTTACATAACAATTCAAAAAGCTCAAAATATTTTATTAAAAGTATAAAGTTGTGGACCAAAGCTTAATATTATCAGTGAAACATCCAAAGTTATAAAGTTCTGGTTTGTCTGAGGAGTTAATGTGATCTTATTGATCCTGATACATCAGATCAAACACTCAGACTGCTGTAGTTGATGTGAGCGACACTTCTTTAGCTAATTATCTAAAGATTCAGTTATTTAGTTCCCAACTTGAGACCCTTAGATAGTTGATGGATAAATTGGAGTTTTTCAGGAGAATACAAATGATCTAATATTGCACATAATGATGAATACAGTCATGCATGTGTTTTTCTACATCATTAACTCAACAATTCCTCCTCCTGAGGTTATTCCTCCAATCTCCACCAGACAAGACTACTGTGTTCAAAGTTCACACAGTCCAGTTTCCAGAAAAGCTTTGGGATGATTTCTGAAATGGAAAAACAAGTGGAAATCAATCACAAATGAAAAATGATGCAAAGGCAACATGACAATTATGGAATTAGGAAAATGTATTATTTTGTGAAAAGTGGAAACTCGTTTTGAAGCTTGAAGCTTTGTATTTGTGAAGCTGATATAGTCGTGTTATTCAGATAAAAAAGAGAAATGTTCATCACTGTGATTTAGTAAATAGTTCAACAACACACACAAAGGAATCAATAGGGTTTTTTTTACAGTATGTGTCGATTTCACTTTAATAGTGAAAGTAAACAACCTTGTTTAAAAAAAAAAAAAAAAAAGATAGTCGCTCTGTTGTGTTTTGGTGATTGCTGAACAGAGGTGGCATAACTAGGAAGTTAAGGCAGAAAGAAACCAAAACACCTTCTATTGGCTGGCTGCAGTTTGAGTTTTAAGGCCCGCCCTTTATGTAAATGAATGAGATGTTGTCCTGAATGACCAAAACATAAAAATGCCTCCAGCTGTATTCAAACAATCATTTTCTCATACAAATGTTGTTGTAACACACACACACACACTCACCAGCACGGCCCTGTGACTGCCTCATCGCCGACTCCCCAGTCTGTGATTGGTGGATCAGTTTTGAGCCCACATTCATCCTCTGTACTTTTACACCGAAGCAGTGAAGGCGTATCAGGCCTGGCTTGTTTGAGAAGGCGAAGTGTGAAAATGTTTCCCACAAGAGGCAAAAAACAAATTAGATAAATGTTATCTCCTGGTTTTTAACCAAATATGAACAATTACACTTCATTTGCTGTAAATAAATGGCAAAATTCAGACGAGCATTGACACAAGTTGTGTGTCAATTTGTGTCTGGTTGTGGGTCCGTACAGTGAACTTTGTGTGATAATGTCAACAGAAATGAGGAACTGCAGACGGGCTCATTTCTTGGGAAATCAGAATATATGGGCTGTGACCAGGAATCGGTGTGTTTGAGGAAGTGGGAAATCTTTATGGGGAAGAGAGTGGGCAGCACTCATATATGTGTGTGTGTGTGTGTGTGTGTGTGTGTGTGTGTGTGTGTGTGTGTGTGTGTGTGTGTGTGTGTGTGTGTGTGAAGAGAAAATGATGTGTAGCCTAACACAGCGGGGTGGGTGAGCTGTGCCTCTATTAGGCCTGGTATTTGGCGGCTGAAGGCCAGAGAGCAGCGTGCCAGGCCATGTGGATTACGGCTGTAGGACTGTAATGCCGAGCACATCCCTCTCTCATACACACACAAACACACTTCCAAGCAGGCTCTGCAAACACAATCCCTTCTTGAAACAAGCTGCTTTACTCAAAGCTGTGCTCCCTCATGCCAACACGGCTTTCCAATCCGCCTGACACGACGTGCTCGATCCCAGTGCCACTTCCTCCACGGCCCTGCTGCCCGTCTCCCCCTCTGCAGCTCATGGATGGGTTTAGGCAACATTAGGCAACTTACTCTTGTTTCTACACCTAGCAACACTCATTGTGACAATCCATGGAGACAAAGCCACTGTGTGAAGACAAAGGAGGATTTTGTGAATTAAGAGATTGTGTGATGTGGTGTTTGAGTAGCGTTAAAGTTCAGGAGTTCCTGCAACACATGGGTGTGTTACGAGCTCTAGCTTTACCCTCACTCACCATCAACAGTTGGATTGTAAATTATTTATCTAAAATGCTATTTTCCTAAAAGTTAATGGAAGATCATTTAAACTGATGAATACTTAGAATTTGTCCCAAATAATGTTTTATGGTGAATTTTGTTTTTAAACAATATTTAAAAGGAACTAGCACTAAGGAAGGTTAAATAACAAATGAGGTTTAAGATCATCTTAGAATGAGGATGCAAGTATTGGAAAATAGTAATAAAAACAAAAAACTGAAAATAAGCTGATTAGTTATGAAATAAACACCACTTTAATAAAAACAGCAAACATTAAACAGTGAAAAAAGACAAATAAAACAATGAAACATAACTAAGCATCCAAACTAAAAGAAAAATGTTTTTATTAATAGTTTTCATAACTGATAATCAGTAAAACACAAACTTGTTAGACAATTATACAAAAAAAACTTTAAAATGACTGTTTTGTCTTTTTAAAATCACTAAGGTAAAACTAAATGACTAATTGGCCTTTCATATATTCCACATACTGTAGCAAAATAGTTCACTAAAATCCTCTAACGTCCCCAAAAAAAGAAATTCTTTCATTTATGCATATTATTCATTTATGGCATTAAGGGTTATAATATAATGTAATATTAGTGTTAATCTTTTATTCAAACACTATAGATTTCAGTTTACCTTAGTAGTATTTTTTCAGTTACTGTAAGTTTGGTTCATGTTTTATAATAAATGTCCTCTGTGAGTGGTCGACCTGCCAGTTAACGTGTGAACCAGCTTTGTCTTCTGCCAACATGGAGATCAGGACTGAAATGTTTAACATCTTTTCAAACTCACACGTTTATGTTATGTCACTAGTCCATCATGTTTTGAAGTCTTGTTATCGCCTGGTTCAGCATTAGAATACCTTGATGAACTTCATTTTCTAAAATGTGTATCGAATACTTTGTGAGGAATATTGTGGTTTTATTGAAAAGCACAAATGTCTGAACACCACCAGAGAAAAACGTGTTTTGATGAGTAGAGGAAAGGAAGGATGATTTTTAACACATAAAAAAAGTAAACTATTGACCAAGGCAGCCCAAACCTCTGTTCCTGCTCCACCATGCTGAAGACTAGATGTTTCCCAAGTCCATTATTCGGAGGAGGAGGTTTTTGATCTGTAAAAATTATCTTTATTTTACGTATTTATAATTGAAGCTGCAGTCATTAAACATACACCTAAAATTCCTTAAATCCAATTAGCATCCATGTTTAAGCGATCGGAGTGAGAAAAGTTCAGTGAGGCTGATTTATTACCTTCAGCTTATCTAACATTACCTCTGTTGCTCCTTTAGTTGTTTCTATTTTGGGTCAGCGATGTTGAAGATTGTTCTCTCTAAGCTGCCTGAGAGCCAGATAATAGCAGACCAGTACCCTGAAGGTTTCTAAATTGTTCCTGACCATCAGATCTGGCCACCTTTCATACAGAAGTTACAGTTGATCCTCCAGATGTTGCCCAGATAACCTGCAGCTGTTTGAACTGCTGCTCTTGGAATCTGAAGTTGCACAGGAACAGCTCCAGGAAACATTTCTATCTTTAGTTTCTTTAGACTTTCCAGTGAGAGCTGTCAAACAGTCTTGTTGTATGTTGGCACAAAGGAGCTATCAGTCATGTTCACTAACAGGAAGTTAAAAGGTTCTGGTGAGCTGACAGACATTTTGGAGCTTTCAGTACCACTGAATGAATAATTTGAGTGGGTGTATGGATGTTTGGAGCTAAAATGTAAGCATGTTAAGCATATGTTGATTTTAGACAACAATATCTTAAAACATTTTCACTTTTTTCTGTTCTAACACTTTATTTGCTGTTAGGGCAGAAGAAAAGCAGGGACTGAGACTTCAGCCCTTTCACTCTGGGGCTATCCCTTATTGCTGATCTTGGTTATGGTGTTCATGGACAAGATCTCAAGATGTAGTTATGGAGATGAGGGTGTCTGGTTTAGGAACCTTGTGGTCTCATCTCTGCTTTTTGCAGATGATCTGCTTCTGTTGGTATCTCCAAGTCATGACCTTTAATGTGCACTGGGGTGGTTCATAGTCAAATGTAAAGATGAGAGTCATCTCCTCCAAGTTGGACGTCATGGTTCTTGACTTAAAAGGTTTAGAATACACCTCTTATTTTATTTGGGTGTGAGTTTCTGCCTCAAACAGAAGAGTTGATCTATCTTGGAGTCATGTCTGTGAGTAATGAAGTAACAGATGGAACAATGAATCAGGGCTTTGTCTATAGAGTGTTTCTCCAGTGGTGAAGAAAAAGGCAAGGTCGAGATCTGGATCATGAGCAAAAGAATGAACTTCCAGATTCAAGCAGCTGAAATGAGCTTCCTCCATAGGATGGCTGGGCTCAGCCTTAGAGACGAGGTGAGGAGCTCCGTCATCCAAGGGGAGCTCAGGGTAGAGCTGCTGCTCTTCCACTTCGAAAGGAGTCAGCTGAGTTGGTTTGGACATCTGATTAGGAGGTTTTCCAGGCACATCCCACTGAGACGAGGCCAGGGGGCAAAGTCAGAACACTGGAAGGAATATATATCTGTGTTCTGGGAATGCCTTAGGGTCCCTCAAAAGGAGCTGGAGGGTGTAGCTGGGGAGAGATTTTACCTCCATGGCCCAGCCTCAGATAAGTGGTGGAACATGGATGTATGAATGCTTCCTTTTAAAGGAACAATCCCTTCCCTGTTGTATTTCCTTGTTCCACATAAACATAAAACTGAGAAATTCACTTGTACTTTAAGTTATTCATTCAAGAAAGAAAAGAATAGAGCTGGCAGAGAGAAATCATAATGTTTTATCTGTGGTGTCAAATCTCAAAAAGGTTCTGGGTTCAAATCTCAGCTGGGCTTTTCTCTGTGTTTTCTGATGCATGTGTGAGTTTTCTTCAAGTACTCTAGTTTCCTGCCACAGTCCAAAAACGTGCATGTTGGGTTAATTAGTTAATCTTAATCAATCTTAGGTATGAAATGGTGCGTTTTTGTGTCTGTGATGGACTGTTGACCCATCCAGGGTGTACCCTGCTTCATGAACAATAACCTCGGAAATAGGCTCCACCCCCTCACAGCTACAAACTGGACAAAACTTATTCCAAACACAGATAGCCAGATGGGTCGACAATTGCACAAAGATCAGAACCAAACTTTTGGACAACTTTTTAAATGGACCCTTCGTTGCCTACCCTGGCCTGCACGTGAACACTGCTTTGTAAACGGGAACATTAAATAAAAAAACAGCAGAAAAATCTACAACTGTCATAAAAAATTAAACAGCGCATTCTCAAAGTGCAATCCATTACTCTTCACTATCAATTTCCCATGGAGAACAGCTGTGCACTGCTTGTGCCATCCTAACGCTGCGTGTATAGGCAGCAGCGCCCGCGGCTGAATGAACGCTATCTCTACCAGGTGCAGGCAGGGGTTGGAAGAAGGCTACACAAAGAGGTGTTTGGCACTAGGTGAGACACAACAACACGTGTGAAGGTGCAGCTTAGTGATACTCAAATCAGTATTGGGGAATGACAAGGCTTTTTATAAAGAGCCCTCCCTCGGGGAGAAAGAACAAATTATGAGTATTGGAACAAAGTCCACTGGAAGTAGGAAGGAGGAAAGGAAGGTAAGGGCTGAAGGACACGAGAGAAGGAAGGAGGAAAGAAAAGGACCTGAAGAATGAGCAGATTGCTCGACGAGAGTGTAAATGAATGAGCCACAGTGAAGAATGACACCAGGAAAAGCAGAATGAATGGAGGTTATTGGATTTAAAGGCTGTATAATCATCTGGAGGATACAGAGAGTGTGTTTGTGCTTGCTGCCCACACATTCTGTTCCTGTGTGAAGGCAACGTGCAGAAGGGTGGTGGTGGTGGTGGTGGAGGTGGCAGGGACTGAAGCTGTTCACACCACTGCCTGTCCTTGTGTCACCCACAGGACTTTATGTCCTCCCCTAAAGCGGCATGCCTTCACATCTATCATATATATATATGATGAAAAGATGCCTGCGGATAGCGCGCACATCACCCTTCACACGGAGGTGTTCTTTGATAAAAATTACTCCTTGCTGACCTCACTGTGTCCAGTGTTGGATGTGGAAACAAAAGACAACAGAAGAAGTATATCTGACAGTTCAGGGCAGGAGAGAGAAGTAAGCAGACTTACATCCAGGCTTTTCATCATGATTTGTGTGGATTTGGCTCCTGGCTGCCTTCGTCTAACCCTGCTAGCCACTTTACTTTAGGGGAATTCAGAGCTTTTCTGTTTATCATATTCTACTTCTCTGTTTTATGAATTCTACATTAAGCCGCCCTCTCTTCATCTGCATCTTGCCATCTTTCTCCGTCTGCATGTCTACCCTCTTGATCCCTTCCTCCACTACCCCCTCCAAATCTCATTTACTCTATTGGAAGAAGAGAGGGAGAAAAAAACAGAAAGAGAGAGGAAAGTAGGAGGAGTACAAAACGACCTTCTCTTCCCCGAAGCTAGAACATCTTCTTATTGTGGAGGTCACCGTCTCAGTTCAGCCCCACGCTCTGAACACTACTCTGCTTGTTTTAATGATGCACAGAGCGGAGGGAGAAGGAGGGAGGACGAGATCCACATAGGCAAACTAACATAGTAACGGAGAGGGAGAAGGAAAAAGAAAGGGGGGAGTGGATGAGCATGCGAGGACTTGGCTATTTTTTTCTAATGACTCCGCTCACCCCCACCCCCTTTCTCCCACCTTCCCTCCCCCTCTCCAGTGCAGGAAGTGCACCTCTCTTTCCACATCCATCTTGAAAGGTCCTTCTAAGCTGTCTAACCTCTCAGCTATATTATATATTGTTGCTTGCCTCAACCCACACTGAAACCTGGGTTGCTATGCTACAATATTATGACCTCTCATCTCCTCTCCTCCACTACATTTCCTTTCACACTGCGTCCTCTGGTTTCAGCAGGGAGGAAGGGGAAGGGGTTAACAGCAGCCTCCCCCCTTCAGACTCTCCCCCATCAGGACTCTGCGTCTCTCTGATGACCTTCTTGAGCTCAGTCATGCTGTCTGATTTGACCCTGCTGACCATATGAGGTCATGACCCCAATTCCACAATCACTATCTATCTATCTATCTATCTATCTATCTATCTATCTATCTATCTATCTATCTATCTATCTATCTATCTATCTATCTATCTATCTATCTATCTATCTATCTATCTATCTATCTATCTATCTATCTATCTATCTATCATCTACCTATCTATCTATCTATCATCTATCTATCTATCTATCTATCTATCTATCTATCTATCTATCTATCTATCTATCTATCTATCTATCTATCTATCTATCTATCTATCTATCTATCTATCTATCTATCTATCTATCTATCTATCTGTCCACACTGAGAAATTTTTATTTTAATTAAATTCAAACCAACTCAGTATATATTATGAAAACGGATAAAAACTACAGTTGAATAAAAAAGCAACACATCCCTCTGAAATATATTTGCATAAATTGAAAACACAAAAAGTTTGAACTAAAGTTAGAGCACATTTTCAGGAATATATTTGGTTGTTGTTTTTTTCCCATCACGACTGCACTGATACAGATATAGGTTGTTGAGAACTGCTGCTTGTGGAATACTCAAACCCAAATCGTAACGCAAAGCCAAAATGTTGTGTTACATCATCCATCTCCAATCCCTTCCTCCTCCTCCTCTCCCTTCTCCTCCTCCTCCTCGTTCTTTCCCTCTGCCATCCTCCTCTTTCTCTCTTATCTCTGCTGGCCCCGTCTCTTGGGGGTCGTTCGTTTTTGTCATAATCACCTTGGAGATTGGGGACCGGTGCCCATGGCAGAGCTAAGCTGAGCAGAGAAGAGGAGGAGGAGGGAAGAGAATGATATAGAGGGGAGAGGATGGGTGGGGGGGGTGTTAAGATGAGCAGTGGAGGACAGTTTTGTGGGTGGTGGTGGTGTTATGGCGGTGGTGGGGGGTGACGGCTTGTCTGGCTCAGCCCCAGCTAATGTGAGGGGACAGCCTTGGCTTTGCCTTAACTGCGCTCGCGCCGTCGATGCCAGGCAGAGCAGGGAACAGAGAATAGATGGATGAAACGCTCTCCTTTTCAGAGCTGCCTTCTCCCGCCTGCACTGACTGTATTCTGAGGCGCGTGGGGCCTCGATGTCACACCCTGTAGGTGTTTAAGCTGCTTACTTACATCGACGGGAGAAAGAGATGAGGCAACAGAAGACAGGGAGACAGAGAGGGAGAATGGGGAAGTTAGAGGAAGATAGGGGGCGGAGGTCACAGTTGTGGGAGGCTTTAAATGTGCAAGTATTCTGGTCTGGACTTTTTTTAACTGCAAAAAAATAATGGTGGGGGAGAGTCACGAGGGTATCAGCAGCGTCGTTGGTGTGTTTCTAGGTGTGACAATTAGATACGGCTCTGACAAAGACAAATGAGACAAGGCAAAGTTGTAGCAGGGTGATAAGATAAGTATTTTTCTTCAGCCACAACCTGCTGCTTTACACTCCTCGATAAGCAGAGGCTGACTGGGAAGGCGTGGGATGCACCAGTCAGGAGACTCTTTCTGCAGAATCAGGAGCTATAGGGTCGCAGTGCGCTGCATGCAAGTTTTTAAAAATCCTATTTTTCTTTCAGGAGTATGACTGGTGAATGTGACTGTGTCATGGAGGTGTGAGGGGGCTGATGGCCACACGCGGTGGGAGCACAGCACTAGTGATTGGCACAAGAAAGGATTCAGAGCTAAAAGAATAGGCACACGCACAGAAAGACACAAGGGTCAAAGGGCAACAGCTGGAAAAAAACTGCTCACCCCAGCAAATATGTTGGACATTGTTCTGCTGCTCTTCTTCTCTGAGAGCTGCTTTTATTGTTTTAACTTGTGTTTGTGTCCTCTCAGCAGCCTTCTTGTTGATGCATGCTGGTTAGGTTCTCAGACACTCCCTCCTCAGGTCAGCGGCTCTGTTTGTCCTCCTTCCCCTCTCCAACTCCTCTATGCCTCTCCTCCTCGCCTCACCAGTTCCTCTAATTTGGTTTCTAAGGGGTTTTTTTCCCTTTACTTCATCTCCTCTCCCTTCAGCTATGCGGGAGTAAAGTACAACCACTCCCATGGGCTGTGTTTGTGTTTGATCTGTGAGTGTGCGTGCTTGTGTAATGCATTTGCACCCATTTGTATGTAAATCCCCTAAAGTTCCCAAAGTTTTTAACTGCAGTCATTCCTCAAAATGATGATTTAACACTCATAGCCCTTGGGAGTACAAGTTGGGGATCAAAATTATATGTTATCATGCCAAAAATGGGTTTATGTCTTGTGTGCAAATCCCAAATACACACCGAGAGAAGAAAACAAGATTAGACAGATGTGTAAAGGCTGTTTTACACAACTTATGTGCATCAGTTTTCATAACCCCAACCTGACAGTGTGCATGATATGATGTGTGTGAGTGTGTTTGACAGATATATAAAAAACTGAGCGCAGCGTGGAGGCTGAGCTTACAGTAAATGGAGACATTTAGGGAAGCAGTAGATTGACAGACACAAACACACAGATCAAAGAGGTCTGAGCATTACAGTACACCAGGGAACAAAAGAAACACAAGAGGAAGTGAATAGGATGCTAGTGGAGGTGAATAGAAACCCTGATCAATACAGCAACCAAGAACCGTTTGAGCCGGTGAAGGAGCTGAAAGCAAGGAAATAAAAAAGAGGTAAAAAAAATTGGGTCAAATAATGATGCAAAAGGGCGAGTGTTTGAATGGAGGACTGAGGGATGGAGGGACGAGGGGAAAGATAGATGAAACAATGAGGTCAGCAAAGAAAGGAAAAAGTGTGAATGAAGGAGTCATGAGCTCCTGACCTTTGATGACCTTTCAGCTGGAGGGCCCGAGGAGCTCAGGCCAGGGGAGGGGCGAAGTCTGGTGGGAGGTTTGGAAAGGGAGGAGGTGATACTGATGTTGAGAAAAGACTGGGGGAAGGGAGGTGATGTGTTGAAGAGGGTGAGGAGAAAGAAGGGAGACGTCTTTTTGTCCTCTTACACCCAAGAACAAATATTAGGCAACTGTAACCCCAGGAATTTAGTCCACCCAAAGGTTTATGGTAGCGGGGGTCACAGTTTTAAGATGCGTGCTTTTTTAATTAGATTTTTTTTTTCTTCCACTGCAATAAAGTATTTTATTAAATTGTTTTTTTTAACTGTTGATTACTTTCGAGATGAAGATTTTAAACAATTGATTACTGATGTGGTGTTCATAAACAAGTCAAATCTTTTGAATGGCTCTTCACTGTGAATGAGGAGAACTGAGTCCTTGTAAAGAACTGTTCATTTTTTGTATTAACTGTGACGTTTGAGGCAGGGAGGCCATATTCAATGACACTGTTGCTGGCTGAAACAGAGCGGCTCTTTATTTACGTAAAACAACATCAGTGAGCATTTAGCAACATGAACCCATCAGTTCTATCGGAGAAGCTAATTAGCAATGCACTCATTGTGAAGTAACAAAATATTGCAAAAAAACCCATGAAAGATCAAGTTTTTTAATGGCTCTTTCAGGTGAACGGCTCCTTTCAAAGAGCCAGAAGTCCCATCACTACAACCGATGTATGAAAAGTATCAATACACAAAATTAAATAAAATCTGAGGTTTTCCAAGCACATCAAAAAAATCACAAGAGTGTGTATATGTGGGTCCAGTGGTCTCATATATATACTCTCTAGTGTTGATTTAACACTGGCAGTGTTGATTTAAGACTGGAGATTTTGCTGTGTTGTTTTCAAACATTAATGTCTACTTTCGGACTAATCATTATTAGCTTATTTTTAAAGTGTCTTTTGCAGACTTAAAGCAAATAAAATCTTCAGAACTGAATTGCAATTCATGCAAATGTTGTTTAATCACAGTGTTACTTTGCATAATACCAATACTATTACTTTGAAAGTAACAGAATGAGGCTAGAACAATGAAATTCCTGCTGGAAGTGTCCCCCAGGCTGCACTGGATGTGCAGCAGGTTCTTTTCATGTGAATATAAAACTACTCATGAAGTTCGGCCTCCTGCTGAAACAGAAACATCCTTTTTACACACTCCTCACCTCGTTTTCTCTCATGAACAATAATCTTTTTATATCAAATATAACATCAGTCAGAAGAACCACATTTATTAGGCTTAACTCCTCAATACTTTTGCTATAATGCATCTCATTTCCTTCAGAAAGTCATTCAGACCAAAAAAAGAGATACTGTACCCCCTCTCGTGTGCATGTCCATATAGTATCACTGATCATCGTGTGCACACCCCTCACCTGTCCAGATAGCTTTATATCTGTTGACTTAATTAAAACACATTTCATCCATGTGTGAGGAGAAATCATTTGCTATAAACTGTGAAGTTTAAATGTGACCATCAGGTTGTCTAAAGAAACTCAAATTACCCCCCAGTTCAACAGGCATTCTTATACATTATTTAAATCTTAACTTCCAGAGACTATAAGAATAGATATGAGTCACATCCATACAGCAGGTCATTTCATTCCAAGTATTTTGACATCATGTGTTTAAACCAGAAAATTACATTGCAATAAGCTCACATATCTGAGTGCAGTTAAACTCAGTTTAATCTATAAAACCCATTCAGAGACTGTCTGGTGATATTTCATGACTCTCTGTAATATAATGGTGCATTCTTGTGACCTTAATGTTTAATAAACAAGTCTGTAAACTTATTACTGCACTTCTGTTTCATTGTTAGAATTTTTTTATTAAATAAAAACAAAAAAAATCTCCCTGAACCAGAATCAGCACAAAGTCATATTCACACAATGCAACAGCAGCAAAAGCAGCAGCAGTGTGATTCAGTCACTGATTTCAGGTTTGGCCTCAAGTCTTTGGCCTTAAGCCCAAATAGGAGGCAGACTGCAGAGATCTGCTAAACTTACTTTCCTAGATCTTTTCTGGATATTTTTTGTAGCTCTGGGACCTCACATGAGTCAAGAGGCACCTGAAGGCTGCTTATCAGTTTTTTTAAGGCACAGGTCCCCTTAGGCCACAAAACACTTCATACAATTTCCACACATGTAGCTGTAGTGCTATATAAATAAATATGACATTGACATTTCAGGCTGGGTTTGTTGCATGTTGTAACGCTGCATCTGTTCCATAAATGTGAAACAGATTTTGCTGCATTCAAATTGATAACAAAGTTTGGTTAAATGACATTTAAAGGTTCTAGAAAACTATGTTTTTTCATGTTTGCACAAATTATAAAGATTATTATTTATAATTATTACGATAAAGAGTTCAAATGTGAGTAAAGGTCGAGCACAGAACTATGACATGTTGGACCAAGTTAGGAGAAATACTTCCTAGAGGGCGGGTTTAATACAGTAAGTAGTTAAAAATAGCAACAGCTTTTAGTTTTGCAGGTGAAGAAAATAACAGAAAATAAAACATTTTATCATCTAAAGGATTCTTTAATTTTCAGTGAGCCAATGGGAAGAGTGGAACAACAATAAACTAAAAAAGAAACCCACACATGTAGCTACCCAGGAGGTAAAATGCTGACTTTAAAATATTTGACTTCAGAAACATGAAACATTTTTCCATAAGTCACCAAACGTTCATTAATAGAAAAGTTCAGATCTTTTAAAATGAGTTTCTGAGGAGACACAACTAACAACTAATATCTTGCCTGTTAACTGTAGATAGCTCCTTGAATAACCTCAGTTTGGAGAAATAGAGATTATTTCTGACTGGACTGGTAAGCTAATGGCTAGTCACAGTGGGGGGCATTTGCAGTGTTGCCAGACGTACAATAATTATCGCATTTGTAGGATAATTTAGCACTCTGTATGACCAGTAAGTCCATAAATATAATAATTTGAGCCTATTGTGTGGAATCAAGATGCTTGTTTCAATCATTGTGTTAGATTCTTTAAAGCTAAAACAAATTTAAAGACTATAATTTTGCACAGTGTTTGTTACACTGATATTAAAGCTGTGGGTCATCAGGCATGTCAGGCTGTAATTTAGTATACGATCATTTTTCTCAAAGTATGATAATTTTAAGATCCTGGTACGATACTTTAACATTTCCAACCTGGCAACACTGGGCACTGGGCACGACCGCAACAGCAGAGGGCACCAGCGTTTTGTTAAAAGCAAAGCGGAAGCCAACCAGAGCAGACTGGATTATGGGTCAAGTTAACAGACAACTGAGGCAAAGTCATGACACTCATTTTAAAATAATGGTGGTCAATGCAGCAGAGGTGTCAAACTACTGTCAGGCAGCCAGGAAATATGGCGTTATGGAGTGTAATGTCTGAAGATCATGGTGATGATGTTCTGTGGGAGGAGACGGGACGATTGTGTGAGCACAGCAGATCAGAGGACTCTGTGAGTAAAAGCCTCATGCAGATTTTTTATTTTACATGTCATGAGCAAAGTTCTGACAGTCTGCATTACTATGTTTTTTGTTTTTGCTCAGTTTTTGTTCAGGATCACTAGTGTCTTTCCTGACAGAACCCCACACACACTAGAATATGCATTACAGATCTTTGTGATTGCATTAATAGGCAAATATTAAAGCTACACTCGACAAGTTGGTAAACAAGCTACATATTGCTAGCTATTTTACAGAAACACGTCTCAGAGCACTCACCCCTCCCGTTGGGTATAATATGTAGGCCAGCCTTTCTGCGGACATGGGACCATGCATTGCCATGGTTACAATAGAGACCAAAACTCCAGCCGTAGAAACGTTCCCCCAGCTTTTTTTCTTTTCACCTCCAAATATTTTTAGTTTTCTGCTAGCTGAAAATGTGTTTTTTTTTGGGGGGGGGGACTCTGGTATTTTTTCCTAAAATGGAAGCGCTAACAGCCGGCTGTTTCTGTCCTCTCTCACTTCCGGGATGTTCTGCTGCAAAATGTGCCCAGGCGGATTAATGGCAGATCCAAGTGGTGTGGAAGTGCGGCAGGCAGACAGCCAGATTGTACAATCCTATCGTTCTATCCGAAGCTGCAGGCAGTGCCTGTGAGCCCCTCGTTGCGGCCCCCTGGGGCTCTAGCACAGCGGCTGCTGGGTGACCCACGTGGTGTGAGCCTCTGCGCTTCCCCGGTGGGAGGGTTTGCGGCAGGTGTTTTCAGACACATTGACTTGGGCTGTGGTTGACACTGAACACACCTTGAATTAGTCATTACTGTGTACATTTGAAAGATATCACAATTGTTGTATATTCATATGCTGTTTGTTGCTGTTGTATATTTTCTCCCTGTTTTGCTTGTTTGTGCTTTATTTGCAGGTCTAGAAGTGGATTCTTTGTCTCTTGTACTCTTCTGTTTTTCTGTTTACTTTCTCCCCCACTCTTCTTTCTGTACTCTTCCCCATGTTTTTCAGTCTCCATGTCCATCAGGATTCAAATCAAACCAATTCTAATAAAGATTTTTTATTTCTATTTGAATATATATCAAGTGGAGCATTATAGCAGCGGCTGTAACGCCTCACCTGGGACAGTAAATCTGTTAGGCTTGTTCCTGGCACTCAGACATCAATTCTGATTGCTGTATGGCCGGACAGGACATGGGGGGAAAAAAGAAAGAGAATTTTGTTTTTTTTTCTGAAGATTAGTTATGGAAAGGGGGAGTCTTCTTATAATCGGGGTCATCCTATATTTGGGTCAATACGGTAATAAAGTGGTTCTCTCACGTTTGTCTAAAAACCTCAGCCAATCATACGTTTTAGGAGCAACTTCCAGATTCCTTGGGTCCTCCATTCATAGGCACTGGCACATTTTTCATCAGAACATCCCTGAAGTGAGAGAAGCAGAGAAACAGCCGGCAGATACCGCTTCAATCTTAGGAAAAAATACCAAAAGTTACAAAAAGAAAAACACCTTTTCAGCTAGCAGAAAACAAAAAACCTTTGGACGTAGAAAGAGGAAAATCCTGGGTGTACATTGGCATAGAGTTTCAACGACTGGTGTTTTGCTCTCTGTTGTTAATGTGGCAATGTGCATTCTCATATTCAGAGGAGGCGCAGCATAGGAATTATAGATGACAGGAGGGGTGAGAGTTCTAGAACCGTGTTTATGTAAAATAGCTAGCTATACCTAGTTTGTTTGCAGATTACAGAATGCAGCTTTAACTGGATCAGAGGAATGGACCACTTTCATCAGGACCCAACAACCAATGAAAATGATGTGAGAGTGATGTTCTCTATGTTAGTTTCACTTTTACTCTGTCGGTTTAACAGAAAAAACATGGGCTCATTTTGTCTCTCTTCTTCCTACAGAGTGCGTGTGTGTGTGTGCGTGCGTGCATGCGCGTGCTTGTGTGCATGCATGTGTGTATGTGTGCGTGTGTGTGCGTGTGTGTTTTTAATCACCAGTCTCAGTGGAACAGAGCACCGCCTTCACAGTTCTATTTTCTATTGAATTCATACACACTGTTTGAAACACCATTTATTACCATTTAATGGATTGATTAATGATTGATTAATATCATCAGCTGGTGTTTATTATTCCTGTTTGTGTTTACAAACACTGTTTCAAACAGAGTTTATAAACTAGACAGGTGACATTAAGACATCTGTATTTTCTGTATACTCTGTGTTGATAAACTGTCTCCCTACACTGTGATCTCTATAGAAACTCACATGAACGGATTTATATACTGTGTATGTCAAAGTTTGTGGTCTAAATGCATGCATACGAATCGTGTCTGCAGAAACTTACTCCTAAATTTCTCTGATAAGAATTATGTTCATTATAGTAATTAAGCTGACCTGTCCAGGGTGTCCCCCGCCTCTCGCCCCTTGACCGCTGGAGATAGGCACCAGCTGCCCCGCGACCCTCTGTGGAGGATTAAGCGGCTACAGAAAATGGATGGATGGATAGTAATTAAGTTGAGCTGAAAAGTGAAAGTTAAAACTTATTATCTGCTATGGTGCATTCTTAAATTTTCAAGCGATCTGAAGGAGTGGATGCAGAAGTTTCTTCATAGCCTACGCTCACATGTTCTTCCTCACACGTATTCAGTGTGTAAAATAAAATCAATACATGTTGCAGGATGCTATAGAAATGTTTAGCACATTAGCAACATTCCTCCTTTTGCCTTTTTTCATAAAGCTCTGTTCCTTCTCTCTCACACTACCTCAGTTCTGGCTCTACCTCCTACTTTCCTTCGCTCTTCTCATCCTTCCCTCTTGCATTTTCTTTCTCACACACACATACACACTCTCCCTTTCTTCAGCCTCCTCACAGTCCAGATGGCCTAGCTGCCCCCACACTCACTCCCCCACATACACTCACTCCACGCGCTCCACCCCACTCCTCCTCCCCCTCCACCACAGGAACAGCACTCCCCTTCGAGGAGTGGACCTCACCGCTCCTTCAAAAACGAAAGAAAAAAAAGAAAAATATCACCATTGTGCTTACAATTACAAGCTGTAGATACACTGTCTTTACACATATTTACTGTCCCTCCACAGACCACAGGCTTACACACACACACACAAACACACACACTCTGACTTCGAAGATCTTCAGAAATCTCAATTTCTACACCATGATGACTGATGGGAGCGGAGTAGGAATGCTGGTGATGTGGGAGTGATGCATGACACAGAAGAACGTGGAGACCAGATCACGGCTAAGTTTTGTGTTGGTTGTTTTATTTTTGTCATTAAATCGTTCATCTGATAACTGAAGAGAAAACTCAGAGGTGATTTCATTGTTGCAAAGTGCAGGCTGGATTTACAGGATGCCTTTCATCGCTGCGACCTCAACACGAGTTCAAGTACCTGCAGAACGACTCCAGAACCAGCACGCCTTTAACTTATTCTCATTATTAGCCTGTGAGGGGTCAAGGCGGCAACAGGCCTGAGAGAATCACGAGTGTGTGTGTGTGTGTGTGTGTGTGTGTGTGTGTGTGTGTGTGTGTGTGTGTGTGTGTGTGTGTGTGTGTGTGTGTGTGTGTGTGTGTGTGTTCACTGACCAGGGAATGAAGGGGAAAGAGGGGTGTATGAGTGTTTTTGAGAGTGGGGATGTAGGCCAGAGGAGGAGGAGGAGGTGGAGGGTGTGGTTAACGGTTGAAGCACTCACAGGAAACTGTGAAGCAGGGAAAGGGGAAGTGAGCCACCCCCGCTCTGTTCCAAGGCCGCGGCGGCACTCTCCTCGAGGTTGGAACCAACTGACCTCAGCTCACAACTCTCACCACACCTTTAAACCCCTCACACACACACACACACACACACACACACACACACACACACACACACACACACACACACACACACACACACACACACACACACACATACAGATAGCTGGTTAATGCACTGAACCAGAACTGGTCAAATGTTCTAAATGAAGTAAAACATGTTGCGATTGTCTTACTTTAAAAAATGTTTTTATTCACTATATAAAATAATATCTTATATAACTTCAGTTGAATTATTCTGCTACATTCTGACCCTCGTTTACCATTTAATACAATACATTTCTACTTCAAACATTTTGGGTTTTATAAAAATAATTGGTCATTGTCTGCATAAAAATCCTTTTAATTATTATTTTTTTGCTGTAAATGCATGCCATAGTTACTAATCATTCATCTGCCAAGGATTTCTATCACAATGTGTTAATCAGTCTAAACTCAGCCTTTTAGATATTCAGATTTAATGAGAATTTAAAATGTTAATTAGTTCCATTTAAACTAATAATTTGACCAGATTCATAACTGATTTACTGAACTGCTATGAGGTAATGAGCTACATGGAAAGGTTTTATCTGTTAAAAACATTTTATGATTTAATGATCAGAAAAACCTAACATGAATGAGGTTTGAGTCTGAACGTTAGGAGGAAGTTGGAGTAAACCGGTACAGTGTAAAGTTATGTTGGAGCTTCTTGTTTCAAATGAATTGTTACTTTAGATTTTCACATTCTACATAATGACTCCTTATATAATAATGTCCTCCATGTGGTTGAAAAGCATACCTCATTCTCTGGAATATAATCAGACTGTAAATGTTTTGTTTTGTGAAAATCATCATTTTGACCCATAAAATGCTGACAGTCAGGAGCAAACATGGAAAGTCTGATGTGTTGAAGCGGTGCTGAGTGCTGGTGAGGAGAGTTTCAGCCCAGAGTAAGAATAAAGTTCATTTTCATGGTAGTCTTTAAATGTAAGCTGCAGTTCATGAGTTATAGTTCATTTACTTACACACACACACGCACGCACGCACGCACACACACACACACACACACACACACGCAGCAGACTCCAAAACCACTACTGCTAAAATAACCCTATAAGTGTTTGTGTGTGTGTGTGTGTGTGTGTGTGTGTGTGTGTGTGTGTGTGTGTGTGTGTGTGTTAAATTAACACAATCAAAAAGGTTTTTCTTTTTTAACACATCACAATTGAGGTTTATATTTTGAATGATTTAACTTGACTGGAGATATTCTTTTCTCTCACACTGAAACATTAACCCCGGTAAATGTGTTCTGCTAAGCATCTATTTAAAAAATCTGCTAGACTCAATTTAAAAAAATTTTAAATTTTTTTTACTTTAGATCATGTTCATTTAAGAGTTGACATATAACCAGAAGTTATGTCAACACAGGACATTTTGCAGTGTAGTGGAACAAATAGTTTACACTTTTATAAAAAATCTTTTAAAATTTGAGGATAAAGTATTTAACGTTGTATCCATGAGAAAATATCGTGTTGTAATTGAACATTTTTAGTAATTTTGCCAGGCATTTCTGCTACTATATGTGAGTTTGTATTTTTATTTTTTGTGGGAGGAATAAAAAATATTTCCAAGGACGACGGTGATACAGCAACACAAAGATTGATGAAGTCCCCGAAAATTTTAGCGACTGCAGTGAACACAGTGAATACCAGTATAAGAAACGTAAGTGCTTGATTCTCATGAAAGAATTTCAAAAGAGTTTTTATTCACGTTCAAATCTCACACACATAAAAGGATAAAGGAGAACTTTTCAGATGGTAAAAAGTTAAATAAAACATAAAAAATTAAACCTAAGTCACCATCCTGCAGCTTGTGTCTCACTCTCAGATGTAGTTTTCCCTCCTTATGCATGATCATTTCAGTCAGACAACCTCAGGCAACAAGACCCAAAGTCCCAAACCCAGTTGACTGATTCACCCCCTAAGGTCTGTGTGGCAACGAAGGTTGGCACACAGCAGGGATAAACCTCTGTTAAGTTTAGATTGAACAAAACCAGATGGATATCAGAAACAGCGAGTTAATGGAGGGTAATAGGAGTCAGTGAGGACCCATGTTGTCCTGGTTTTATCTCACTAAAGAGAACCCTAACCCCAAATAAACACTTTGGGTTTGGAAGATTTTCCCTCTAAAAGGATGCTTGTAAAATCCGTTTTCAACAGCGACACAAAGCTGCCGTGAATTCATTTAGCCCTAACACAATTGTGGAGATAAAATTACAGCAAAGACAAGGTGACGCTAACAAAGACCGCATCCCTGCATTGTCCTCTAATTATCAACGGGGCGTGACCAACTGAGGTTTGAAAGCCAAATCAGTCCTCACAAAAATGATCAGGTGCCCGGTTTCTAATCTAGTCTTTGTTAGAATAAAGCTTTGAGAAATAACGCGTCAACAGTTATGAGAAGAAACACTTGCTGGGATCGTTAAATGACACTAGAAAATATAGGAAATGTAATAAAGTCAAGAACGTTTTGACTTCATTTAAGTTCTTGTGATTGAATTTCGGCCAGTCAAAGGTCAAAATGTGAAATCATTTGACTTTGCTCATCTAAAACTAAGAATGCGTACGCCAACATACAAAACTCAGGAAAAAGTAGCCCTGAGTAGTCTACAAGCAATTTTAAACGAACGAAAATATTCTAAAGGATTCAACAGCTCAGATATAAAAACAAACAAGGAGCTGAAACACATCAAAAGTTTCTAAACTCTCATTTTATTAACAATCAGAGAGATAAGGAAAGGCCTTCAAAATAATATTCTTGATGAGTTTAAAAACACACACACACTTTGGTTTGTTTATTTCATCTGTCCTCTACTTTATTTAGAAATAAAATATTGGTTTCATAAATAACAGAATTTGGTTAATCCCCCAAATTTTGACAGTTGAGAGACATTTTGAAAACAAAAGCATTTGAGCAAAATAACACGCACGCACGCACGCACACACACACACACACACACACACTCACACACACACTATAAAGCCATTAAAGTGCAGACCATAAATTACTTTATTTCATGAAAAAAATCAAAGATAAATCCAGAACAATTTTTTCTTGTGATTTTAAATTGTGAAAAATTTTTATTAAAAAAATGAACGTCTATATTCATCAGACAAGAACTTACATGTTTTTTTCTTGTTACATATATAAAGCATATTGTCGTGTTTTTTAACAGCAGAAACTATTTTTTTCAAGTTTTTGATGGTTAAAAAAGTCACGTAACTTTTCAAAAATGCAAAAAGCTTTGAAACAATCTTTCAATTGAAATATTTCAGGACTGAATCAGTTTAAGAGGAAACAATTAAAAGATAATTGATCTGATTTCAAATTCCAGTCAAATAAACGTTAGTTTCCACCAGCTGCCTCTGCTTAATGTGCACGTTGCTCCCTCTTCTGGTAAACACAGATAGAGTTTAATGGAGGGAGTTCTTGGAACTAAATGAGAGGAAATCATTTGAAGAGACTTTCTTTATTTTTAAACTTTTCAATTCTAATATCTGGAATTAGGTCATTTTTATCTCTTCACTTTAACACTGACATACGATCCTCATTAATCAGAGTTTAAGTGAAAATCTAATGTCTTAAAAATGAACATTTAGAAGATTTGATCGAACAAAAATGCTCATGGATTTTACAGTTTATGGACAAAATAAACAATTTGTTAGTTGTTCTTTTTAATTTTACATCTAATTCTGAATTCTGAATCTCTCAGCTCTTACTTTTGAGCTGATCTTTGGTTTTTCTATCCTCCATATTCTCTGCTGAGGTGAGTTGGCGTTTCATGGGCTGACGAACCTGAGATTGAGCCTTAAATCACCATTCTCAGGTTGGACAGTCCTAGAAAGAACCACTCAGGTGTTACAGAGCAGCCAGGTGTCTGAGTTTGGGTCGCGGCTTCAGCCTCAGGGTCCGCTCTGAGGGCAAAACAAAATCATCTGATGAACAGGTGGAACATGGTTCTGTTTAAATTTAACAGTTTATATGTAGTCATACTTCTGGAACATGTGAGCAATATCCTAATGAGGGGTTCTGGTTTAGCACCATTTAAAAATCTACTTGATGACCACCCTAGAATAAAGCTGTTGGTCCTGTTTGGTTGACGTCTATGCTTCAAATTCTGTTTTGACCAAAGTGTTTCGGTGATCATGCTGAGGGGAAGAGAGGCCGTCTACTATGTGGAGGCTCTGGGTTCAACTCCCGGCCTGGCCATGTGCTTAGCGCCCATGGGCAAGATGCCTAACCACAACTGCCATTTAGGGCTTCCTTACTAAAGAAATTCTTAATCTCAATGGGATATTACCTAAATAAATGAACTGACTACTCATATAAGTGTATGCTGAACTGTGCACTCGTACAGAGTTTGGGAAAAAGTTTTCAAATATTCTGCCCCTTATTCTTGGAATCAGCTCCAAAACCAGCTGAATGATTGAATTTAAACAGGTTTGAAACATTTCAGTCACTCAGACATCTGGATGTGAAATCATCTTAATGTCCTTTTGTTTTTCTGTGATGTCTAAACTGTGTGTTGATCATTTTCTTGCTCCTGTCTCGACCAGGACTCTCTTAGAAATGAGACTTTTAATCTCGTGAGTATTTCCTGCTTTAACGAATGTTCAGTAAAATGAAAATATGTACATGTTGCAGTATTTTTAAAATAGCATATTTGTGTAATCGTATTATAAAGAACATAAGAATTACAGTCCTGAAGAAACCATTATTTTAGGGTTCACCTGCAAATGTTGAGCAAGTTTGGGTTTTGGCGCCAAGTGTGATCCTCCATGAGAATCCATAAGA
The DNA here is from genome assembly GCA_006937965.1 of Callopanchax toddi. Lineage (NCBI taxonomy): Eukaryota > Metazoa > Chordata > Actinopteri > Cyprinodontiformes > Nothobranchiidae > Callopanchax > Callopanchax toddi. The sequence goes on along the minus strand of SSNR01000049.1, from coordinate 814,805 downwards.
GACTTTCAAATAATCAAAATGAAAATAACTTTCAGGTTTTAGTTTTATAGTTGTAATTTCACTCCAGTAAAAACAAACAACTTTACATGTCTTTGTGTTTTTAGGTTTTCTCAGCTAATTAATAGTTTTAAGGCTGACGGAAGACAATTTATTACTATAATGCCACAAAATCTTGGTGCAAAATGTAATTTTCAGGAAACTTCATGCATAGGATCTAGGGAATTAAGAGAATGTGCTCCATGTTTAGCTATAACCTGCAGTGAAACCACTCAGAGAGCAATTAAACACTCACAGCTGAGATAAATGCACAAACTGCATCTCTCACATTAAACATCTAAATCACCCTGGCTTGACTTTATGAGGACTGACCAATCGCTCAGAGGTCTAATGTGGATGGAGACACTCACAAACATGCAGAGAAACAGAGAGCGAAATCAGTAGGAGGAGAAGGGGAAGACAGAGCTTTACCCTCTTCAACAGGCTAATCTAAACCCTCTTCACTTGATTCAGAAATACTTCATTGTCTGAATAATTCATTGTAAACTATCAGCACAGAGCTGCTGCTCTGCTGGCCTGCATCTCCTCACATCTACCAGCCTGACACACTCTCTACTCCCTGATATCACATTAACCAGACAAATAACAGCCATAAAACCTCTAATCCTGCACATGCTTCTGCTACAGCCATTACAATAATAAAGTAATGCAGTAAGTTTGTGCAGCATGAGTCTAAAAGTCATCTCTGCGTGCTCCTTACCCACATGGCAGACTCTGTGCCTCCTCACGCCCGGTTCGAGCCAAACAGGGAGGTGATCTTCATCTTCATGAAGAAGAAAAGTAGACGAACAGCAGAAGAGATGAATGTGAGATGAGGTTAAAAAAGAAACAGGTTGCTGAGTTATAACGGCCACTCCTGCTGCCTTCACTAATCTGTGACCTCATCATGCTCTGTGCTACCAATGGGGATGCAACAAACACACAGTGACACACACCACCTTCCTGTTTGTCAGCACTGCAGCTCAACTTTCCATTTATACAGGGTTTTATGCATTATATGAGATTACAATATCTACTTTTTAGATCCAAGTTATAAGTCCTCAGTTTAAGTCTGCAATTGTCACAAATGAGAAGCTGATTTCTATTAAACATTGCTCAAATTTGATTTGGTTAAAAACAGTTTATCTTTAAAAAAAAGAAAAGCATGCAGAAAATAAAATTATTTTCATTTTTGCAGAATAAGGATGAGAAAATGCTGCTGCTGCTAAGGTTTTTGATATTTTTAGCTCTTGCATGTCTTTTCGCTGTCCTTCTCACACCTCCTCTCAGAAAAAAAAAAAGCTTCTTGTGCGTCAATATCTGCCCAACAGACCGCTGGTTTGTAATTGTCCCTCACGCTCATCAGATGCGTGTCAATCATGCTTTTCTTGACAGCTGTCAGGATGATAATTATAGAAGGTAATGGAAGACATCGATGTTACTTTCCATGAGAAGAGGACAACCACAATATCCTTCCTGTTCATTCACAGTACAGGTAATGTGCCTGTCTGTGTGGAAATGTTTGATACATTTATAAAAAGTGCACATAACTGAGAAAAGTGCATTTTATTTTGGAGACAAGTGATGGAGCTTGTCAAACACTGAGCTATAAAACTGATGTAAATTAAACAATATGAGACAATAAATCCTCTGCTGCATGTTATTTAAATAGATTTTATTTTAAAAATGTGCAAATAAACGTAAAGCAAACACAACACAGTGCAACAAAGAGGCTGTGATACAATCAGCTGATTACAGTACAGAAAAACAGCTGTAATTTACTTTAACTTTAGCAAAGTGTTGATAACGTGTCAGGATGCGGTATTTTTTTGACACAATTGATAAAGTTTTTGTCCTTAAAGTTTATAATTTTTGTGTTTCTGAACTTCAAACACTGTAATAAAAAATGAAATTCTAAATAACACTAAAATATCAGGTAAAATTGAGAACATAGCAATTATGTTTTATAAAATGGCATCATTTTAAATACTCTTTTCAAAAATAAAAAGGCATCTACCGGCTTAACCAAATAGATCTCATTCAATTACAGCTCCCAACGAAATAAGATCAGGCACTATCAGGACACGTTTTGATCTGTAGACATTTCAAGTTCTTTTTAAAACATCAAACCTAGTTACTGCATAAAAGACAGGCATAAATTAAGAGCATGTGAGGCTAAAGTCAAAACGTAATCTGTGTTCGCTATATGCAGATGACCCATTTTGATAGCAACAACAAAAAAATGAAGAAAAAGCAGCATAACCAACTCGCTGAATGGTCAGATCCATCCATAGTGAAAATATGTAAATGAAGAACATTCAGCATAAATATTCACCACAAGTACACACTTAAAGCTGTATAATGAAACACGGTTTTCTACTTCCTTTTTTCAGCTGGAGGTCAGAATCCACAGAGAAGGAAAGGGGTGAACAAGAGAGCTAAAAAAAGAGAAAAAAAACACACCCACACATTTTCCGATTGAATGGTCCTTCAGAAAGCGCTCATGGCGATGGAAGTTGAGCAAAGATGAGTTCATGTTCAGACTCTACTTTTCTGAAAGTTGCGAGAAAGGCATGTAAAAAAACCAACAACCCTGTAAATCTTGACTTTTCTTTAACAACACGTGCAAGTTCACATTCAGTTGTGTCGTCCACAGTACATAACTTAAGGCAAGATAAATAATTTTAAAACAGTTTTCAACTTTCCAAAGAGATTGTCACAATTTAGGCATAAAATTAAATATTTTTCCTCTGCAGCATATCATACAAATAAAACAAAACATTCAGGCTTTATTATTTACAGTACAAATACGAATGTCTTGTTCTCAGTGTTTTTCAGGTCAGTTCTGTTTGATCCTTGAATAATCCACGTGGTATTTAGACAAAGACAAAAATATTTCCTTATTTCTCATAGAGTGGTGCAATCTCAAATCATTCAATATTTAGTAACTGGGTTCATCCATGTCCTCGTCGCTCCAGTCAGGAGGAGCATCTGTCCCAAAGTATCGATCCCCAAAGTTTCCTACAACAATCAAAACGTTTCATCAAAAATGACATCACGCAACAAAACTGTGAGAATAAGAACCTAATCCTTTACACAGAGACCTGCTGAGCATCACTCACCAATTCCAGGTATGATGTGAAACACATCATTGACCTTCTTGTCCACAGCTGTGGTGATGATTTTGACCTGAGGGAACGCGTAGGCCACCGAGTGGACTCCCATCTCAGCCATTAGCAAAGAAACCAGCAGGATTTTGTCCTCCTGAACATCATGATCCTGTAAGTGAAAACACACCTCAGTGAAAACAGCAGCAATAAAAGCACATCAAAGTCGGGACATTCAGGAAGTCGCACCAGCAGGACTCGGACAGCCATCATGGCAGCAGCTCCAGTGGACACGGTGCAGTCCATCAGAATGACGTGGTCTTCACCGATGTCTTTGGGTAGACGGAGGTAATGAAGCTGAAATGTGCAGAGAATTCATTGAGTTTATATCACTAATATGTGACGAGCACTGAACAAAACCTGAAATCATAGAATTCTTAGGAACGATATGTAGAAAAATGAGCAGAACAAGACTGTCAAAATATAAGGAGCTCATCATGCAAAGATTTGATCTTTTTTTCTTGCAAAAATGTCTGTAATTCTGTCAGTAACACCTACAAAAATAAAAGACCAAACTAACAACAACACTCAGCTCTATAAATAATCTGGAACCTCAATAGAAGTCTGTGTTCTTATTTTTGATGAGCAATTCAAAAAGATTTGTAAAACTTAAATTCCTTAATTCCAGAGATTCTCACATAGACCATGGTTCAGCCTGGAACACGTGTTTAGAAAATGTCCTGGTTTACACTGTTATTAATCGACTCCGGGAAAAATGTAATGTTTAGTACACACCAACAAGGGTGGGGGGGGTGGGTGGGGGGGTGTTGGCTTTAGTTATTTTATTTTATTTACTGTATTTTTCTACATCTTGTATAATCACTGAATTGAGTTGATATAGGTTTTAGTGAGTTTTTATATGCCTGAGATGTAATACATCAAGCATATTATTGCTACATATTCTTATGAAACTAAAATAAAAATAAAAAAGTTGATCACAAAAAAAGGTCCCAGTTTGTAATAATTAAATTCGTATGTATGTGTCTCAGTACCTCTGGTTCTCCTGTGTCCTGGTTGGTCTGGATGAGGATCTTTCCAATGCGGACGTCTTTACAGACAGCCCTGAGAGCCGGCTCCATGGTCTCCCCAGCTCGTAGGATGGACACGCCTGTAATCTAAAGTTAAAACAATTAAACCCTATAACTACAGAAACAGAGCTTAAATTAGGTTAAAAGGATTTTAAAAAGGTTCCTTTACCCTCTTTCCGTGGAACGTCCGGCCTTCATAGTCCTCTCCCTGAGGGGTCTGGACGACATGGACCTGAGATCATGTTAGAAACCATATCAGTGTGAGACAGTCGAGCTGCTGCATTCTCTATTAGAAAAGCCAGAAAAAACACTGCGACTTGCTTTAGAGGATTACAAACGATGTGTGTTTGTGTAACTCAGGCTGCAGCTCAGAATTCAAGTATGAAAACTTTCCATTGTGGTGAGAAGTTTCCATGCTGACAATTACAATATTTATCAAATGCCATCAGTTCATCTTTTTCCTTCCATCTTTATTTTCACACCTCATCCAAAATTTCATGGATGCATTGTTTTTCTCCTGTTGTGTCCTGATGTTTTATATACTTCTGCAGCCAGTTATCAATCACACACATCTCATCAAGAGGTTTAAAGAGTGTTTGGAACCTGTGAGGGGAGGAAGGAGAGCGCTCGCTCAATCAACAGGCGCATCAGCCTCTTAGAGTAGAAGATGAACTCATCTCGGCTGGTTTCCTTGTTTCTACATGAGATGATCAGTAAAAAAACAAGCAGACGGGGTTAATTCAGATGGCTTTCAGAGCTTTCACAGACACAAACCTAGTTAAAAAAACACACACACACAAATGAGCTTCTTAGCTTTTACCTGATGATGGTGTGCATGCCCCTGACTTGGGGGGTGCTCTCCAGAACGCTGAGGGTCTGGGGGAGGGGTTGGGCCTGGTGTGCAGAAGCCAGGGCTGCCCTGTAACCACGGCAACAAATAGCAATGCGGGGGCGGCAAAGGGTGAGAACAGCGAAAAGAAAGAAAGATGGACAGACTTGAATGTAACACACACAAATATGAGTGCTATTAACGCGTGTGCAGGTTCACACAGGAGCGTGCACACACATTTATTTTTCAATTTCAAAAACAAAGACACACAAAGCCAAAAACATACATGCAAAAGGAGAATTAAAAGATTTTTCTGTTGGAGTAAAGTTGATAGTGTAGACACTCAGAATCAAAACAGAGAAAAGAAAAGAAAAAAAAACAGCACAGCACACTGGGTCAGTGGAAAATCTACACAACACAGAGACCATTATAATGGAAAAGAAGGTCAAACCCAAATAAATTAACCTCAACTTTTTAACCAACATATTAGAAATGAGGCTGTTTCACTGACTGATATAAATAAATTCACAGTGTTTGTTTTCCATGACAGGTCTCCACAAATAGACATTGGTTCTGTATGTCTAGTTGGTCTTGGTTTGTCTCAAACTCTAGAAGAGTAGACACACTTATAAATAATCAGTGATGCAAACATGTTGACACTACATCATCTACAATGTCAACAAGTTACAGATTAGCCAAATGCAGGAAAACAGAAATCGTAGCAAAAACTGCTCACATATCCCAGCGAAGTTTCCTCTAAGGGGAGAATGTTTTGACAAAACACAACAGTCACAACGGAGGGGGACACAGAAAAGACAAACAGGTAAGATAAAGAAAAAATGAGAAGAGACAATGCATCAGGTGGATGAAGAGACAAAGGTTCATCAGACACAGTGTAAAGTGAGACAGCTGAGACTCTATAACAAATATAGATGAGCCAAAGTGTTTTTTTTTTAATTAAAAAATATTTAATAACTTATTTGTGTATCTCCTAAATACTGAGAAGACCTGGAGTAATAGGCCATGCTTTAAAAGCGCTTTGCAGATGCAAAGGTAAGAAAAACAATGCAAGCTTTGGATCAGATTTTGATATCTACACGCGTGCATCCACTGTGTGTACGCGTGGGAGGTGCACAAGCTATCGTGCGGCTGTCACTCTTTCACCATGTAGAACAGTAAAGGTTGGTATTTCAGCTCACAGGCCCCAGCACATCCTGTGTCTAAAGACAGACACCAAGCTCACTTCCTCTCTCTGTCTGTCTCATATACTGTGGCCGACATTCAATGGAAAAACTCAGAGCTTTGTAGTAGGGTATTGGAAACTTTCTCTGTGGCTGAGGTATGTGATAATCAACAATAGCTGCAGTGAGAGCTTCCTCTCCCTCGCTTTCTGTTAGAGTCACTCACTCTCTTTTTGCCACCGAAAGGAGGGGTCAGTTTCTCAACTCATAGGTGTATTTTTAGACACAGGAGGCAGGAAGAGTGTGAGATGTCATTTCTATAAAACATAAAGAGAGGGAAAACCAACACCTTTCAATGAATACTGGCTGCACCACTTTCAAACTTTAACACAAACAAGTTTTTAAACCTGCATTTAGTCCACAGTGATGTGGATCCAGATTTCACTGTGCTGCAGTACATTCCTGCACTCCTCTGACTGAGAGTTAACCACATGAGCTTTACAGATACAACAGTGCCGCCTGGTGATGCACCATGGCAGCCAGCACAGAAAGGTGGGTTTTACTCAGCTCTTTTTCTCTCCCTTCCACTAAGAAGCTGGATGAACTGGGAGGACGTAGAGGAGAGAATGATAGACGGAATAAAGAACACTCTACCTGACGCTGAGCTCGCGCTGTGAGCGACAGAGGGTGAGGGCGGGGAGGGGGGGTGAGAGAACAGTCCATCAGCAGCAAGTGTGATACTGTGTGTGTCGCAGACAACATAAAATCACTCACCACAGACAATATGTGCCTCTGGTGACTGGTGATTAGAGGAGGTTGTACACCAAAACCAAAAGTTAATTATGTGTCCTTTTTAACCAACACTCAATGAGTTAATGATCATAGACTGTATATTTATTATAGAGGTAGCAACGCCTGAAATAGACTTGCCGACTCCAGCTTGAAGTTTTTAAGGTGAAAAAAAAGTAAGGTGACCAATCAGCTGTAAACAAACCAAAGTGCTCAACACAGCTTGTCCAACATTCCTGTGGGTGTGCACAACTAGAGCCATCAACTTTTATCATAACTAGACACACAACTATAATGCAGAAGATGAAGTCAAAACATAGAATGTGCTCTCTAGTGTCTGGCTGCAGAACAAGTTTAATCCCCATCCCCTCCATGTGAAAGAATGGAACCATTTTCTGACAAACACCCCTACCTCCGATTAACTTTTTCCATGTGATGTGTAGTTCCTACCTAGCTGCTCCAAAAGTTTATTTTCTAAAATGTTTTGTTGTCTTTATTTTGATGCATAAAAAACACCATGACTGCATGCAGATATTTTGCAAACATTCTACATGGCAGCATCTGTGGCTTAATTGTTGTAACCTGACACATTATCCATCATAAATGTGTTGATGGCTAGAGCTAGCACAAAGCTAATAGCCTTCTGCTCCTCCCTTCAGTCTAAATATGGTCACTACTGGCTTTAAAAAAATCTATTTGCTGATAGCCAAATGTCAAAATTAATGCTAAAAATCAGCTGGTCAAACCACAGTGGTTACATATGCAGTCTATGATCTGGGTGCAGTGATTCCAAAGTGAAATATCTGGATTGATTTTGGTGAATGTAAAACAGAAGCACAGCAAATTGTTAACAAAGTCAAAACATGCTGTCCTTTTAAATTTGCATAATACATTTGGGCATAAATCATTTTTGTCTCACGTTGAGGCAGAAAACCTCATCTCTGTATTAAATGCATGAATAGTTTCCAAAGGCTTGGCAGATATATGAATCAGATAATGACTGATAATTATAAACTTTTTTCCCCACAGATAACAATGAGGTAACTAATCAAAGCCAGGTCAGTCAGAATAAAGCTTGTGCAGTATAATATCTGTCCACTAGAGGGAGCTACAATGCTATAAGGCGAATTCTGAGCTGCACACAAATAAACCACACAGCATGAGTGCAATTAATCAGGTAGCTGTAGAGTCAGAGGGCAGTAAAACAAACTAAGAAGCAGTGGGTGCCTACTGAAACGCCATATTTCGGTCAGTGGTGTGGCAGTTAGTGTGATTGGTGTGTATTTATTAAGGGAGTGACCTTTCCTACCTCCTCCAGCTGGCTGTGAACATGCTGCACAATCAGATCAATGGCTACCATGTTTCCACCACCTGACAGGACGACAGACGGAAGAACAGAAGCCATCATTTACTATTAATGGAGTTTATAAACAGAAATAAACACAAACTGTCTAAATTCAGAGCCTGATTTGAGTGATGGAAGTGTGCTCTCACAGAGCATTAAAATCCAGACATCAGGAGTTGTAGTTTTCTGCACTCACCACGTGGGACCACGAGATCCGCCAGGCGCATGGTGGGTTCGATGTACTGCTCAAACGCCGGCTTCACAAACTTGTTGTACTGTTTGATGACGCCCTCGATGTCTCGGCCTCTGTCTGTGATGTCTCTCCTCAATCGGCGCACCAAACGGATATCAGAGTCTGTTTCCACAAAGATCTTCATGTCCAGCAACTGAGGTAAAACAAGGAAGCAGACAACAAAATGTTATAGGTTCACAAACAAATGACAAAGAAAAAGGTTTCTGGCTATATGAGGTTCAGTTTTAGTGAAAATTATTAAGGAAAAAACAATTTTCATGGGTGTTTTTGAACCTCATTCATTCCTGATTTTGGACTTCTTTTGAAGTACTTCATAATGTGTTGTTTACATGCATTGTTTTTTATGTGCAAAAGCTTTTTATTTTTGTAACTCAACTTTTACAAAAATATTGGAACTGTTATTTAGTTCTGCAAAATCAGCCGACTAATGTGTCTTTTTAAAACTATAATAGCAAAAATTCTGAGCTTCATAATATATTGTCATTCAGATTTTTAGGTCAACATTTTAATAATTACAAAAATATTGGCAGCATTCCTTCGGTGCAGGACTTAAAAACATAAGCGTTGGTGTGTTAAAGTCTGGAGACCAGACTTGAAATATTTGTTAGGTCTTTTTAGAGATGAACCAGGTTAACTGGATAAACAAGGACATCCATTAGAAAATGTGCTTTTATTGTGAATAAAAGTTCAGAATTTCTCTTTGGTATTTCTGTTTTAGTCTTTTCTAACTCATTAGCCCACATGTGCACTGACAAATTAGGTTTCTGCATATAGTACTGGGTTTGTAAAAATAAAAGAGTAAATAAACATGAAATATAAAGTTTCTGCACACTTAATGCTGGCGCAAGAAATAAAAATGAAACATAACATTGTGATAAAGTGATAAAAAACTTTACCTTTAGGAGCTCTTTGTCTGCAAAGGACATAATTCCTTCAAAGATGATAACACTGGCTCCATAAACAGTTTTCTGATGTGAAGAAACATAAAGAGGAAATGTTCATACAAACAAATTCATTGTGAAGAAACAAACTGTGCACATTCCAGTTAATGTCTGACTGCTAAAACACTAATAACTCTGCGTAGATTATTAAATGTTGACAGAAATATTAAGAGTGGTCAGCCAGATCCCATCTGGAGATATGAGTGTGATTAAAGTGTCAGAGGAGAAAAATCCCTTTTAGAGAACTGAAAATCTGAGATTAAGCTGTAATAACTTATTAATAAATACTACATGTCTGGAAGTTCATCCTTACCCACTCCTTCTGCCTCCCGTGAGTTGTGAAGTCATACACAGGGATTTTCACGCTTTTGCCCTGTTTGAGTTTACGCAGGGTGTGTGTCAGCAAATCAAAGTCAAAGGCATCAGGGTGGTCAAAGTTGTAGTCATTGCTAGCAGCCTGGATCTGCTCCTCAGGAGACAGGACCTGAGGGTCATCACAGAAAACAATGGCTTTCTGAGCAAATGACTTCATAACAGCTTTGGCACAAAAACACACACATATTAACACTGTTCTGTAAACACATTGCAATGCAACAAATACACTTTTTATGAAACTGGTACATAATAAACATGAGCTTGTGTGAAAACACAGATTGCTGTTTGAGAGCAGTTCAAGTTAGGGAACCTAAATTTAGGACATCATGTGCCACTGTGACGTCTGTACTGAGTGTTGTGAGAGCCCTCAGGGTGGCTGAGCTTTAAAACCCAGACCTGCAGTTTGGTATTTCATAAACACCAACACCTCCTTTATAAACGGGCTGATTACATTCTCAGTTATTTAATGAGTTAAACTGATGGCACACACTCTGTGTGGGTAGTGAGCTACTTTGACAAACTACAGAAAACATTTCTGGTAACAGAGGGGGCAAACACTGAGCAGCAGTGGTCGATCTCTCCGGTTCTACTGGGTCTGACCTCCCCTGCTGTCAGAATTTGACAGCATTACACAACCTGAGTGGGTGAGGGTATAGAGGGGTAAGAATGATGTCTCTTGTTTCATAGCTCTCCCCATGTGCTGTGCTTTTTATCCATCCTGTCCTCCCTCCACATTACTCTTTATCCTCCCTTTTTGTGCATCCTATTTCTGCTCTTTCTCTCTTTATTTCTTTTTATACCCATCCTTCATCCTTAGGGCTAGTTTGAGAGGCAGAGGGGGTGGGGATTTGCAGCCTCAAACACAAAAAGATTCATCTTATATCACAATTTTAATCTTGTAAACATGAGTAGATTGATGTAAAACGTCCAAAAACATCTAAATGTAACACCCCCCCCCACACACACACACACACACACACCTTGTAAAAAGAGTCCATGGAGAGTAAAACAACCCAGGGAACATCTAAAGCTTCAATGATTTTTCTGGCTACAGTTGTCTTTCCTGAAGCGCTGCCGCCACACAGACCTAAGAGAGGGAAAAGAATCACATTAAGATGAGAAATAAAATGTTTGTACATGTTAAAACATCATTTAGAAAATATATTTGTCTGGTGTAAGGAGGCTAGCAGTGGCTCTGCAGGGCAATCTGTTTAGGCTGTTATGTTCATGAAAAAAACCTGAAAGTTCAGCAAGTTTTCTTCACATTTTTAATTTAACAATTTCATTTTTATTAGATGTACCGGTAATTTAACACCCTACTCTATGGATTCAAACTAATATAAACTAACATGCAAACATCCTTATATTCTGTGCCATTATGTTGGAAAACAACAGCAAAACATGTGTAGAACCTAGAAACTTGCAGCAAACACGTAAAATAATATACCCTAAGTTTCAGTCGACAAAGAGCAACATCATCTCACGAAAGGCTAATGTTACAAGTTAGCTTTAGGAAATTCAAATAAACATTATTAGAATATTGTTCTTATTTTTTGTTATTTAAACCTAATGAAAAACCCAATAAAAACAAAGTCAATAGTGGTATAACGTTTTTATTATTTCTAATAAAATATCCTATACTGTTACTGTCTTTGAATCATTTTTGCTCTTATTATAAGAGAGAGAAATGTTCTTAAAAGCTTTGTATTTGTAACTTAAACATATTGTCAAATTGTCTCAGTAAAGTTAAAGGGCAGATCTATTTCTCAGCTTGGGAAGCGTTGAGGCAGCTCTGCGTAGGAGTGTGTATTCACTCACATGTCATACTTCCTGCTGTACATTCATAGACACCCAGCCTTTACTGACCTACGCTCTGTCTCAACACATTAATTACTTTAGTTGTGAACATCATGAAAGGAACTCTGCCTGCTTGAACAAATTATTTTTATAGATTCAAATTTTATGCAAGTATTTTTGAGGTTATTTTGAATAGAATTGGTTTGTATGTTCAGTACCTCATTAAACCAGTTCAGATATCAACAATGTCAGTGGAAAAAAAGACACTTCTTATACAATGATGGGAATTACCTCAGCTTTTAAGTGCTATTTTTTCTGGATTTAGAGTGTTTTTCATGAAACTAAGTGGTAAACAAACAGCCTCCTAAAGGTCTGCATTGAAAAACTGCTAAATTATAAACACCACAAAGACACAAAACATCAGAGTTGTGAAATCCTGTTCAGCGTTATGGTTTCCTACCAATGACGAAGGCTTCTTTGGACTGTGCTCCGTGTTCGTTGTACCACGGCGGGCGGCCGGCGGTGTAGATGGTCCGTTTGGAGGTACGCAGCAGAGGAGGCTCAGATTTACACTGGCTGGTGGTTCGTTTTCTAGGAGAAATGCCCATGCTAATGGAGGGAAGGAGCCGGTCCAGTGATCCATCGCCACCTCCGCTTTAAATCAACAAACACACAACAGAAATATCACTGTCTGGAGTAGATTTTAAAAATATTTTCATAATGTGTTTTCTCATACTTTAAAGAGAAATGCATCCGGTCTTGCTACAGCTGCACCCTATCAACTCCAAACCTATTTATATTTTACCTTTTGGTGAAAGGTTTATGAGAACAAACCCCTAACGACAATTAGTGTTCCTGTTTTAATGTCTAATGCACTTAATGGCATCAAATATGTTATTTTAAAGTTCAACTCTGGAGGAGACACGTGAGCTAAAGAAAACAAGACAGGTTGTATCACAAGAACAAGTATCACAGGTTAATGTTTAGTTTTTAACATCTTCAGTAAGTGAACTTTGTCCACTCTTGTAGAAAAATAAGTGCTGCAGATAAAGTACATACAGTGCACAGTATATCATGTGCCTTCCTATGGTTTGAGTTAGTCATTAAGATTCTGAGACTGTAAACTGATGTAATCTCAAGCTTTGTCGGTGTCTGAGAAGTTCAAGTTTGTCCGTGTGCAGAAACAATCTTGTGCATGTTTTATAGCAAAAAAGCAAAGTTACACAAAAACTTTGCTTCTGTTCACTGTTACAAGCAGAAGAGTAAAGCACACTGTGTGACACAGTGCCTTCATATCTCAATCTGACTGGAGGGTAATCAGTCAGTCACTAATCAAACTGTCCTATCAGAGAGCAGGTTGTGTCCACTTCCACGACCTGCAGCAAACAAATAAAACCACCTATTGATTTTAACCATCTCTTATTAATCCACCACTTCTCCCTGTGAGTGAGTTAATTCCACTTCCTGAGTCATGTTCAGCTGTTCCACAGGGTGAAATGTATCATCACAGCAAACAAAATAAAAACAAATGACAAAAAACCTATTCAAATCAGCACAGACGCCGAGTGAATTTGCATAAACTAATCGAGCTAAACACTGTGGACACACATGGCTTTTGCAAGACACAGCAGCAATACTGATTACAACAAGCATCCTGATGCAAGTGTCCTGCGACTCAAAATGCTGCCTCTAAGAGGTTTTAACTGCAACAGAGGAAATACAGCTGCTTCATCTAAAATGCAAAAGTTCAACTGTGAGCAAAGAAGATTGCACATAATTATTCACCAAACTTCAGTGATTAATCAGGTTTTAGAGCAGTGGCAAAGGCAGCTTCATTTAACCAACATTTCCAGAGTTCAACTATTCAACCTGATTCTCTGCTTGCTAATTAGCAAAGTATGAGTTGATTTAGACTTTTATGAACAAAATTACAACAGATGTTGCTTAAATTCATACAAGACAACATTTCCCACAACAGTTATTAGAAAAACTCACTGTATTATCCGAGACATCCACACTTCACCCAAAGAGGACTGTAAAACACCAGAGGCCATACCGATAAGACTAGCTCCTAGATGGTTGCTGTTGTTCAATCAGCCCTCAGCGTTTGTGTCCTTACATATGATTCCTCAGGTGGAACGTCAAGAGGTCAGAGGTGAAGCAGACAGGAAAGTGCAAAGATTTGTCTTATCACATCAGGGTCACCTGGGCTCGTACAGGAGCCAGGGAGTGGACTGAAACAACACACACCACAATACACACTCACTCCCTCTGGGTTATCAGTTAAGACCAAACCAGGGCGCTGTAAGCCTGGTTGACTGTGCTGAATCATGCCCTCGTTCTGAGTCTAAACTCACAGAAGTCACTGATTCTGGACATTAAATACAAACCATGAATGAACCTTTGAAAGAGGGAAAGAGAGAGCGCTGACATGAGATCAGAGTTCAGGGTATATAAGAAAACTCTTTGAAGCAAACATGCAAATAAACAAAGTTTACATCATTTGCAAAAACGACATATCTGTTTAATGCAATTCAACCCTAATTTATTTAAATTAGACCATTAGTTTGTAAAGTTATGCAGTCATATGCACTGAGACTTTGGCTGGAGGAAAACAGTATTATTGTCTTTTATGTACAATTCTAGTTACTGGATCACAGATATGAAATGCAAGATGAAAAGCTCAATATGTTAAAAAAATGAAAATATTAAACTTGTGGAAAGCTAGAAATGAGGAAACTGTTAGGTTTTAGCATGACAGAGCTTAAACAGATGTCTGTTACCCCTGAGCACAGGAGAAACAAGTTAGAATTAAATAAAATCACTTACCTGCCATCAGATCTTAAAGTCCAACAACCAGATATTCTAGCTCCTGAGTAAGATGGTAGAGAGTTCATAACTATATCAGACTTCCAGTATGTGCAATCCTCAAGTTGTGTTTTAATTCCACACACAGGTACACCAAATAGTTTTATACTGAAGAGCCCAGTTACATGTTTAACAGGCCTGCCCTCTGTTGCAAAACATTCAGAGAGATACTGCGGGTTTAAAGTGTGGAGGGATATTAATTTTTGTGAGAAACGAAACTTAAAGCATCTTTTTTAGCTTTCAGGTTCTCACATTTTCCACACGAGAGAGAGAGGGAGAGGGAGAGTCAAGGCTCTCTGCAGCTTGATGAAGAAAACGAGTCGTTGTGAAACTACTGCAGCGCTGCTTTTCCCTCCTCTTTTCCTGCTCCTCCCCTTGGCTGTCCAGCCAACAAACCTAAGAGGATCACCTACCCTCCAGATTATGTTCATTAGCTTATATTAATAGCATCAGGTTAGAGCCAAACCTCCCTACAACTGGCACACACACATCCGTCTTTGACAGTCTGTGTTGCAATATCTTGCTGGAAGGGACAGTGGGAGAAGAAAGGAGCAACCGAGACCCCAAGAAACTAACATGGGGGGGGGGGGGGGGGGATGTGACAACAGACTGAGAGAATAGACAAATAGTGAGTTATTATTATTCTCTGAAGCTGACAATGTTGACTGGATACACAAAGGGAACGCCTCAGGCTGTGTTGTTAGGGAGGTGACAGGAGGGAGAAATGTAGAGGAGAGAGAGAGGAGGGGAAGACAACAGAGAAGGGCTGGGAGGACGTGATGTGCTTGTACCCTGCAGATACTCTTCATGTCTCTGCCTTCCACCAAGTCTGGAGATGTCAGCACCACCACAAACCAACACACACACACACACACAGGGATGTCTCCTCCCTCTCTTCACACTGACGACAGGGAAATAAACAGCATGATGAAACCAGACACTACTGCTTGATCAGCTGAAAGTCTGAAGAACTGCCCTGTGCAATATGCATATACAACCACACCACGACACTCCTCCTGGGTCACAGCCTGTGTCAAAAGCAAAACAAATTCTAATTCTCCAAGATTAGAGAAGACTGGCTGTTTATTCTGGAAGTGTGAAACAATTTCTAAACCTATGCAGCCAACAGTTTATGAAACACACATTAGAAATAAAACTGGAAATATCCCAAACTACTGGTCTGGTAATATTTTCAGGAGTTCCAAATCCAAAGTGTTCATTTTTGTTTTCCACTTGTTCAAACCACTGGGAAAAAATAGATTTCCTTAGTTCTGGAACTGTCACTGTATCTTTCAAGTGCAGTCACAAGACAGCTGCAACAAGGAAGCCACACTGAAACAAGAAGCTGGAGCTAGTTGCTATGCCAAACATTCAGCCAACTCTCTATGACTACGGAAGCAGAGTCTGAACTGAAGTAGCTCACTAAATCCAACACTAGCGAGCAGAGACAGACTTACATAACATTGAGTAATTTGGGAAACAAAACTGTGTATCTTAAACTTTCTATGAGTCATATAAATATCGGTAAGTTAACAATAAAAACACTGGAATGCAAACAGTGATTGCTTACCAGAAAGGCTATAATTGGGATGAAGTTTTTCAACATGACTCACTGTTAGAATGTTTTCTCAGATCTTTTTTGAAAAACAAGGTCTTTATCAGCAAAAGCCTAACATGGTGCACTTCTTGTTATCAGTTTTGTTTGAGAACTTTGCTTTTTAAAATTATTTTGCCCAATGAATGCTATATTTCACTGAAGAAAGTAGATGAGTTACTTTGCAATTTGGTCAAAATAAATAATGTGTCTGCAAAAGCAATGAGATAAAAAAAAATAGAAATGGGCAAAATCCAATACAGTGACAACAACATGAATACAAAAGATTAGTCTTGTTTTCTTAAATGAAGTTTGTTTCTAGTGTTTTCCAGTTGGTCACCTAATTAAATACGTGTATCAACATTTTTCAACCCCTAAGGCAGTTGTGAACAAGGTATTGTTCACAACTGCTCCTATACTCCAGTGAGTATAGGAGCAGGAACACCCAGTACTCTCAATAAAAATATAAGCAGACTAATGCAGTAACGCCCTCTAGTGGTTTGACTTTATTTCAAGCTAGTGTGATGCATAGTTTGTGGCCATCTGGCACGTGTTTATAAAACTATGAATGTATTACTTACCTAAATTAAATGTTTATGTATGCTGTGATCCTGTATATCCCTTGACAAGAGAATTTTAGCCAGCTCGCTACTGTTGTGCTTTCAGGAAACGCATAGGCTTTTCTCCGACCTAAAACCATCTTCTTATTCTACCTTATGCTAGCTGTCAATGTATCTCTAGCTACATCAGTCATGTGTTAAAGAGAATATTTTCAATAATTGTTGTCTTTTAGTTTACAACAAAGTTAAGCTAGCAGCTCGACCTCGTGTAGAACAGGACGCCTTACTGTAAGGAGCTCGTAATAAACTAATAGTTTCGTATTCATTCCCTGCTGTTATAAAGATGTCACTTTAACAGAAGATACTCTTAATGTTTCTATTAATATACCGGTACATTGTGAGTGGTCGCGTTTCCGTAAAGATGCTCAGCTATCGATATAAAAATAATAAGAAAAAGAACGAACACTGTCTAAAGTAATTTGAAAACACGTCCCCGGTTTCACATTAAAGCTTCAACCCTTATAGGTGATACCTGTTGGAAACAGAGCAAGTTTTCTCCTCGTTGTCCATCTTAGCGAGCCTTTCCTCCATGCTAACGGCAGACATTGCAACTCTGTTGACAATCAGGTGTTAGAGTCAGCCCAGAGGCATCATGGGACATGTAGACGTTTTGTGGTTCGCAAAATAGCGCAGGGCGGCAGAAGGACTACAAGTCCCACAATGCAGCTCGTTACATTACAGCAAAAGATATGTACAGTGCAGTATTAAAATCATACAGGCCGTTACCCAAATTTGGCGGTGACTGATGTTGAATAAACCACGTGCAGCTCCTTAAAAAGTCAGTGACGTTCAAAGTCTTCAGTAATTAAGCTTTCTAATGGACTGATCCACATTATAATGTTGAGTTTGGCCGAGGAGGGAACAGGAAGATAAACCCATCAGAATCTTGTCAACTTGTATCACTATTAACAGCAGAAAACACATCAGCATTACATGACATCATATTTCTGTCTGGTGCGTTTTTTTAAATAATGACATTTCTGAAATGTGTATTTGTTTTAATAAAATTTTCTGCTGTGGATTCTTTCTGAAACAGATTTTGAAATGATGACATATTTGTCTTAAACCTTTACCTTACACACCAAGTGGGAAAAAAAATCATCTTTTGTTTTTTGGGTTGGTAAAAGTTATGATTAGGGTGCTTAAAATCCTTGAAAATGCATGACGTTTGGATTAATTTATATTAAAATTTTATTTTGAATAAAATGCTTCACATTTTAAATTGAAGTGGTTTTAGCACTATAACATCTACTTTAATGAGACATGGAATTTAAATAATCATTTTGTGCTTAACAGTATTTAGTGACAACGTGTGTCTAAATCACCACAAGGTGCAGGAAAACCTTAGGCTTTCTATCAAAACACCCTCTGACTTTTTAGAATGTTTTAGTTCAGTTATTTCTTCAGTTGAGTTCGGTACAGGCTTTAATAAGATATAGGGACTAAAATGTGCTCTTCTGAAACGGTTTTGAGTTTGTGAAGCAAATTTGGAATAGTCAAAGGCAGAAACACAAGAATAAACATTTTAAATACTTTCCCTGTATAGAAATGGACTATTAGCCACCAAGGAAGAACAGAAGCTTTCAGATTAAAAAGCAACTTAAATTCTCTTAATATGTAATTTAGTTCAATACAACAGATGCAGTTTAATGGTGTTATTTTTATGCATACTGTGATTTTTTTACATTATTTTTTATAAGCATTTTCTCCTCAGATTTTTTGCAATGTCATGATCAAAACTTCAGCATGTGTTCAGTGTGTCTCTTTATTATCAGTTTGTTAGTCTGAAATAGAGTAAGATGCATTCATTAGGCATATTTATCACAATAACATATTCTCTGAACCCAGAAGTTACATTTATCTAAACACATTTTCAGAAGAGCAGACAAGAATGATACAGGCTTAGTCAACAAACTTTTATTAATTAGTTCAGGGATACTAATGCACAGGTAATACAACAAGTTTGGGAGAAAAATTGTAACAGTTCAGACACAAAGGAGGTGTTAATTCCTCCAGTGTTAGGTACTATACAGCTTAATTTAGATATGGATATCTTTAATACATAATTAGTCTCATTTTATTTGTTACCTATGTATCATAAACAGTTATGAGCTGAAATATAATCTCATAAAACTCTCAAATGTCTCATCACAATAGCCCCACAACAGAGCTAAACATCAGTTTCTGCTTTTCAAGTAGGTAGCATACAAAACAAACCACTGCTGTCCAAATAAAAAGGGTAAACTTCAGGAGCTGTCTAAGGGGATTTCTAAGGATTAACCTTGGTTTCTGAAATAACATTTCTGACAAAGGGAAGACGGTTGAGCCTCTTGTTTCCCCAGGTACAAAAGTCACACCACACACAGTCCAGGTAACTAGAAAGCTCCAACAACACTCCTATTTCAAGCCTAGTTTATGTTATAGTAAGTGCACTAATACAGAAACAAACACACATACATATGCCTTGTTGCCCCATATTCAATACATAATAATAAATGACTCTCTCAATGTGTTTGCCATCATGTACTGAAAAAACTCTAATTATGTGCATCATCAAAATGGATTAAATAACAGTGTATGCCAACACATAGGCCTAGGTTCTCTGTAGTCTACAAATTTTCTAAAACTTTTTTTGTTTAAATTTATATTATGTAAAAAGCATTTTCAAAGCAAACAAAATAGAGGAGGGGGAAAAAAAAGCCATACAGTTCTGAGGAGACACGTCAATATCAAAATATTAGCAAGCCAACAAAATCAGCTAAATATGGTGTATTGCTGTACTCTCTAAACATGTTGCAGTCTGCTCACACTGCAGGGATACATGTATTTTCCACATCATAGGAAGACAGATAGTAAAGGGTGTGATAAAATATAAAATACTCACTGTTAAAAGCAGTGCTAAACTATCATATTGCAACACCAAAGCTTGTTGGGTAAACACAGTCAACGCGATGTCGTTTATGAAACAAAAAACAAGCAGCTGACAAACTGATTCTGTGCCACAGCGTAACACTCAGCGAGAGTGTCACCATTTCTGTCATACAAAGGTGCTAACTGTTTATTACACACACACACACACACACACACACACATACACACAAAGTCTGGACAACTCGTATTGAAAACACCAGACCAGTCAGTGCTCTTACAACTCCTGCTCTTAACTAAACCTTGATGGCTGATAAAGGTCCATCCCGCTAACAGAATTATCTCCATTGTCTGATTGGTAATGGAGGAATTCAGACTAAGTCTTCACCATACACTGTAAAAACTGACAGCGCTAGAATGAAACCATTTAAAGTTCTATCTACCTCAAAACTGTTCTGCTGACATCAGTGCTTGGTTTTTGAAGACAACTTTGACTTTTTGGTGCAAAACTGAAACTTGCCAGTAAGAGGGTTGTGACTGGATGGGTTAGTGGACGTATAGGCGAGTTGTATCAGGTCATTAAGGTAAAGTGGCAAGTAAAAGCACCCTTATTATCTCACCAAAATATACTCACATAACAATTTTATTCAAAACTATCAGATTGCTATCTAGATAATACGCACAGTAGAATATAAAATAGATTCACAATCTGTCTTTTTAGTTTAAAGCAAGCAAGTTATTTTATAGACATAAACTGCACATATAAATCAACTAATAATGGAGTTTCATTTGCTGAATTCTTTTCATATAACTGTGGACTCAAGTATCTACTTTAAACGTGTTAAAGTGAAAATATTTTTATCATTTTAAGTAATTCAACATTTTTTCTGCAAGAAATCTGAAGCTATTTTCACATAAAGCAAATTTAAACTTCTTCAAGACCAGTTATGGCTTTCTGGGTTAAATCGTAATCAAACTGTCATGTTAGAATCTTTACAAAAAGAGTTAACCATGCCATATTCCCACTCCTGTCCCAGGCTGCCACTAGGTTAGATTCAACCATCCTAGAGTGCAAAAAGACAAGAGGGGAGCAGGAAGGATAAAGGGTTAAAGTGCAAGGCAATAACTTTACGCTTCCAGAAATTATTCATATACATTATTCTGAGAATCTAAATTGGATTTCTTTCTGTTAAATAAAAGATTAATATCCTCAAACTTTCTATAAAAGATAGCATTTTCATCCTGTCCTCAGCTTAGATTCAAGGTAAAGCAGTGGCCAAAGTGCCTCCTTTAAAATATTAAGATATTATTTGATTGTGCTGCAATGTTGCAACAACCTTCACACAAAATTCTTCCTTCTGTCAAATATTTAGCTTTGTTAGATGCATTTAACAATGCTTGTACATTTTGTTAAAAACCAGTCTCACATTAAATAATGTGACCAACATGTAGATGAAAGTTTCAAACAATCCCTTTTGGGTTACTCTGCTTCACAGCTTTAGAGCAAAGAAACGGGAAATTCTAGTCATGGGAAAAGGAAAATCTACCTTCAAATCTAGAGTTTTACATATCAGGACACAATAAAAATGATCAGATGTAACTTCAAGTGTACAAAACACAACACATTCTGTCATGGGCATGGCATAATTTATTACACTAAAACAAAGTCAGAGGAGATTTTGTGTGTGAAAAACTAAGTTCACTCTCGTTGCTCCTATATGATTTAATATGAAACTAGCAGCTAGGTGCTGCTAATCAAATGCACTTAAAGCTGCACTGTGTAATTTTCAACCAAGCTAAGTATAGCTAGCTATTTTACACAAACACGTCTCAGAGCTCTCACCCCTCAGATCGGGTATATGCCTTATGCCGTGCCTCCCCCGGACATGGGACCGCACATTGCCACAGTGACAACAGAATGCACAAGACCAGCCGTTACAACGCTTTGCTAATATTCACCCAGGTTTTTCCTCTTTCTTCATCCAAACCTTTTTTTGTTTTCTGCTAGCTGAAAAGGTGTTGTTCTTTTGTCTTCTGTCCTTCTCTCACTCCCGGGATGTTCTGCTTTAAAATGCTCCAGCACGCATGAATGGAGGATCCAAGCAGAGTGGAAGTGTGGCGCTTCGGTGAGACAGACAGCCGGATTGTCCAATAGTTGCTTTCGGTTCAAAACGTTTGATTGGCTGACGTTTTTAGAGAACTACGAGGGAACTACCTTATTGATTTCTTTCGTTTTTGTTATAATCACCATAATATATTTATAGTTATACTATGTTTGAACGTTGTTAAGAGGCATGAAAAAACATTTAATCTAATTTGTTTTGCAAATTACCTATATCACCTTTAAATAACTAATCGACCTCTAACTATTCAAGTCCCAGCAAATTCTCTCCAAGTGTCAGAGAAATGACAAGAAAACCCCAAGAGTTACATCTCAGACTCTACTGGCCTCTGGTAGCACATTAAAGGTTAAAGGTTATGACAGGACAAAAAAAATAAAAATAAAGACTGGAAAATTGCACCTGAATGAACCACAAAACTTGTGGAACAATGTCTTTTGGACAGACAAGACCAACGTAGAGATGTTTACCCATCATGCACAGCACCATGTTTGGAAAAACCCAAACGCAGCATATCAGCACAAACAGCTCATGCCAGCTGTCAGCACGGTGGTGGAGGGCTGATGATTTGAGCAGTCAGTGAGTGGACCATGAACTCTTCTATAGACCAAAGTATTCTAGAGCCAAATGTGAGTCCATCTGTCTGACAGATGACACTTGGATCAAACTGGGTCATAAAACAAGATAATGATCCTAAACACAGCAGCTAATTTTCAACTAAATGGCTAAAAAGACAAAAATCAAGATAGTGCAATAGTCCAGTCAAAGTCCAGGCCTCAAACTGACTGAACTGCTGTGGTGGGACCTTGAGAGAGTTGTGCATAAATTATTGTATGCAAAACTTGATGAACTGAAGCAGCAAATGTAATGAAGAGTGGGAGAAAAATTCAACACAATGATGTGAGAGCCTGATAAAGACATACAGGAAATGAGTAATTTAAGGTATTGCTGCTAAAAGTGGTTTTACATGCTGCTAAACCATGAGGTGAACTGAGTTTTTCACACAGCTTTTCCATTTCAACTTTGTTTTGTTTAATAAATAATGACGTGGGGGAATCTGCAGTGTGTTTTTGTGAGGTTAGATTTGATTCATTTTAAAACCTGGTGTAGGTCAAATCATTTTACTACGTCCTAATATGGGAATGCTAAAATTGAAATAGGGTGGGCTTTCTTTTTACTATGAATGTCTATTTTAACAAGTTTTTATGGCTGAAAAAGCAGATATCAATCATTAAGTGAAACACATATTTTTTAAGGGACAACTGTGGGAGAAAATGTGAATTATTATTTAAAAAACTGACCAACGATTAGCTTATATGACATTTTCTTGAAAAAGAACTTACAAAAAAAAAATAAAATAAAAAATGAGAGTAAACAAAAATCCCAATTAATTCAAACAACACTGCACTACAACACAAATTGCCAAATTTCCGACTGCTCGTCAGCCAATTGGATACATCAGGCTTTAAAATGACAGATGGCATCATTGCTTTGAGTATATAGATATATAGATATAGATACTGTTTATGTACACGGTACAATATATCTGTGGAAAAAAAGAGAAAACACTAGCTAATATAAAATGACTTCACCATGCTAATAACATTTCCTTTTTAAATCCTCTCAAACACAACTTTGAATCTCACAGAGAAAACTATTCTTTCTATTTGAGGAAACTACTGTTGATTTGAAACTTCTCTATGTTAGAGTCTGGTTTTGATCTTTAAATACTACATATCCCTCTGCTGCGAGAAAAGAAACTGAAATGTGTGCCTTAAAAAGGAGACGAGGATGGAATGGTGAAATAAAACACTACTGCTGTGATTGCTTATACCAGTGTTCATAAACTCTGGGGTATAAAAGCAAGATTTAAAGAATGTATTTGATATTTCTTGGTTGATTTAGGCTTTCTTCTCAGAGCCAAGTCCTAAAGTGAGGAAGGTGTTTTAGCTTCCCGGCAGACCGTTTACAGTAACCATCCGCTCTGGCTCTAGGATCCACAAAAGCAGTGCTACTCTGACAAAAAGAATCTCTTGGGTTTGCTTCGTCTGGTGGAGGTGAGGACGGGCTGTCTGTTCTGGACTGAACTTTCACTGTCCGTTGGATCGGGGATGGAGGCGGGGGACTGTGCTGGGCCAGAGGGAGGGGTTGCAGTGGGGGCTGAGTTCTGTGTGGTGGTGAGGGCTTCTGTTTGTGTTTGAAGAGGCTCATCCATGAGGGGGCGCTCTTTCGGTTTGCGGCCTCTCTTCTTACCGGT
This sequence comes from Callopanchax toddi, assembly GCA_006937965.1. Classification (NCBI taxonomy): domain Eukaryota; kingdom Metazoa; phylum Chordata; class Actinopteri; order Cyprinodontiformes; family Nothobranchiidae; genus Callopanchax; species Callopanchax toddi. The sequence continues at coordinate 790,737 of SSNR01000049.1, read as the reverse complement.
TGTGGCACCGTTCCTCACCTCAGCTTTGATCCCATTGTTCTCCAGCACTTTACTCTTGTTACTGGAAACCACCTGACTTGTTGCAGCACGAAACCAGTTCTGAAAAAGCAAAACACACAGATAAATCAGGATCTGAACAAGGTACAGGTGCATAGATTGAAGTGCATTACTTTCCCCCTAAACTACTCAATGTTAACATTGTGAAATGAAAATGCAGACAAGTGCTGTAACTGAGTGTTTAACAAACTGAATTTGAGAGATAAAAGACTTTTATAACATTCTGCTAAGATCTGTATAAACTTGTTACACAACTGATGACTTGTCTGTACAATACAAGCATCGTATTACAAAATGTAAATCTGGGTATTACAAAATAAAGTGTTCATCTTGTTTGATTCAGCCCTTTACACCAAATGTTAACAAAACATTGAAAAGCTGCAAGTAAAAGGAAGATCAGAGGAACATTCAAGTCCTTTGAAATGTAGGATTAGTACCATTAATGGCTTCATCAGAAGAGAGACTGCATGCATGAAGTTCGAGGTGCTTTTTTTTTTACACTAACAAGATGTAATACCATAACACACTGGGGTTGTATTAAATACTGAGTTGAAAGTGCTGCTTTTCAGTTTTTGACTTTCTACTTGCAGTAAAAAGGTTATTTTTGATCAACTCTATAAAACTTGTTTTGGACAGCACTATTATTTAAACATTCAATTTAAAATCTACAAAATTAAAAAATTAAGTTGCTTTTTAATGAGATAACTTATTAAATTTAAACACCCCCCCAAAAAATAAAAATAAATAAATAGTGTGCTCATATTGACATGATGTTATTGTGTTTGGTTGTTGTTAGAATGATGGACAGCACTGCTCATCTGAAAGTGGTGTTGATAACCTTAAGGTTTGATTAAAGGGATAGTTCAGATCTTGGGAAATGGGTTTCTGTGAAAAGGTCATGAATTCATATTTTATCTGTTAGAAGTCTTTTAAATGACCTCAGTTTGAATAAACACAGATTAGTTGTGACCAAAGAGTCCAGATAAAACTACAGCTGCATTAGGATCAGTTCCAAAGTAGATTTTTACCATATTAAAACAACTCCAGTCTCAAAAGCATTATAGCGGCTCAAGCAAACACTATGTTTTAAACTTTTACAAAGCTGTCAATTTATAAAATTCATCCTTTAAGTGCTACAGCTGTTAACACTTCCACTGCAAATAACCATAAAATTAGATGTAAATAATCAAGTAAAAATGACAGAAATATAAATGTTTATATAATATCATTTGTATGAACCACAATGAACTGTTTGAGATTAGAGTTGTTTTTTGACAGCAGAAATCAACTTTGGAACTGGCCCGACTGTGACTAGTGATTAGCTTATCAATCTAGTCAGAACAAATCTCAGTTTCTCCAAACTGAGGTTGTTTAAAGAGCTATCTAAGCCAGGTAGGGTGTTAACTGTTCATAACCTTTCCACCGATGTGACCTTTTCCTTTAAGGCTGTTTGTGAAACTGTACACTGAGAGTGACCCACCTGTGAGTGTGTCTTACTAATGTGATACTTAACGCCACTCTCTGAGCTAAACTCCTTCTGACAGATCAGACAGGTGTACTTTCCCATTTCTCCACCACCCTGCAAAACACAAACAAACACGTAAGCTAATTACAAAAATATTGTTTCATATTAAAATTGTATAATTGTGTTTTAAAACATAAAAATACATAAGTAGTAGGAATTCTTTGCTTGTTCTAATATTTTATGTTGCAGGGATGTTTGACCTTCAAAATAGGGATGTCACGGTTACCGGTGTAGCGGTAAACCCCGGTAAAAATGTTGACAATAATAATTATCGTCTTGTTTTAAAAATATATACAAATCTCGGTGGATATTTGCGTTCGCGGTGTAGGCGCACGGTGAGCCTTACCAGCCACTGTCTCATCTGCTGAAGTTTCTGCACATGCACACTTCGGACTTGGAGTTTACAACCTAAACTTTCTTGAAGCTAAAGCTGAAATGATGGTGAAAGGAGGAGACAGCAACACTGAGGACATCTATCAGCCCTCAAAGAAGACAAAGTCGGAAGGATGGGCATATTTTGGACATTTGAAGAATGCCGAGGGACAGTTGATTGAAGACGGCTATCCTGTTTGCAGAAAATGCAGGAAAAAAGTGTCTGCGAAAGGCAGCAACATATCGAATGTCATCACACCACGTGACTATCACCTCTACAGTCAATGCAAGGGAAGGTAACGTTAGCGTTTTAGCTGAAATACATGATGTGAGGACTTTGGTTTGAGGGAAAATGCAACGAGTGCAGCTGCAGCGCCACTGCCAGCATATACGTGTCGCGGACACCCCCATATTGAAATGACACTACGGGGCTCCCAGGGGGGAGATAATAGTTGGTTGCTGTTGATGCTGCTTAATGAAGCATGTCAAAATAAGTACACCAGAACTCCAGCTTAGCAGAAAATAACTGGTCGTTTATTAACCATGCTGTGGGGAGCGGGAGCAGTACAGAGAGAATACCACGTTGGCATAACATACAACGGGTAACCATAGCAACAAGGTTGTTTTTGTCAAGTATGGTGGACCATGCAGTACAATAGGGGGTTGGTCAACTGATCTACAGTCGCCAATGCTGATTGATTATGAATTATTATGAATTTAACATTGATTACTGCCTGATGACATTTTCCCAAATCTGAAAAGCTCACTGGAAGGACACAAGCCGAGGACAATATTTTCCTGATATAGAGGTTTATTTAGTTGTCTAGTTAAACATATTCAACACCCTTTAAAAAAATACCTCAATAATACCAAAAACCATGATAATTTTGGTCACAATAACCGTGATGTTAAAGGATGTAGGGACAGCTTTAAGAAACAAACCTCACGAGTGCCATGCCCAGTGCTGCAAATAACTGCAGCCTTGAACAGAGCGTGCACAAACTTCTCACTAGTTCATCTCATAAAGGTTCAACCAAAGGCAAGCAGAGACATGATTCCATAAATAAAAATACATTTTATTAATACAAAAGGAAATATGGAGAAATAATGCCCCGCGCCACACACACACACAACGGTCCTACCGCGGGAGTGGAGCTAACATGGCTAATGTCGCTAGCTGCTATGTTCCAGTCCTGCTACTCTGCCCGTACCACCGTCTGGAGTTACACTGTGTAGCCCCGGTTACACACAACTCACGCAGAATGAGACGGCCCAGCCCATGTGAAAGCTGCAATCAGTCGGCGTTCTCAACAGTTCTTCTCCCCAAAAGGCTGCATTCGCTAACAGCAGAGCAGCAGGGAGTAGTGGGCAGCAGAGCTGCCTTTGATGCACTGTGAAGCGGACTGAGGGCTGGGAAAGACTGTGTGATTTTGAGGCCTATTCCTGACACCCATAAACATCCACAGATCGCTGTGTGCTAGTCTATAACAGCACCTTTAGCTCTGTGAAACACTGTAATCCATCAGGGGGATTGTCAGCTTCATGAACACTTCCCAAACACTGCCAGTATTATGAGAAAAAACACAGATCCAGACAAAGCATGTCGGACATTAGCACTCAATACAACGATGCAATACTGCCACCTACTGGATATACATTTCATATTACTTTTTAGTCTTCCAAGAATGCGTAGGCAGCGTCAGTTGACGTCACATCCGTGGGACAGCGCGGGAAATTCAGGCCCGAGTTGCAGAGTATTTTACAGCTCACAGCCAGTTCAAGATAATGGAATGATACATAGGTGGCCTCATTATTTTTTGTTTAAAATGCTTCATCACTCAAAACTGAACATACATGATTATTTTTTTACAAATACTGCCTCCTGTCCCTTTAAAATTTCACACCGTGACAACCCTTCTTCAAAACAAACTTTAGTTTTTCACTCATTCTTTAAAGCCCTTTTATTATTATTTATGTGTATTTTGTGATCATTGTGTTAATTATTAAACTGCAGAAATGCAGTACTAGGAAGTTTCAGATGCAAAGAGCTTCAACTACATGAGAGCAAATAAAAATAAATCTGACTGGTAAAAAACTTTAATTTCAAAACTTTCTTTACATTTGTATCTGTATTATAGTTTCACCTGTGATAAATGTAATCAAGTTTGATGGATTTGCAGCAAATGTAGATCTTTACCTGGCTACAGTTGGCGAGGTGAGCTTTTAATCCAGACACACTGGAATATACAGCTTCACAGTTCTGGAACGAAGTGACATCGAGAGCAAGTGAACAAACTAAATCAGTTCCCTATTCAGTGAAATCTTTACTATGACTGTAAACCTTGCGCTAAATGTAAAGACAAATCCATAAATTGTTTGAATCAAACAAAACAGTATGTTTATGTGGTAATGTGCTGAACTGGAGAATGTTCTCACTGTGTTTGTGCAGCAGATGAAGCCCTTCTCTTTGACTTGGTTCTTCCAGGACTCTAACAGCTCTGGGCTGAAGTTGGGGAGGCCAGGTCGAGTGTAATTTAACTGTGTAAAAGAAACACTTATTTGCATCACTAGAAGTATTATAGTTCGACTCTGAAAAGAAAGTGTTGTTGATGTTTGTTTCTGTGTGTTTGATTTTTTTTTAAACACAACACATCACCCTTTTAACAGCATATCTATGAAGATTATATCTATGTGTGTGACTGCTGAATTCACTCTTTGTCCTCACCCTCTTGCTGTCGGGCACCAGGTCATCCTTGATGCGCCGCTTAGTGCCCCAGTCTTTGGCCAGCTCATCCTCTGCTATCTCCTGCAGGTGGAACACTGCCACCTGAGCTGACTGCCGTCTAACTCTGCCGCTGGGGGTCCTTTCAAAGTCCTCCCCCTGGCTCTTTATTTGTGCTGATTTTTCTTTCTCTTGCTCTCTCTCCCTTTCCTTTCCCAGCTGCTTCTCTTTGGGCTGGCTGGATGGTGCTTTCTCAAGCCAGTCCTTCCTCTCGGGGGAGTTTTGCTCCTTCTTCTTGCCTCCTGGCACAGACTCCTCCTGGAAAAGCAGCAAGGATCTTACCAAGTAGAAAATGAGAGGAAACTTTTGATAAATAAAATCTAATGCAACATGCTTCTAAACAGCCTCTTTTATAACATAACCAGTTCCTCCTCTGATATACTTACCCTCTCCTTGCCTGTATTGTTGTTGGTGTCAGTGGCGTTGTCCTTGTAGCTATTGGTGGTTGGAGCTGTGATGATGGTCGCGATGGTTGGATGGTGCTCGGTGCGTACGTGGTAGTCTTTGCCTGCCTTGGAGCGGTAGTTTTTCCCACAGTGCTGGCACAGAAACACAGGCTTCTCATCGTCAGAAATATCTCTTCCACAACGCTGCTGGTGATACTGGTAGCCCATCAGACTGGAAAAGTGGGCTGCACAGCCCTGCATATATGTGTGTGCGCATGTTTGCACACATAAATGTTTATATGGTGATGTGACAACAGTGACAGAGATGAGACAGAATGAAACACATTAGGCAATAAGCCTGGTTAGTAGAATAAATGAACATTATTTTTCAGCTGATGCCAATTTTTAGTGTGCAAACATGTCACAATTGAGAATTTATTTTGCACAGCTCTTTCTCGCTTTCTAGTGTGTAATGAGGATGGAGTGTTGATGTGGTTTTGGGCACCAGAACAATTTATAAAAAATACAAAGGAGAAAAGTAAGAGGCTGACACAAAATAGTAGTCAGAGGAAAAAGGAAAATCAAAAAAATCAAAAGTGGCAGATGTGGACAGAGAGATATGTGAAATAAATGAGCAAAGTGAACAAAAAAATGGAAATGAAAGGTGCAGGAAGGCTAGACTAGTACAGAATCAGAGATGATAAAAAAAAGTGACAAGGGAAAAAATAAGAAGCTCATACCTCACTAGGACATTTGATTCGTCCCATCTGTTTGAGCACTCGACGCAGCCGTTCTCTCTCTTCGTGTTCGTTGTCCGTCTGGCCTTCGCTCCCTGAGGGCTGAGGGGGGAACAATCGCACCGTCACATACACTTATTCCACAATAACACCACCTACTCTTTTGCAACTAAAAAAGGGCAATAAAAATGTGTTTTCTGTGTCTGGTGTTCACATTGTGCCAGGATCATTAAATGATTTCACAGAGAGGCTGTTACTCAAGGCGTGTATATCACTACTGTCAAACTCGTGTTTTCACTTGAGTGCCAAATGCAACCGAGTCCAGAACAACAGATGGTGAGGCTGCCAGGGAGGAGAAGGAAGTGCAAGGCACTGGAGAGAGTGCGGACTTACTCTGGGATCCCAGGGGAGCAAACCTCACGTGTTTACTTGTGTGTTAACACACAGAAATGAAGGACACACAACTCTGCATGAGCCAAAAGGTAAAGAGGAAATGCCCAAGTAAACAATAAAGGTCATCAAAGAAAGATACTATAACAGCATGTTTGATCAAGTTTTTAAAAGATGCAGAGAAAATGAGGAGGAGGGAGGGAGAGTAAGCAGCACTGTGAAAGTAGCAACATCAAGGTCAACCTCACTGGGCTTGTCTGTTTGCCTGCTGTTTTCCCATATTGCACTGGGGCTTAGCTACACATATAAAACACAAGGCACCAAAAGTCTGAGCCAACTCCAAACCATTCCAAAACAGCAGCAGTGGTATGTGACCAGTATAAACCATTGAACAAAATACGAGACAAGTAATTCAGCTTCAGTCTAAAATAAATGGTCTCACACAAAAACAGAGGAGGAGCTCTACGGTCTGGAAGAATAAAAACAAATGTAAGATAAATGCTTTCATGAACGAGAATCACAAATCAAGATTTAGCAGACTTTACAGTGGAGTTACTCTCTTTTAAAGATGCATGAACAAAACCCCAAGAGGAACCCTGTTCTGTACTCTCACCACAAAACTCACCATCAAATTAACAAGCATGACCTATTTTGGAAACAAGTCCTGGTTGTTATTTTCATGTCATTCTGTGCTAATGAAAACATTGTTCTGAATAATTAATTGCATTTATGCTAACAGATCATCCTAAATGCCACACGCTCAGGCTTTAAGCACACAAATGGATCAATTATGCAGCCAGTGACGAGCAGGTTGGTGAGAGAGTTGTTTCAGTTAATTACAGTCAGACTTATTAAACAAACATCATACTGTTGAGGGTAGCCTTCAACCTGAACTGTTTGACATAGTGTCTGTAACCTGATCATGTTCCTCAAACTCATGCAACTCATGAGGCAGAAGCTGAGGGTTTTTATATAGTACACAGTCCTAAAAATCAATGTTATTGACTTAATGCTAATATTAATCCACCTGTAATGCATTTCTGCCAAACAGAAAATAAATTGCAGATACAGACACATGTTCTAAATACATGCATATTGCAAATATTAAGGCTTTATCATCATACACTTTATATTTAGAAATTTAACATCTACATAAGTCACTGTCTCTGTGCTAAAAACAAACCTACAACACATATAATACACCAGTGAATTATTTATAATTAATCCTTCCTTTCATTTTTTGTTTGGTAAACCTTTGCTTCCAGAAGAGTTAACTACAATTAAAATATAGCAAACCTTTTAGCTGCTGGCTCTTCCTTCTGTGGCCTAGTTTTTAAAGACCTTTAACAAAAACAGCTCCATGTAACAAAGACCTGAATTACATTTAATGCAATCAGCTGGCCTGAATCTGGACTTAAAATCATTTAGATTTGTTGCTTTGTTCAGCGCTTTGAGATGCCTTGTGTTGTGAAGTGGCGCTTTATAATTAAATTGAACTGAACTTAAATTATACTAATTATAATACTCAGAACCATTGTTTGTATATTCGTCATCTCAGAACCCTCGTTAATACACTGGAGCTCTTTTCTTTCTTTCTCTCAATGGATTTCAATAGTTTCTTTTTTAATATAAAGAATAGTTTTCTGGATGGGTGAGAGTGATGAAAGGGTGAGAGAAAAACTAAACTATCTGTTAATTAGATGCACACAGCTAAAACATTGCTGTGATCATTTGCACTTGATGGTTGAGATATAATCATTTAAAACACTGAACATGGAAAAAGTTGTGATAGATTAAGTATTTTTGAGACATCACCCATCTCTAATTACAAGCATTTGTTATCACCTCCTGAACTATAAAATTATTATTTTCTAACTTTGAAAAGTGAAATGGTAAATGGCCTGTATTTATAGAGTGCTTTCTAGAGTGTTCTACACTCCCCAAAGCGCTGTACAATACAAACAGTCATTCAAATGTTCACACACTGGTGGTGATAAGCTACGTTGTAGCCTCAGCTGCCCTGGGGCACACTGACAGAGGTGGGGAGGCCATGCACTGGTGCCCACCAAGTCCCTCTGACCACCACCAGTAGGCAAATTGGGTGAACTGTCTTGCCCAAGGACACAACAACAATGTAACCCAGCTGGAGCTGGGCTCAAACCGGCGACCCTCCGGTTGCCAGACGGCCACTCTACCAACTGAGCCATCCCAAAAGAAAAAGTGAAATCCGAATATGAACCTTTAATAGATAAAACACAAGGTTTCACACAAAATAGTAGTTTTTAATAGCTTTTATAGCATCACAGCAGTCTTATTTGTAAAAAATAAAATCAAATAAAGAAGTTTTAAAAGTTAGCTTTGCAAGTGGTCTACCTACCAAAACCTTTGAGCATCTTATTTTAACTAGGGCTGTCAATCGATTAATTTTTTTAATCGCGATTAATCGCATGAGTGTCCCGAATTAACTCGCGATTAATCGCAATTAATCTCAAATTTTTAAGATGCTCTCAACTGACCTAAATTTCTTTTTTCTTATTTCAAATATTCTTTTAATTTAAATACAGGCTGTTTACCATTTACTTCACTTGCTAAGATGTGATACAAGAAATAAGATGTATCATCCATTCTGACTCCGACAGGTTGAATCAGCCTTAATATCAGATGAGTTCTCTCCTAGAGAATTAGTTCTACTCATCACATCACATCTAGGACCTTTTCATCATCCTATTAAACTCCAAAATGTCTAAAGCTGGACTTTTTCTGATAGACTATTAGTGTCATTTGCTAAACCTAATGCTTTTCAGAATGCTCAACAAATGTTCTTAATCTCAAATAAATTTACCTGGTTAAATAAAATAATATAAAACAAGGATTTCAATATTAATATCATGTTTTGTTGTATGTAGTTGACCATATTCTAACATTGCAATATCCTTTGTTACAACTTTAAACTTTAGTTTTATGAAATTGGTTGTTAGTTCTTTTTAGGTCTCTCCATTTCTGCTCTCCTCTGAGACGCGTGCGGGCCGGCGAGGGGGAAGGAAGGGGGTTCAGGTCTGCAGCGCTGTCAGTCTCTGACCGACAGAGAGCAGAGGGCGTCTTTGAGACTCAGCTTTGCTGCGTTTTTGCAGCTTTTAGGGGGACAGACGTTTGATCAGTCATGACGGATTGTTTATTTAGAAACGTCCTGATCACGTAGCGGGTCAAGTTTAGCGGCGAGGAGATCAGGAGATCTCCCGGTTGCCAGTCCGTCACTGGTGATGCTGTTGAAAGTTTACTGGATGTAGGACTGTGGCGTTTCCGCTGAAAACTTTACAGTTTCTCCGACAGGGAGGAGGGCCCTCTGCAGCAGCTGCATGCGCCACTAGACCTGTGTGTTCATATGTCCACAAATCAAAACTACGGAAGCCTGCGCATTAATCGCGCGTTAAAAAAAGTAACGCCATTATAGGGGGCTTTGCGTTAACGCGTCAATAACGCGCTAATTTTGACAGCCCTAATTTTAACACACAGTAAACACTCTAAGGTATTTTGCTCTGCTAGACAGGAACATTGCCAGTAATGTCTGGGTTCAAAAAAATCCAATCTGAAGATAGGTGACAGCATTAAACTGTTTAACTTTGCTGGCACAGATGGCACAATCATCTATCATTAGTACTAAACTGGCAGAAATTACACACCTCACAAACACACACATGCATGAGCATGATCAGGTCTAATGAGCCTGTGTGTTCTCACAGAAACACAAATCCACATGCTACAATCCACAAAGTTTACTGCCTGTAGACTCGTTAATTTTTTATGATACCTTTACAAACAGGCAGCTTTGAATTATTCAGCAAACTTCATTGCAGTAGCATTGCTCTAATGCTGAACAGTCATGATAATATCTTAATGAAGCTCTCCGTTGTCAAAGTTAAAACGGCTCCACAACAGAACACGACTACTGCAAGGATGAGAATACATCAGCAGATTTACGTTTGTTTACAAACCAATAGCTTTAATCTTTAAAATGTGTTTTTTTCTAAATAGATAAGATGTTAAAACACAATGTTTGTTTTAGAGCTGTACAGAATAAAGATAAAACATACATGTTACAAGTGAAAGTGTGAGCAGCTCCTAAATGTATGAAGAAATGCTTTGTTGTGGTTTCAAACAACTCTAGTCAGTGGACCAGTGCGACAGAGGTGAACCAGTAGCTCTCTGACTGATCAACATAAAAGAAGGTTTTACAAAAAATGTTGTATTTTGTTTGAAATGCTAAAGCTAGTTGTAGATATTTCCAGATCTGTAGGTGTACCTTGGTGCTGTGTTCGGCCATGGTGTGGTAGTTGAGGCCGGCCTTGGACCTGAACTGTTTCTGGCATTGCTGGCACTTCAGGGCATCCTGGAGCTGCAGAGGTAAAAGGTCACACATTGCATCAAGTTACATTTCTCAAAGATAAAAACCAACAACTGTTGCTTTGCTCTAAAACAAACCCATCAATATAGCTACATTTATTTTATAACCTAATGTTTTGCTACTAGTGCAAAAATATAAAGCACTAATGGCACGTCGAGAATCTAAGAAAACCTGGAAAAAAAACCATTAGGGTTTTATGTCTCAGACTTCCCCCTCTGTCAGTACTGATTTGGAGACAGAGGTGCTATGATGGCGAGTGACCCCGTAGTAATGTGGTAATTCTGTCATTGCTTAACGGCAGACTCTCACTTTAATAGAGTTAGACGGGCCACTGGGCTGAGGAGCTGCTGCAGCGGCTTTAGGAGCACATCTCTCTGTAGACCAGGCTACTGAGCCTTTCTACCTGGTCCGTCCACTGGGACAGCTCGCTTCAATGTAGGCCGATAACCTTTTCCATGCTTCACTTTTACTTTGTTTATTACTCCTGCTGACCACAATCTACTGAAACCCCAACTGGAGCACACTGTTTACAGAAGTGTACGATTTCCCTCCCCTTGGTCCCTTCAGCTGGTATTAGCTTTCAGATCAAAAACAATGAAGGAGGATACAACAACAAAAAGTGGTAGGGATTACTGTACTGGCTGGAGATAGTGGCTGATTTTATTTATAGCTTTTTAGTCAATACATTTTTCTGTAAAGACTCCCAGAACTCTGCAAAGTTGGGTTTTGTGTTTGTCTTTGTAATGCAAAGAAAAACTATTGTCTTGGTTCTGCAATTAGCTGGTCCAGATGATGCGTGACAACACATCCCTCTTGTTCCCGTTTTGATGGACAGCTGTGCCCCACACTGACCTTTTGGCAGATTTCCATGTGTTTCTTGAGGCCATGGATTGTTTTTCTTGTGACAATGGAGCAGGTTGGACACACCACTTCACCTCGCTCTGAGATTGTTCGCTGCCACTGAGTATCAAAAACAGCCCCTGGGAAACATACAAGAAACACTGTTATTCTGTTGTTTAGCAAATTAAATTACACTAATAAGATGGTTTAACTTTAAAGCAAATGTTCACTCATTTCAGTCTAATGCTACACATTTATCATAAGGTTTTTAAAATAATATCAAAAGCAGTTCTCTGGTCTACACTGACAAATCAGACACAAAAACAGCCACCCAAAGAATTAAATCAACAAAATTTGAGTTTTGTAAATAAGTCAAAAATGTAAAATAACTGCATCTGTATCAGTAATTTATATTGGTAACATTTTATCAGAAACAATGCTTAAATCCCAATATTTTGGGACAGTACTTTATACAAAGAAGTAATGTATTTGTTCACCAGAGTTTGTTGTGGCTGGCTCTTTCTTAGATGACTGACTTGATGTAGGTCTTCTCTGACTCTCCTCACTGAAACCACATCCCTCTGGTCTCTTCACTCGGCCTGCCTTCAGCTTCTCTTCCACCTTAGTCATGCCTGAAGCACAAGTTCGCAAGCATGTATACACACACACACACACACACACACACACACACACACACACACACACACACACACACACACACACACACAAAACAGTCATGGTAGTAAGTAGTATTATAATTAAACATGTCTAAAGTAAAGTAAAAAAACACAAGCAAAGAACACAAAACAGAATAAAAGGTCAAATATAATACCATTATTTTCTACCCTACATTGGTTAATGACAGACTGCAAGAGAGCAGATGTGATTTATTTTTTACATGTGATGATAAATAGTTTACAGCCTGAATATGCTACATGAGTCACTGAACATTTTCAGCATATCAATGAGACAAAAATGGAAAGAGGCTGGTAAAGCTCTGTATGTGTGATTTGTGCTTGGCGTGTGAGTCACTGATTCATTTAGCCAGAGATGAAGCATCTCAGCAGTTGCCACATTAGCACTGTTAAAAGACTAGCTCCATTGATCAGTGGCAATAGGGTGCATGCACAGTCACACACGCAACTAATCACATAATATATTTCTTTGAACCAGAAACCAGCACGACGCTGCACAGAAACAGCGGTATGTTGGTTCTCTCAAGAATCCCACTATTAAGTAAATCAACAAAGGATTCCTGAGGTCTGCTGTAATCAGTGTTCAATCAGCAGCTACATAAAAATGAACTCTTTTTCAACTCACACCAACATGAGGTGGAGTTTTTGTTTAAAAGCCTAGTATTCTCTGAACAGTGGATATGTACCTTTCAAACCAAATGTTCCAGATATGGATGGCTGTTCTCCGGTGAATTTTTTAGGCGTTTTCTGCTTCCGTCCTGGCTCACAAAACAAAGGAAGGAGTGGTCATTCTGTGCTTCCAGTAGAATCACCTATTAGATGTATGGAGTCTGTGACAGAAAGTTTGCTGTAATCTTACGATGCCTCATTCGCTCTGGGTCTTCATCAGGGAAAGAAGAGGGAAGACTGCCTCCCTCACTTTCGCTTCCTCCTGCGTCAGATGATGTGCTTTGGGACTGTGACTGAGGCTGAACTGGCTGATGAATCTGCTGTGAAGGCTGGCTTTGGCTGTGCTGTCTCCTCTCACTTCTCTGGTGAGCCAATTCTCCGTTCTGAGATGGTGTAGACACCTCATGAGTCTTTTTCACTTTGAAGAACACCGGAGAGGGGGGGCTGTTCTCCATGGGCCTGAACTCACACACAGAGAGGACAGTTTGAGGCAGTCAGCATTATAACATTACAGACACCATTAGTTTGGCACTGTGGGCGGGAATCCCAGTCACCTTTTCTTTGTGTTGAACTTGACGGGAATCGTATGAAGCTTGGGCTGCTCTTCCTTGGGTTCCTTACTAACTTTATCAGGGTGGTTCCACAGCTTGTGCTTTTCCAGCCGTACTTTAGTGGCAAACACCGCCTCACAGTAAGGACAGCCATGACTCAGCTTCTCAGCTACAGTGGGCTGAGGTCAGACACGAGGAAAATGGAAAATATATTTATATTAGCATTATAACTTATCTGGAATTAGTATAAACTGTGATAACCATAACTTTAGATTTGAGGGGTTTCCCAAAGTCTTAACTGTGATTTACATTTAAGGTATAAAATTATAAATGGCAAGATAACTCACCCCCTGGCAGCGCTGATAGTGGTACTTGACGCCATAGATGCTGGGAAACTCTAACCAACAGCCTGAACACGGACATTTAACCCTGGAGCGGCGCTTAAACTCTTCCTTCCATTGAACTATTAAATGAGCCTGCTCAGAGGTGAAGAAAAGAGACACAAACATGCATGTTGTGTTGCTATTTTGTGTTATACAAATTGATGAGGAGAAGACTTCAGCATGAAAAATAGGCCCACTTGAAAAATGTATTATTTTTGAAAAATAAGTACTCACAGGGATGCTTCTCAGTTCCTGCATGTCAGTTTTAGGCCGACCTTTCTTCTTACCCTCTGCTTGCTCATCACACATTGGGTCTGAAAAAATGAGAACCAAAACTCCAACTGAGAAAGAGGAACAGCGCTGCTAATACTCAGGTCAATCATAGGATGCTATGGACATCAAGTTTCATCTGTGCCCTTTACAGGCAAATCTTCATAATATAAAATAGACAACTTGAATTTCTTTTCAACCAGAATTGCTGAATATAGATACATATTAAAACTAAAAATAGGCATAAAAAACAAGAGCTATAGTGAAAGGGTTTATATAGTTATTCACAATGTTGATTACACCTGCAAGTATGGAGTCTGTGATATATGGGCTAATGCTGCCAGAGTATCAGTGTTCTAAAAACAATTTCCTTACAGATCTCTTAATGAATTTCTTTTTTTTTTAAAAACCACTGTTGCCATAAAAGTGACACTAATCTTGTTATAGCTTTTTCTTTGCCAAATTTCAGGGAATTCACACATGGAGAATTACTGCAAAAAAAAAAAAAAAATATATATATATACAATAAATAAAACAAAACAAATAATAATAATAATAATAAATTCATCCTTCTGAGTCTTCTCAAAGAGTGCAGTGCCATAAATAATAAAACAAAACTTAATTGCAAACTAAAAATTAAAATAAGATATTGACCTATGAGGTGTTTTGTCTAATATGGACCTTCAAAAGTACTGAACTCTGGGCAGTATTAGCAGAATGGTTGATGAACTACTGAGCAGATTTAATTAAACTCACAGGAAATAATTTATTTTGGAGTCGGCCCCATTGAAGGTGGCTGTGACATTAGCAAACATTAAATAGCAATATCTCAGTCAGTTTTATAGATATTGCACTAAAATTTGGTGTGGTAGCAAATAAGAGTCATCCCAACCCAATATACAGTATATATTGAGCTTTAACTCATCACACAAGAGCTTTGTTTAAAACTTTGCTATTAATTGTTGGAGTCAACCAGGTAAGCTTTTAAGCTAAATATCTGAACTGGATGAATTTTCATGAGATTTTCAGAAAGTCTTCATTACAGATACATCTACAACTGATTAAATATTTGAGTCAACCCAATTCAAGATGGCTAACTGTCATTCTGAGACCTTAGAAAGCTATATTACCTTATTGTAAACTTCTACAATTTTGCATGAAACCATTTGTTTAGTTTGTTCAACCAAACAATGTCCAAACTACTATGCTAATGTATGTTGCAGCAGTGTCAGTGTGTGTGTGTTTGTCCAGCAGCAGCATAAACACCATAAACTAAACAAATAATTACATGCTAATTGTAGAGGTTTACAAACAGGTAATACAGTGTTCTAATGCATCAGAGTGATTTTTGAGCAAGAGTTGTTTTAAATACCTGAGAATTAGCTCCTAGTTTGTCACCGTTTGGCAGCAATGTGTCTCACGACCTGACTATGGCTCCTGTCAGAGGACTACTTTCTGTTTCTAGAGACTACAATCACTTTAAGTGATGTCACTGGTGGGTAAGGTCCTTACTGCAAATGAATAATAGATAGAACGCTACTTCAAAATAACTGAAATATCCCTTTAACCTTTGGCATGAAAGGCAACAAGTGGTATGCATTCTTTAAAGGAATGCTTGGGCTTTAATTAATTAAAATCCATGTAGTCTGTTCCTCACACGACTACCAACAAAATGTAAACCGAACTTTAAACATTTCATACGTACATAATGAAGTAGATCAGTTTGCCGGTCAATTGTAAACAGTTTTATGATCAGTGTTTATATGTTTTCCAACACACCCAGGGCAAATTCTGGAAAAAAATCAAAAGATCTTTCCACACATGTGTAGTATCTGAGCTAATGGAGATTCCCATAACATTAAACGGTACTGCTGACACAAGTTACACATAGAAGAATGTGGAAACAAGGAATCAGATATCATATCGTAACATGTTTCTTCATGTGTGATTATTTGTGTTTATGAGTGTGTAAATGAGAGAAAGTGAAGGCGCTGTGGGCAAAGGGATAAGTGACTGGAGCTCCTGTGAACCTCTGACACAGCAGACTGCAGGCTGATTGCTTCAGCTCACTCTGTGCTCTCTGCTGCTCCCTTCCTTCATCTCTCATATTGCTGCTTTACTTCTTTCTCCTACCTGACTAACTTTCCCACTTTCCTGATCTTTCTCTAATCTTACCACTGCTCATCTTTCACTGTGTTTCCACCAGCTCATTATCGCTCTCCTCTCTTCTACAATAAACCTCCACACTCCCTTTTCTCAATGCACTGCTGTTTGAGTATGGGAGGAAAGAAAGATGAAGAGTGTAGTGTGTGTTAAAGTGTGTGCAGGTGGAAGATGGTGAAAGGGAGGAAGAAGAGAGCAAAAGGGGAAGGGTTTTGGAGGGGAGGGTATTTCAGAGGATTCTGATCAAGCACAGTACTGAATGGCAGTGCGGCAGGTAACTGCTCTGCAGAATGATGTTCCTTTATGTGCTCTGTATTATACTGCATTGATCAGACAAAACCAAACATCAGCAGCAGAAAAACAAGAGGCAGAACAAAAAAAGATGTAAAATTTTAAAAGTCACATCAGATTAAGAAAACAATAAAGATTTAGGGATCTGTGATATGTTCCACCTCACATCAAACCATTTTCTGTAGTTTGTAGTGAAGTAGAATGCTTTGGTTTCATTCTGAATTGGTCTCTGTATTGCTTTTCTCTTTTGCACGACAAAAGATGAACACAGCTCTTGTAGTGACCATTTGACACATCCCAAACTGAATCAGAGCACTCTGCACAGGTTGGATTAGTCTTCAGATGTTTTTGATCCTCCAACCAACTGCTCATCAGACAAAGCAAAATCAAGTAGGCAAATGAATAAACTTCAACCTAAAAATTCTTTTTTCATGCCAGCAATGTTAGAGAAACCTATAACAACCTCAACTTTGCATTCTTCTCTCATTTTCTCAGATTATTTCTCACTCAGAGGCACAGACACAAACACAGTTTGATGGATTATATGTTATCTCTTACTCCAGGCCAACAATAATAAGTTAGAAAGAAAACAAGTCAAGTCTGAGTACGATGTAATAAGAAGCAGCACGACACTGCTAGCTTGCTCTTCCAAATAATTCAGGACACAAGGTGTAAAATGCACACATAAAAGCACACACTGTTGCACAAACAAGTACACAAAACCATTACCAGAGCGTGTGTGTGATGTCTGTGCATTGATATGACTGCATTAATATTCTCCAGGCAACAGAGCATTTCTCTATTAGCTGGGTAGCAGCTGGAGAGGTGATGCGGTTGGCAAAGCTGCTCTTTTACTAAGAATGAAATTGAGTGTGTATTCTAATTCCCATCTTAAAAAATAAAGACCTTGTAAGAAAAAAAAAGTATAATTAATGAATTTTGCTCTTGGGAAATATGTGATCTGGTTGCTATGGGAATAAGATCCACTTGTCTTTGCTATCACTATCAGATGCCTTTTTTACTGGAAGCTAAATTTTGAAAAGCCCACGTTCAGTAGAGTGGGCTACAATGTAAATAGGCCAAGGCTGCAAAAATTATTAACTAAACGACTAAATATAACTAATCAGTCTTTCTTCATGTGGGGTAAACTGTGCAAACACATTACACTAAGTATGTTAGTTTGTTCTGGCTGCATAAAACAGCAGCACACTCTGTCTTATACGTTCCTGCATCACGTGCATTATCTTGCAATAAAACAAAGCGGGCCCATTGTGTTAAATCTAAACCCAGTTCTCAGACACAGGCCACAGGGATAAAACAGCTGTTCAGCTAATGTCACAGAGTGCGACTCGCTCCCAGCTGTCTGCAACTGTTGCTCCACACAGTTCAACACCAAAAGAAGGAGGAGAAGAGAAAAGAAGGGAAGAGTTAGGACCCAGGAGTGCTGGCAGCTGTCTAATGATCTCAAATAACCTCTGAGCTCTCCTAGCTACGCCTGCAACTGCTCTCCCTTAGTGCAGAGGGTTCACACATTACCCACAACCGCACACACACACGCACAGATGACACACACACAAAACAGTCATTTGTTTTCCTTGACAAACACACAGAAGCCTTTGTCTGCATCTGCACAGTGGTTGTTAGACCTACTGTAGCTTAGAGAAATAGCAAATGTAAACAAACAACATTCACCGCTGACACATGCTTTTGTAAAAATACAGACATAGGTGTCACAACTTCCGCAATCTCACCAGACACAAAGGAGGGAGAAACTAATACACCTGGACTGAGGTGCAGAACAATCACACAAACAGCTTGTTCTTAGCAATGTGTTTTTACTTCAACAGCTTTCCTCACGTCTTATGTTGAGCAGAATGTTAGCACTACTTTCATACACACACATATTGTGTTTTTTTTTTTTTGCTACTTCCTATAATCCCACATGCTATTTTTTAGCACATACTCTCATTTCCTCTCCCTCTCTCTCACACACTCCTTCACTCACACACACACACCATCATATACGCACCTCCGTGTGAAGAAGTCCCCATCATCCCTCCCAGTCAGGCCTGATTCTAGATGGAGACTAAGACTGAGAAGTGAGGTGGAGCGGCACTGGAGGAGTCTTAGAAGCCGAACACCAACTAACTGAAACAAAACCAGACTCTGTCAGCGCGTCTGGTTTTCAAACTCACACCGTCTTTGTTTTACTGCCCTCCCTCTCTTTTTCTTTCTGCCTCTATGTAACTGTAGCTAAGCTAATCATTTACATGCACTTGTTGACATACACACAAAAACATGTTTCAGCTAACAAGACTGTTTTAGGGATACACGTTTGATTTTCTTCTAAAATCTGATGCGCCAACATTTTTCCAATTCATTCTGCACTTGTAGAAAAGTGTAACTGTAAAAACAATCAAATCTGTATTAATTTAAAAAGGATAACAAGAGAACTATTCCAACATTCATATGCAGTGCATTTTCATGCAAAGTATGTTCAAACATGGCTGTAGGTGGAGAAGTTGGTAGCAGTGCTGCCTTGTAGCAAGAAGGTTGCAAGTTTGATTCCCGGCTGCAGCCTTTCTACGTGGAGTTTGAATGTTCTTTCCATGTATGCACAAGTTTACTCTAGGTACTCCAACAGACCACAACATGCCTGTTAAGTTAATTGTAAGTCGCTTTGGATAAAAGTGTCTGCTAAATAAATAAACACTCTAAACTAGGTTAAAGCCGCTCTCTGCATTATTTCAGCAAAAGAGCAGTTTTTGAATCCAACGGCTCCTCCTCCCAAAACACCTCGACATGCGCGTGCAGTTGCATGCACATGGCACATTACTTTGGTCTGTAAGCTGGGCATAAATTGTGCAACTCAAACTGTGATTACATTGTAGGGTTTAATCACTCGCAGTTCACAAATCATGTTCTCACACTGTAAGAGGCTGCCCTCTCTGTCCCTGCTGTGTTTGTTACATGGCTTTAGAACGGCAGCTGATGTTCTGAAGCTGCAGGAACCGGAATAAGAAAACGCTCGGTCCAGAATTAGTCCTCAACCAAAATAAACGTGTATCTGTGGCAAGCCTTGCCATTCTGTGAGGAGAAATGTTTAAAAATAAAACAAAATCTCTCAGTATCCGGGGAATGGAAAAATATTTAGTAGAAATGAGATCTGACTGGCTCCTCCATGACGGCTGAGACTGCACAGAGACACTGAGCATCCTGTACGAGAGCGCCCCCTACTGCTACAAGTTTGCTCGAAGCGCGTGCACATTGTCAGACAGCCGACAATGCAGAAATTTGAATTTTATTGGCTGAAAAAGTTCGCCGGTCATAAAGAATGCAAAGGGGTATATAGGAGGAAGGGGGTCTTCAGCAGACTTAAGGCTGGAATACACCGGATACCTCAGCGATGCGCCACCTTTTGGCTGCGGTGTTGGCGAGTCTTGTACTCACACAAGACGCGCTCCTGACACAGCGCGCCGTAGGATCTGCTTTAAAAAATCGCGCGATAGTCACAACATCACGCGGGAATTGAAAACTGGAAGCGGGAAGTGAATTCTTTGTTTATATGTAATCAGAGCTGCCGTCTTGTGTTCTGGGAATCTAATTCTAATTCTTTCAAAATGGGTAAGTAAGTTATTTAATGGAACTGTTGTTTATGTGTGCCGTAATGTTTGTGGCGGTTTATTTCTGTGTGCCGTAATAGGAGCCATTCTGCGTCGTAACGTCGGTGTCATGGTAATGCCGGTGTCAGAAAGTACTCAACATGTCGTGACACACGCGCACAGCTGCGACTGGCGCTCCTTTTTAAACTGGTGCGAATCTTTAGCAGGCTGGCGGCGTCTCGCGTGTCTGGGACGCGTTGTGGCGAGCTCTGTGTGAGTGATCTGATGGACTAGAATGGTTTTAAATCAAAATAACGCCGCAGCCACGACGTGGCGTGTCGCCGACGTGTCCGGTGTATTCTAGCCTTAACATATGTTGTGGAACTCTACCCATATATCATAGTTTAGACCTGAAATATCATTTAAAACATTTAGAAAACTTTGATACATAGAAAATGCTCCACATTTCACCTTTAAGATATGGAAGCTGTTAGTTTTTATGATATTTGACAGCCAACAACTATATTTAAGCTTTTATCTGCAGATCTGTGCTTCTCAAATAGAGAAAAACAGATATTGACAGTCTAAGAAAGGTACAGCATGTCTGTAGTGTGATATTCACTGATATTTTACTTTACAGAGCAGAAATAGATGTCTGACGTAATGTAGTGTCACCACACTGTTTGCCCAGCAGAGCAGCTCCAACACTGTTGTTTACAATTCTCTCAGCACTTTAGCAAATTAAGCTGAGCACACATGAAAGCTTAGTGGACAGCAAGCATTGTAAGTTGTTAACTACTTTAGATAGTAAAATATTTAAACACCAGAATGAACAACAGTCATCCCATCGTTTGTATTTTTTATAACTAACTAACTGTGTGTACATGGGTGAAAGTGACAGAGAAGGATGAGAAAAAGAGACACTTAAAACAAAGCTCCTCATAGGTTCCCCACAAGATGTTGCACCACCACAATAATTAGAGTTCCAAATATGTAGAGGTGGTGTACAGTACATGTCTGAGAAACACAGAGGAAACCTAAAATATCACTGCATGTTTTTAGCTAAATGAATGTGTTCAACTGGTGAGATTTTTAAATGTGTTTTCTCTGAGAAAAAACTCTAAATAGGATTGAATCAGATCAGATTTCAATTGTATGCTATTAGTTATAAACAGACTTTCTAGAGCTAGACTTTGGAACATAGAGTGACAATTGAAGAAATCTGTGTTTAAGGGCATATCAATAAAAAGACTGAGAGATTTTCTGACCCTAGAACTTTTAAAATTAATAGCTAACATTAAGAAAGCCAATGGACAAATGGAAATCTAATTGTATTGCTCTATTTAAACCACTGAATTACTTTGCATGACATGGCCTCACTTCACAGAGTTAACATCAGCTATCAGTTTATTGCAACAACTAAACCACATGTAAAGCTGTCAAATCAAAGAAAAGGGGGTGGACCTAATGAACTACTCACTGCATATTTTGCCCACAAACCATAATGTGTTCATAGACTTCTAATCTCAAAAGCTTCAGAAGGCTGGCTACATATCTGCAATTTCAAGGTGGTGGTGATGATGTGGGAGCTAAACTGGCAGCAGAGCAAACAAATGTTTTGTCATGTAAGGTTGACTGAAGAAGATTGCTGCATATACAGATCATTCTAAGGTTTATAGCTGCTGCATGATGCATCCCATATATATATATGTACATAAATGGCATGTGTTTATGCAACGGGCCATACAGTCCTGTACATGAAAGCCAGACAGACATCGCCTGCTCCAGACTGTTTGCTGCTCCCTCCTTATGGAAAATGACTCACCAGCTCAGCCTCTTGCTGCTCACCCATCTCTCTTTGCTCCTTTTCATCTGCTATCCTATAGCCTGACAAATAAGAGGTATGACAAAAGATCCAGTTCAAAACGAGATGTAGCGCTGGGCTGAGCAAAGAACCAGAATTCAATTTCAACTTAAATCACTCTACAATCGATATTTGATGAATGGAAGAACAGGGGGATGGCAGGAATG
This sequence comes from Callopanchax toddi, assembly GCA_006937965.1. NCBI lineage: Eukaryota > Metazoa > Chordata > Actinopteri > Cyprinodontiformes > Nothobranchiidae > Callopanchax > Callopanchax toddi. The sequence goes on along the minus strand of SSNR01000049.1, from coordinate 768,591 downwards.
GTGAGTCTGAGTCACTACTGCTGATAAGAAAAGTGAAACAAGAGATAGAAGAGCAGTTGGAGGGAGGACCACATAGAAGAAGTGACAAATATGCATGGAGAATGGGATAACTAATAAATGAGAGGAGGTGTAAGTACATAGAAGAGCCAGAGGCTGAGGCAAATATAGGCAAATATGTAGGTTCAGCAGATAGCAGCTGTAGGCCTGATATCAGTCAGATTAGACTCCTTCGAGAACATTTTCTTGAACATGGGCATTTGGCTAACATATATTTAAAAATCCCACAGGCATGATTTCAAGTACATCAAGAACTTACTGAAGTGATGTGATTGAAAAGCAATTTCTGATTTGTGTAAAAATGCACTAGAAGCTTGTAAATGTTTTGCTTGGTGCAACAAAGATCTGGCATCATGTGTAGCATTTGAAGTATGTAACGAAGATGACTCACGGCCACAACACTAAATTTACTCAATATTTCTCTCTATAAATATTTATCTATGATTTCTAAAACTGAGTTGTTTTGTAGTTTCTAAGGCCAGGTGTTTGTGGAGTCCATCTTGAATGGGGCTAACTCCAAAGGTAATCAGCAGCAGAAGACCATCCAATGATTTACAGTTTCATTAAAATCTGTCTAATGGCTCCTGAAAGATTTAGCTAACAAACAAATGCATGCACACACAGTCACACACACATACACACACACGCACACGCACACACACACACACACACACAAGGGCAGGCAAAAATATTATCCTGGTGGTGGTGGGGTGATAAAGACCACTGAGCACAAAGACCACTGAGCACAGCGTCATTATGGTGTTCAGGAGGAAAGTGTTGAAATACGTTGATTAAAACTGTTTGGAAAAACTGTTAACAAATAGTAAAGAGGAAAGAATGGTCTGTCCTGTATACAGGTTGAAGTTTAACCTTTATGGTTTAGTCTGAGAAAACAAATCTACTACGTAGAATAATCTACCAGTACAAAGTGTTGGTGTGCTGCAGTTTTCAATGGCAGAATATTCCAGAAAACACTTGTGCAGTATTCAAATCATATCCACGTGTAAAGTAAGACTAAAAGAGACTGTACAGGAAGTGGTTGAACATAAGTCAAATTAAAATGTTTACTTTTTACTGCAGTTATAAAGGTGCAGTGTCTGTTCCTATACTGTATCATACCTGAATGGCTAAGGTGGGTCATTATGAGCGAGAGGCTTAATTTATAAGACTTATCTGACAGGATTAACTTGTGGTAGCTACTGATAGTTAATCCTGAGTGGGTAGAAGCAACTGTCAAAATACCAGCTTTTAGCTGAAATCACACATAGTTGCTATGCAAACAAACATAATCACTTCCAATGCACCAAAAATAAATAACGAATGAATAAATTAAACAAGAACATACTTATCAAAAGAGCCTAATATGCTGTGTCTGATAAAATAATCTGATATTACAAACCAATTATGCTTTAGTAACCTATTGAAAAGGAATAATAACTAAATAACAAATTAATTTAAAAAGAAAAGAGCCTCTGCTTATAATGCTCCCTAAGGGGTTTGCATGCAAATATGTAATGGTCAGAAACATTTGCTACTTATTTCCTGCAGAAATTACTAAAATTTTGATTTAAAACATGTGTGTATTTGTCTGTAACCATCTGTGGCAGGTGAAAGTGCATTTGTATATGATTTTCTTTCTCCACACTTTTCTGAGAACCTGTATAAAACCGTCTACTTGATTGATGATACTGCAGATGCATCTATGCACTCGCGTGATGGATATCAACTCAAAAACAGCCAACATGACTGTGATTTTCTACTATCCAGTAAAATAAAATCTTATTTTATTGTGAAGTCACATACAGAAAACTGATTGAGCCTTTCCATTGACCCTTTTCAGGTAAAATAAAATAATTAATAAATAAAATACAAACTTTATGAACAAACTTTTACTACTCTGAGAAAAACACACTTTTGTTGCTGGCATAATGTTTTAAAGCACCCATGATCCAGTGCCATAAAAATCAGAATAGTGATGCATTCCAAATTTAGTTGTAGTTATTTGACCAAACAGATATGGCAGCAGACTTGACAACAATCTTTTCAGTGAGTGGCAGAAAAAACAAGGATCAACAGGACAGCTGTCATGAACACAAAGGAATCTGAGAGGTACTTTAAATTTCATAATTACACAAAAGCATCAAATCATCAGCCCGAAAATCTTTTGTGATCATGTATTGCATAGCTCTCCTGAAAAAGCTGAGACTTGTACAAAAACATCCACTAAGTCTTCACTTTATTCAGATTCACATGAACGTTCACAGAAACAAACCTAATATGAGCACTTGCTTAAAGAATATTATAGAGCAGTTTAAAATGTGATACATCAGTGAGATGGGATTAAAAAAAAATGAAATCAGTTTGAAAATATCTCATAGCAAGAAGCTAAGAAAGAAAAAAAAACACAAAGTCACCCCCAAGTACCACATCCTCCCCTGAGATGTGTCTACTGTGGTAAGAATAAAGCTCAACCACAACGCTTTAGGAAAGCACACAACCCAATTTTCAGGTATTGTTTTCTTATTTAAAAGCATGGAGGGATTCAAGGAACCCCAAGGACAATGTTGGTCTTTTCAGATAGGGATTCTTTATGTCAATACATTATTCAAACTGTTGCTAAGAGAGATTTATGAACAAATACAAGATGTGATAACACAATAAGAAGTAACAATCCAAAGTGGATGTTAAGAAAAATATGAAAAGCAAAGCTAGGTGAGTACAGATTATTAATGAGCTAACTGGTAAGGATGGATCAAGCCTCTGACATGAAAATCTCCACAGGAAGTCTTAGATATTAGCCCTTTTCACACAACTGTTGCATCTTTTTGATATAAAAAAGATGTCCTTGTAAAGCTGCCAGTGTTCCCCTTGGATAATTTATACAGGCTAAACAGATGCAGCTTGAATACAAACAGCAAGCTGGCATCAAGGCATCAGGTAGGTGACAAAAGCAATGTTGAAAAAAGCTGCATCTTCCTCTAGACTTTTACATTTTCATTTCATCACTTTACTGCTACAAAAACAATGCACACTTCTCAACTGAGGGAGGAAAAAACACCTACAGCATTTTATTCTAGATAACCCCCCACTTCACAGACACAGCAGTTCTCATCTCTGTGACAACTACTGTTGCTGACAAACAGATCAGCTTCAATCCTCTGCTCCAGCTCTGTATGGTCATACATGTTGTTAATGACACAATCAAGGCAACAAGATTTGGGTGAAAAAGATGACTGATGTGCTTGTTTCCCTATACTGAGTGTCACAACCGTCAGAACAGACAAGGCAGTGGAAGGCTGGTTCTTTTTAGCAATGTAGCATTTCTCCTCACCACTCGTTTTAGAGGGCAGTTAACATATAAGCAGAAGATATTTGAGAAGATGGCCTATTGTCTGAAAACGATTTTAATGTACAACAGTTGGTGTCCTGCTAATGGATCTGGGCAGAGAGCCCAGTCAGAGAGAAGGAATACCTTATTGCTAAATCTCCAGCTAAATCTGAGTGAATCATATCCCACCTGTTTTTTGTATAGTGAATAAAGTATAAAAAGTCACTTTTGTTCTTTTTTCCACTAAAAACCTAACATTTTCTTTTGCATTCACAAAATTATCTTTGTGTGTAAATCAACTGCCTTCATTCTGGAGATGTTCTTTCCTAAAACGTTTGCTGTGGGTTTTTAAAGAGCCTTAAAACATCATAATCACATAAAACTAACCACAGTGGCAACGTTAATAACCAAGCTTTCTTAAAGGAATGGAGCAAGGCAATCTAAAAAGAGACTTTAAAAAACTACTAATATCCCTGAGAAGATACACAAAGTTAAAGTGAATCAACCGAGGAAAAAGAAAGAAAAACACATGCAGAAACAGTAGAGTCTAAAGTTACCTGGAAAAGTCCCATAAAAACCTGGACCAATATATCACCTGTGAAAATGTTACTTTAACACACACTCATCAGTGTTACACATTAAACACGCTGATTGTTTCTCTTTACCTTTTAGTTTCAAAGCAAACGGACTGGATATGCACAATTGTTTACTTAAACTAAAATTATTTTGAGTAATAAAGAGCTCTAAATACCTGTAAACATGATCATTTGAGAGCCAACATAGAAGAAGCAGTCATTAAACTACCTCAGCGTCTTCTACTAACACTTGAATAGCTGTTAGTATTGACAATTCACAAGAACGTATTCTGACCCAGTGCCAAAAACTAGTTTAGGCAGATAACTTGACATAAGAAATATTTTCAACGGGACTTCAACTTTGGGTTTCCTGCACTCTCAGTTCTGTCCTGTAGAATCAGCTTCATTTTAATACCCACAAAAAGCAACATACACACAAAAACATTCAGGCTCTGGCATAGGCATAAAAAGGGTGCCTGAAGGGCCAAATAATAACTCTGAAAGATACAAACAGGAGCAGCTCAGTATGTGTTGGTGCTCTAAGTGCCTAGAAATAAGAGGCTTTTTTATAGCAACCAAAACAACTGGATCACATTAAAAAAAGCAGAGCTTTCCAAGCTTGACTGACGCTCACGACGAAGTCAACATGATCTGCTGGTCAGTGAATTGAAAACTCATTCCCCAGTCTCTTTCCAAAATATTCCATCTCCATCCAGATGGCTTGGGGTTTCACTTGTGTCAGTGCTTGGCAATTCTTGTTTGTTTGGTTTTCTCACTGTGAGGCAGGCTTAGGAAAAAAAAAAGTAGTTTCCAGGCCCCACTGTGGTGAGAGGGGTAGGATTACATTGAGGCTGGAACCATTGATTCTTAATAAAATATAAGCCATTCAAAAGAAAAAAGGTTCGGGAAAGTATGGAAATCAAATCCTTGTGGAACAATACAGAGGTTGAGAGCAGCTAGCTTAAAATGTCAAACTTCAACCAGTGCTAATCATAATATATGTGTTAGTATGTCAAGTTGTACACAGAGACCTGGTAGTCCTCACATTGCATCACCACATGGAATTCATCTTGGCCCCAGGCCAGGAACAAACCTGGGTTATACCAACAAAAGCTTAAGTTGCTGATTTTGTTTAATCAAGGGTAGCAGCTCTCCACTTACTATATTTGTTGTTGTTTTCAGGGCCTGGCGTCGCTCTAACAAACTCCTGGGAATGTCCATGCTTGGTAGGTTGGCTCCTTGGCAGCCCTGATGAGGACAGCTTTCCAAGTCTGGGACCACTTGGGCTCTCCATGCCTGCAATAGTAGATGGAGGGGAGGGGGTTGAAAACACAAAGGAGACATGAATAGCTAAAAGCAAAATTGGAATGCTTTCTGCTGCTCATTAATCAGCCTCCATTGTTTGTAGGAACATTATTAGCACTCCATTACATCAACAGGCTGTAGTGATGGTGTCTACTTGTTCTATAATGCAGTTTCTTCATGTTGGCCAGTGGTGCTGTTGGGCTCAAGGTTATCCGAGTGGAGGCACACACATCATCAGCAGAGGTAATGAGGGTGTGACCTTCCATGTTTCATTTCAAAATCAATACTCTCACTTACACACAAACTTCATGCTCTGCCCATTAGACAAAAGGTGAGTCAAAGAGAGGACAGGGTTAGAAATTGCTTTTTTTCGGAGCTGCTTTTTGTCTCACTTAGGGAAACCAGTGATGCATCTCTTCATCAGACCACTTGGTCAGTGGCGATGGTTTTTTTTGGGGGGGTTGCTTTAAATGAGTGCTGATTGTCATCTGCTGTCAGTAAAACAACTCAGTGGAACCCTAAATGTCATGCCTATGGTAAATGTGTGAAATTGAGGCTCTCTGTTCTGAAATTTCCTTCCTCCAACGGCAAAAAACGGTGTAATGAATGGAGGCTGACAATCGCTAATTATGCTAAGTGGTAGCGATTACAACCCAACATGCTTTCTCTAAGCACACATTCATGTTGCTTTCATAAATCACAAGAGCACACAAAGGGTCTTTCAGTGAGGGGCCAATCAGTTTCCATTCCAATGTCACTGTGTTCATTAGAATGTACAATAATGTATAATAATGTACGATAACTGAAGTTTATTTTAAATTTCCAAGTTAAAATGCATGGAGACCTTAGCTGCAGGATACATGCTGCTGAACACAAACAGGAACTGGTGCTCACACAGAACACTAAACATTAGTTCCGGTATGACTGTGAAGACTCATACTGGTACCGGAACTATAACACTATTACAGATTAGCATTACATGAAATAAACAGATGTGCCTGTGCTTGTCATTCTTTAAAACCAAAATACAAAAACAAAGACTTAGAAGTTGGAGCTAGTTCTTATGAATTGCTTTTGGTAAAAAAAGAAAAGGTCTAAGGCAGTGATGTCCTAAATTCATCCTCAAGAGCCATTAATCCTGCATGTCTGAGATGTTTATCTGCCCCTACACACTTGATTTCAATCAATGGTTGAAAAACAGGCTTCTGTAGAACTGGAGGGCATGTTGTACAGGTAATTTAATAATTGAATAAGGTGTGTTGGATCAGGGTAACAACTAAAGCATGCAGGAGAGTGGTCCTGTAGAACATGGATTGGACACCACTGGACTATAGGTGCTAAACATATATAGTAATAAGAATGTATGCTACTTAAAATATCAAACATAAAAGTACTAGAGGTCTTTTGTGTCCCTATTATCTGATTGTTTGCTATGCATATAAATACTCTACAAGACGCAAACAAACAAGACAATAAGTGCTTTAAAGAATTGAAAAGAAGTATAATGCTGGACATTTTTTTGTAAATTGACCAAGCAATGAACTGACAATTTACTTCAGCTGTAATTCTGTTAACTGTTAGGTAACCCAATCTGTAATAAAATATCACACTGTGAAAGTTCTTCTACAGGGTTCTTACACTTTTATCCAAATCAAATTTAATGCACTATCAAGGTGAGTGTTCAAGATTTTCCAACATCTTCCGCTAGTGAGAATTTACACACACGAAGAGTTGATATACTCAGAATGTTTATTTCACTTCCTTATCTCATAAAAGTAAATGGTGTTAAACTACAACCAACTTCAAGTATAGATGCACTAATTTTAAAATTTAGGGCTAATACCAATTTTCATTTTTTGTTTCGTTCTGACCTCTGATTTATCTCAAATAACTATAAAAAACAGAAAAGGTGTTTATTATTTTTTTTATTTGACCAACTTGAAATGTATGGGTTTAAGTAAAAACTTTCACATCCATTTGACTGAATTAGCTCTTGGTGATGGTGAGTTCATTGACTACAAAAATAAATGGGATTTTTGTGTTTCAGACGAGCTGATCACTGATTAAGCCAATATTGGTCAAATCAGATCAATAGCCAATTTTGGGATGAAATTTCTAGTTTTAGGCATTTTATTAGAAATTCAAGTACTTTTGAATCCTTGAAAATATCATGTTGAAGATCAAGCATTTTCAAGGATTTCACTCACCTGTAAGAACCTTGTTTTTGTACAGTTTTGTCTTTCCTTAATGATGTTAAATAAATAAAGTGAAAAGTTTCCATCTGATATGTATTTGACTAGGAAAATTGAGAATAACAAATAGAAAATGTACTGTAAGTAAATCATTTCCCTCAATTTCACATATAGTTTAGGTCATTTGTTTTTAATATAAGCTTAGTTATAAAAAAAAAAAGACTATAATGAGACACAATGAAACCTGGTGACACCTACACACATCTCACACAAGCTGCTGAACAAGCCAACCTGAAAACAAGTGTTTTCGCTGCACGTGGCATGCTGCCATGCTGTTTGTCAACTACGAGCTTACGCTTGTATTTTTATTAAAAATTATATTAGACAGTGCTGCACTTTCTTCCCACTGACCGGCCACACCTACCTGAAGAGCGGGGCAGTCACACAGCCAGTCTGAGCCGGGTGGCCCCGGGTCACCCGCGGTGAGGGGAGGAGGAGGTCAGGAGACAGGCACCGGAGTGGGCGTTTTTCCACCAACGTTATGTTACATGGCAATCACACCTGCTGTACGTCAAGCGCCGGTCAGGCAGGGGCTGGGGGGCCTAAGAGGAGGCGGACAGCCGCGAAACGTCGCCGTGTCCCCCTTCTTCTCCCCACACGACGACCAGGTTGGCGGAGACACGAGCAAAACAGCAGACGAGAAATCACAATTCCATCCGTTCGAAAGAAGAAAAGAAACCCAGGGATAGTTTCACCTTTTTTCCAGTTCCCTAATGTCTCCCCCCTCCTTCCGTCCCTGCATTAATATGTATACCACGAGGCACTTCTCCAACCTCCGTCTTCTCCTTAAGACTCCAGAAAAATAAAAAAAACAGCCAGGAAAACAACCAGACAGGTCCCCGACTCCTCCAGGGAAAATATTACAATACGGGATAGTTTATACAGGCAGTGAAGCAAAATGGCGACTTTATTACGAAGGAGGAGTAAAAAAAAAAATCCTTGCGCTGGCTGTAGCTAAAGGGAGGCACAAAATATGTTTAGTGCAGTAATTTCGACGGCTTCGACAGTCGGTTAGAGTCAAAGAAAACGAAGCGATGGAAAATCGCCAGAAACGCCGAATGTCGGTCGGTTTTTTGGTAACACTCCTCCGCTCCTTACCTCGGGATTATTTCGGCTTTTTTTACGGAATTTATCTCTCGACGGCCGTGTACAGTATTACAGTAATGTGTGTTGGGTCATGCGCGTATCCACTCCACCTTTGACAGTTGCAGCCAGTCTTGAGGCAACTTGCAAACTCTCGCGTTATTATTATCTATTAGGAGCTGAATAATAGTGGGATTTACTGGCTAATAAACTCGCTGCTCGTTCGACGTAACGGCGTTCGTACCTGACGGGGGGGAAAAGGGGGTCAGTGCTTGAATTCCTCACATCAACCCCTCGTTAAGTATTTGATCCGAGCTCCAGCTAAAACGTTCCGTCCACTAAACTGTCTGTGAGCTTAACCAAATCTGACAAATAGTTCAGTTTGTGCTTCTTATTTGGCACACTGTCTCAAAACCCTCACAAAACACCTTCACTATAAGAGCAGTTGAATTATTTCCTCATAAAGGCTAAAAATGTATACATTAACACACATTACTGACAGATTTCAGCTCATGGACCAACATAAAATAAAGTATTTGATTTTAACATAGTGTTCTATACTGTATCTATGAGCTAATTCCCCACGTTTAACCCATCTAATAATAAATGTTTAACATATGGTTTAAGCCACCAAGTCTCATATCACAGCCCACTAATGAATGATTCATGGCATCTCAGTCTGTTTCAGTTAAAGACAGAGGGAGTCTCTTAAAGTTTGATTGGTGCCAGTCAAAATGGCCTGATATTTTCTATTAGTGGAAATTTAGCCTAAACCATGATGTAATTATGTATAAAATGTGTATTAAATGCAGCCTGTAGGGGACAGTAAAGGTTCATCTGTTGTTTTTCAGAGTTTACTGTAAAGTATTTTATAAAAAAAAAAACACTCAAGAAATTTATATTAGGGGCTTCTGTCACTGAAGCATGTGGTAGATTATTCATATTTTTTTATAGATTATAAAAATAGCTGACAGAAAAAAGAATTAAACAGCTCAATTGTTCTACGCTATAGATTATCGTCATTTTTCAACAGACTGCATATACGACAATGTAAGTATAAATGAACAATCTCATTGGATCTGTGGACCTTACCTTTTTTAATTACCACCACAATGCATTGCTTAAAAATGCATTTCGATTGCACCTACAAAAATAAAACATCCAAAGTGTGTTTGCATTTATCTTCCACAAGAGGGCAGTGTGGTTATATGGTTTCTCTGGAAGAGCTTTGTAATGTTAAAAAGGCCCTTGAAGCATCACTGTCCTTTCATGTAGCCGACAGGATTACTGGAGCCAACCTGCCCTCCATCCAGGACCTGTACTCCTCTAGAGTAAGGAAACAGGCAGCTGGCATCAGCAGTGACCCCTCTCACCCGGGATTTAACCTCTCTTCACCTTTCCCCTCTGTCAGTACTACAGAACACTGTGTGTCAAAACCACTAGACTAAAAAACATTTTTCTTCCACAGCATGTTGAAAAATCACATTCAACACCCATAATGCAGGAAAAATAAAACTCAATCACCCAAATTTTACCTGTAAAAACTGGATTCACATCTTCAAATTCAGTACCTGTCTAATAATTTATTGTTTTGAAAAAGTATGCATATCCTAAATATATAGTTAAACATGATTTATTTGGAAAATTACAATGTTATCTACATGTTTACACATAAATTCAGATATTGATGTTGAAAAATACATGTTTAGAATCCAATCTAAGTATATAAAGTTGAATCTGATTGCTGAAATCTAGATATAAATGTGACTGCTTTAATGCTAATTCAGACTGAGTTTATGTGGAAGCAACCTACCAAAATAATAGTGGGTTGCAAAGATTTATCTACAATATATCTGTGTGTTCATTCAAAATAATCATTTATCAATGTTTTTGTCCCATATTCTATGATAAAGGATTCATGGTTAAACAATCAAATTGGATTTTTTTTCACAAAATTTTGATTTACCTTCATAAACTTGGATTTTATTCTGAATATTTACTTTAACATTTTTATTTAAGGCCTAATTTGTCAAAAAAAAAAAAAAAGGGTGTTGTTTTTATACAGTAATGTAATATTTTACCATTGGTGACCCATATATGAGAGTTAGGGGAAATCTCTGATATAGACCTACTTCACTATTTCCGTTTAATCTAAAGAAGTTCTTTATGCAATGAAGGACAAAAAATACACATAAAGAACTCCTTGCCCCCTCGTAGCCCCCTCATGGAGACACCACTGGTCATTCTTCATGAAAGGATTTCCAGCAAATCAAGCTGAATCTACATCCTGCTGTCTTTTTAATGCATGCTGATAAATACTTCACACAGGGCCCTATTTGACCCGTTAATAATTCTTTCCACCATGGCAGTGATTTATGTTGGCTTTCCTCTTTTGCTGAGTGAGCAGAAAGCTTTTTTTCTTCTTTTTTATAACGGGATGGAAGAGTTGAACTGGCATTTTAATTGTGTTTTCTCTTGACCTTTTCAGACAAAGTTTAAAGAGCAAAAATTAGATTTTTATTTTATTTTTTTGTATTGACATGCCCTGTAGAAATAACATATGCTGTATTTGAATACTGGTTATTAACAGTGTTAGCTGCTGGCCCAACAAATTAAATTCTGCAGCTCTTTATGCTGTTGAGTTAAGGAGTTCCTAGAGAGGAGCTGATGGGACACAAATGAGAGCTTCTCATCCAATATGCTGTCAGAAGATTCAGATTAAACAGACACATAACAGACAAAAACAATCAGGTACAACAGAGTCTCTGCAATTAAGTAACAGAAAACACATTTCCAAATTGTCAAGATACCTAATAGTCCGCAGTTAACTAAAGCATCCATAAACCTGCTCCATAGATTTATTCAGTGTCAAGGTTGAGCAGGTCAGTGTTCGCTGAATCTGCTTATCATACACATTCTCTTTTACTAACAGGTGAGAGGCTTCATGTCTCTCATTAATTGGACCCTGCATGCTGAGTGTGTATGAGTGTCAGCAAAGAACAAAGTCTGCATCTGTTTAGGCAACATTACTCTGCATTCAAGGTTGAAATAGACACCAATAGACCTGTAATGTTATTTCAGAGAGTATACTGAAGTTAGAGACAAACTGTGTAACAAAAATTCAAAACCCAAAACAAAGATTTAATCTTTTTGATTTGGATTAGAAGTGGTTTTCATTAGGGCAGCTCAGTGGTGTCACTGATCGCTGTCCAAGGCCGCATGTATCTCTGACTGCTGGGATAGGCTGCTGATCTGAAACCTTGAACAAGATTTAGCAGTTTAAAAATTACAAAAATGGCTTAGTGTTTGTCATGAGAAGGTTTTTGTTTTTGCAGACATCAATAATAAGAAGTAAAAGTGGAAACTAGGAGGAATTATACATTAGTGTGCTGTAGAAATAATATGATTTAATAATAAAACAGTACTCATTTGTTTGTCCAATATGCTGCTCAAAGTCAAAGTGGATGGTAGTCACCTGGTGATGTTTGAAAAAAAATCTGTAAAAGTGCATGTTTAAAATGTGAAGTTCAAAATGTACTTTTAATGCATACAAATACATAAAAACAGAAAAAAATTATGTTGTATAAACTTTACATTTTATCCCTTATGTTATTATTCTTACACAGTTCATTTATTTTAACTGTTGTACACACCAGGACATAATGACTGTACTGTCTTTTGGATATCTGTGCTAATTAAAATATACACGCAAGTTTGTGTTTAACACATTCAAGTGTTATTATAAATAAAAACATCAATAAAAATCCTTGTAACGTCAGTTATAATAAAATCTAGACCAACATTTCATCTCAAGAAGTTTATTCAAAAGAAGACAGTCCTCATAACGATCTCCACAAACACATATCTTTGTATCATTTCAAACAATTCATCTGTTATCAGTCAAAGTAATCCAAAAGTATTTATATTTACAGTACATCAGGTATGATCCTAAAAATAACACAGTGTTTTCTCCCTTTTAACAGTCAGTAACTCGCATCATCCATCAGCTTCTTGTCAGAGGATAGATAAAAGAACATTTGGACGAGCAGGTGTTGTTTTCAGAGTGTTTGATTATTTATTATTTCATTTATGCCACATCAACATCATCCTCCTACCTTCAGTTCCATCCAGGCTCCAGTCACTTTGGGATCTTGCTGTCATATCTTAATTTATGTGCATTATAGAAACTTCAATGTCACACCGTGGACAGAAACAGGACAGAATGCAACTGAGGCTTGTCCTTTCTTCCAGCGTCTGTGAGTGACAGATGGTATTGACTATAAAGTTAAACATTACTTTTTACCCACTTTACAGACACTCCTAACTGGGTGGACAATGATTTAAAAAAAATAATTTTCCAGATATTCCTCTATTCTTTTACCATGTGATGTTTTGATTATTGCTTGATCAGGCATAAACAGTCAGTATATTAACTCTATAAGACTCCTCAGTTATCCTAGTAACACTAAAAATACACATGTTAAAGTGTACTCTACAACACACATCTATACGTGTATATATATATATATTTTTTTTTCATTATACAGTACAAAAAGATTTATGGTATGACATTCAGTTGATATCAATTGTCAGTTTCTTTCATTTGAATTGTTGCCTAAGTCATAGTGCTGCATATAAATCTGGGTTTACACATTAATTTCCAATATCTCAACATTTAAAGGATCCATCATCACCAGAACAGTGAATCTTTCATTGCATCAATACGTTCCGCAGGGTATCCCTGCTTTGAACGGGGCTTTGTCTCTGTGTCAGGGCCTATAAACCAGATTGGCCGTGTTGAATGAGAATCCTCCGGACCAGCTGGCATGCAGTCTATAGGCTCGTCCTCTCCCCCTTTCACCCACTGGTTCTCTGCTCACATATCTGAAGATAGCAGCTCTTCCGTGGCTCCTGGAGACGTATTGTGACAGGGGACGAGAGGAGGGGCTGCCAAACAGATCGGAGGATGAGCTAAGAGAAATTTCCAAAAGAGGCTGTGAAGAGAAGAGAGAGAGAGAGAGAAAGTGAACCACCAGGACTAACATGGATACATAACAGAGTTTTCACTGTTCAAAACCAGAATCAAAAAATATTAGTCAGAATAATTGGATATCTTGTTAAACTGCTATTTATTATTGTGTAATTATACTTTACTATTATTATTAATAAAAAATAAAAAAAAAATCCATCCATCCATCCCTTTTCTTCTGCTTATCCAAGGTTGGGTGTCACAGGCAACAGGTTCAGGAGGGAAGCCAGACCTCCCTCTCCCTAGCAATACTCTCCAGGTCCTTCTGGGGGATCCCAAGGTCTTTCCAGGCCACAGAGGATATATAATCAAACCAGTAAGTCCTGGGTCTTCCTAGGTGTATCCTCCCAATGGGATGTGACTGATAAACCTCCTGAGGGAGGAATCTTAATTAGATGCCTAAGCCACCTCAGATGATTCGTTTCAATGCAGAGGAGAGGTGGTTTTACCCCAAGGTCCTACAGATGACAGAGCTGCTCCCCTTATCTCTAAGGCTGAGCTACCCTAACAGCTCATTTCGGTCACTTCTCGTCACGATCCACATCTCACGACCATATGTGATGGCTGGAATGTAGATGGACCAGTAAACCGAGAGATTTACGGTTTGACTCCGCTCTTTCTTGACCACAACAGACCAGAGCATTGTCCTTGTACTGAAGACACAGCTCCGATTCATCAGTTCATTTCCTGCTCCGTTTTCCCACCACTTCAGAACAAGACACCAATAAACTTGAATTTCTCTTGAGGTAGGAACTCATTCCCAACCTGGAGGGTCAGGAACTATGTCCTCAGATCTCATCCCAGCCTCACCACACTATAAGAGTGAAAGTGAAACATAACGCGAGTTGCTCAGCTCCAGCTGCAGCTCATCGGTGATGGGCTGTTCAAAGGAGCGTAGTGGCAAAAAGAACTGATACGCATGCATTATTTTTGGCATTCATGCACCTTCACACTGCTTATATGCACCCCTGGCTAGAAGGCTTTTTCTAGTGTTCTTGTTGGGGAGATTCTCAACTAGAAACATTACAACTCATTATAACAACACCTCTACCAAAACTAGGATATTATTTGTGATTATGTTTTTTGGCTGAACTAACCCTTAACCCTTTCCTGTGGCAATAAGTGGAGATCCTGTTTTTCAATGAAGAGTTTCTCCATGCTCTGCAGCTACACACTTGAACTTTTTAAGGAAAGTACTAATACTATGTAAGAAGTAGATGTCATAAAAATACAGGTGTACAAAATACCGTAATATATAATTGGAATTACAGGGTTAAGTGCAGCAACTAACTTTTCCTATCTGTGGATGGTCTGAAGTACATTTCTCATCTGTTTTTGTACTACAAACTCTGCCTTTAGAGCAACAACACAGCCTCTCCAAATCTCAAAAACAAGGTTCTGGAGATGCTCAGAAATCAAGTTATCTAGTTTAACTTCCTTTATTTTAAAAATGCTGCACACCAAGAAAGAGTAATAAAAACATAAACAGTCATGATTTGGATTAAAATCCCAATAAAGTGAATAAATAGAATAATGACAAAAAAACAACACAAACTGTAAATACAGTTCACAGACATTAAAGAATGAAGCACATTATGCTGTAAATAAAAATATATTTTTAAATGTTTACTTTTGTATAGATTTCATTTTCAAAATATCTGTGGTTATATTGTAGGATTATATCAGCATATTGCCAGCATATTTCTTGTTAATTATATTAAATTAAACATTTTAATTTGCGCCATCATCTGAAATGCAACAGTGGTTAGATTTTTTTAAGCCAGTGCTAAATTCTTTATTCATCAGAGTTAGAGCAGACTTTCCTCTCTTCAAAGCCAAGAAAGCTGCACCACCTGTTACAAGAACCAGACTAATATAATGTGGCATTGGGGTAAAGTTAAACCAGAAGGCAATAAAGGGACAAAATGATGAGACAGATTGTGACCTAGAGCTGCTTCTCTGAGACAGACTCATTTAAATGAGTTTTTAAATGAGTTCTGATAGCTCCTTTGGACTATAGGTGTGATGGCAGAATTAGGGTGGATGAAGGGCCATAAACAACAACAAGCTGTAAGGATTTGCTCTGAGAAATGACACATTCCGTCTCTTCTTTGTCATTTATGTTTATAGTTTCATTTTCATTTGGAGTTCAGTGCAGTTGAGTAAAGCATCTCAGAGGAGTTTGGGAGGTAAAAGGTTACAAAGACAGACTCCCACAGCAATCAAAGCACCACATGTGTACCACAAACACCACATGGCCTCCTTTTGCAGGATATCAGGCATTTTATTGAGACTTCTTTTGTTTATGCTTCCTGATTAGCTAAGATTCCTACACGGCAGATGGTTTCACACAAAACCACAGACTGACTGGATGAAAATTTGATATGTTGATGTGGAAAAAGGTGCTGGCAGTTTAAAGATAAACCAACAACTGAAGCAAAAAAAAGGTAGAAAGTTTTTTTTACTGGGCTCTGATCTGAATCCACACTCCTCCAAACTTTCTAGATGTTACAAATCTTACATGTTTCTCTCTTTCCTCAGAGAGCTGTAGCTCTGGGCTATGGAAGACATCAGCCTTACCTACCACTGAACTGACTGACTGAAATAAAAGAGCCCAGTGCTCTGAAACACAGTGTCTAAAAATAAATATACAATATTCATGCATGAAAAGAGGGCAAAGGCTTTCTAAATCCATGACAGGGTTATAAACATGAGCATCCTGGAGTGTGAGCTGGGTGTATATAGGCATCAGAGTTGATGATTCAACCTTAAAGCTTTTGGTGTCTCAGATTTAAAAGGGTTTTGAAAATTTTTTTTTTTAAGTTGTGCAATTATTGCAGAGAAAATGTATATGCAAATGCAACAAGACAGATCAGTCAAAAAATGTTGGTCCATTTAATTAAAAGTTTCTTTTGTTGTCAGATCATTATGCAGAAATCCTTCGTCCATCTATAAAATGAGGGAAAACAAACTCAAAAACGATATTTTTCTAAAAATCTTATGACACAAATTACATCAATCCCTTTTAGCCAGAGATTTTTTAAAATTTGCTCATTGTTTATCCTCATTCATTGTGTGAAGACACATCATTATCAATTTGCAGCAGATGTAATCTAATTCTCTGCTTCATCTGAGACGATATTTCAGTTTGAGCAACTGAGTCTGTTGTAAACAGATGAACATGCAGGAAGAAGACCTGCACCAACACAAGACAAACAACAGAACAACTCTCATTTCATTAATCCTCCTCTTCATTTAACCGGTTATTCTGCAATCAGTTTCATCCACAGTATTTTTCTGTATGTTAAGTGAATTGTTTTCTGTTACAGTTGTCTTATTTTTAGGTGCTTTCAAGTCTGCGTTTTCTCATGTTTTAATATTTACATTTCTAACTGAAATTTGTATTTTGAATTTCAAATTGATTCAGTTTATATTTGCATTTATCTCTATACACACAATACTCCACAACAGGAAAACCATAATTGTGTTGCCAATTTTTTAAACAACACTTGTTATATATTTCTATCAGTGGAAGGCCAGACAAAACCTGTAAAAAAGTGTCAGAAAATAAAATCATTCCAGACTTTGGCTGGAGTTAGTTGGGTTTTTCCTGTTAAATTTTTTGGGGAAAAGAACATCACACTTCCTGCTCTGCTTAGAATTCCTTAGCTTCCCATTTTATCCAACTAACTTTGATTTAAATTATTTTATGTTCACTGTAATTGAGAAAAATCTAAACTCTTAACATGACAAATTCCATTTATCAGTAAATCTCACTTTTCTTGAAAAAAGACAGCTTTTTTAATCTGAATATCTTCATTAGAGAATCCAACTTTTTGGGGTATTTCTTATTCAAATTTTTCTTTTTTTAATACACACACCTCAATAGTAAAGTGCCATTTACTTTCCCCAGAACACCATAGGAAAGCAGTGATACTGTAAACTTGTAATTTGATAAATCTAAAGGACAATTTATAAGGACCTCCAGAAAATTGGGTCAACTTGTGGAAAAAAAGATAACTTTCATTAAAATGATAATAAAAAAAACTCAAAATCCTGTTAAAATATTCTAAATGCACAACAAATGTTCCCCATAAGGCTACTTAGGTGATAAGAATTCACCATGAGAGCTGAGGCCAGAGAACAAGAGAAGGCAACCAGCACCCTGTGCTGGTTTCTGTGGTTACTGGGGGACAGTAAAGATAACCATGATTGTTTCTCCAGCTGCAGCTTGAGTCCAGATGTCAGGTTGTAAAATAAAAGAGCTGTTTTTACATAAGAGGAGAATGAGAAGAGAAAAGGAGTGAAGCAGTGATAGCAGGCTTGGAATTAGGAGAGATTCGACTCATTCAGGAGCAGCAGCTGTGAAACAACTGCCTCCATATTCATCTCAAACCACGTGGAGAGTAACGTATACTGTATCAGTATGTTGGTGGAGAATCACAGTGAGACTCATGTTAAGGCCCAGAGAGAGTTTTTGAGCGTGCAAGACACATTCTAAGTGCAACACCCAAATTAAAATATTTGAACTTTCTGCACCACATACACACCCACCAACTCCTGTGTGAAGTGGCCCTCAAGTGTTTAGCTAGTCTCTTTTATAATTTGTCATTTTAATGATGAACAAACTGAAAGTGCATGGCATTCGTCAAAAAGAGACGGAGACAGAGCTTAATGTTTGTGAGAGCGTAAGAATGACTGAAGAGAGCTTTTTACACCTCCAGTCTGATGTGAATAATGTGAACGCCTTGTAACGCCGTCACAGTTAAGATCAGACACAAACTCACATGAGATTTCAGCCGCATCTCTGTGTTTTCATCCTCTTCAAAAATTTATTGCAAGATCAATATTCAATTTTTAGTAAACGCGTTGGAGATGTATCGGGCCTGACAGGTGGCGCGACGGCTCCACTTAATCACTGCAGAACTGTGAGCATATTAGAAGAATTGTTTGGGTAGAAAAGTTGATGGTGTGTGTGGAGAACTGTGCGTGAATGAGCCACAGTTGGAGTCTGAGGCTTTCTTTTCTTGCCTCTTTCTCTTATCTTTTAATTTCACCATGACCGAGCCTTTCCACAGTATTCAACACAGAGGCACCGTTCAAAATACCTTTTTTTTTTTTCTGCTACCTATTGTTGCTTTTAACATGCATTTTTGAACATATTTTTCCCAACCGATTTCACGTGGTTTAAAGGTTTACATCTGAGCTGCCACATCTGTGAAACCACCTAAGATCATCCAGTAATCTGTTTTAGAAAAACAAAACTTATTTAAATGTCTGAACTTCAAAGTATAGCAGGTGGTTTGTAGATTTTAAAAAATTATGATATTGTATTAGATGCTTGTTGTAGATAGTTTAGTGAAAAATGACAACTTTTTATCCTTTGCATTCACTAATAGAGGTATCACCTTCTCTTCCATCTCTTACTTTAAAATTGAAGCATCAACATGATTCCCTCATTTCTCACCTTCTCCTACACCTTCATCACCTCCCAATTTCCTCCAGCCCTTTGAAAATCAGGTGCTATATGAGGCCACCTCATTAGCCTGCCCTTCTAGCTTAGAGTCAAAGTCTCATGAACTGGGAAATTACGTTTGCTGTGCCCAATTATTGGAGGTGTCCAACAGCTATTTAATTTTTTCTCATTACTTATTGCTGTCTTCGCATCTCTGAGTTTCATTCAGTTCTTGATTAATCTGAAAGTCATCGAAAACACTTTTTATTGTGTGTTTCAGTAGTTAAAAGCATAAACACATCAATTCACTTGAACAGAATTGATTTGAGTACATTTTGACTGGTAATACAACTGGAAACAGAAAAAAACTAGATGGAAAAAGTGTCAAACATGGGACAGTGATACCAGTCCAACAATGAAAGCAAACACTAGTCCAAACATGACTAGATTCAGACTCAAACAAAGGGAGGAGGAGGAGGAAAAGAAGACAATGATTATGTCTGGAAAAACCCATTGGTTTAAAAAGCTGCCAGACTGCTGCACAAACCAACACATCCAAATCACATCAAGTCCAGATTCAGGCCAACTGACTGCAGTAAAGGCGGTAATACAGTTAGATTCATTATAAAATGCTAATTAGTCAAGTTTGCCCTATATAAAGGAACCAACAGATTGTGTTGAATCGTCACTTCAATGCTCATTTCAATCCCCCATTCTGAGCAGCACAGTACGAGGGCGACAGTGGGAAGGAACAGGAAGAAACCTCCAGCAGAACCAGGCTCAAAATGGGAGGAGCCTCCTGTAGGCTGACTGGGGAAGATAAGAAACTTTTGTAATTTATTGTGCTAAAAACTGGGCTTTGCATCAAAACTGTCTATGAGAAGTTAGACATATCCAATGTTTGGTATCAAACTGGATCTGATTTCAGGAGTTTTTTTTCTTTTAGCCTGAGCAGCTGCATGCAGATCTCTCATTAAACAAAATGTTAATTGAGTGTATTACTGTAAAGCCTGGTTTATGCTTCTGCGTCGGCTACGCAAGTGAGAGACGCAGACGTATTGACGTAGGCGTTTTGCCTTCAGACTTCTCCGTTTGCGGCGGGGTGTTGCAAAGCAATTCTCTGCCGAAACAACAGAGGGCGTAGCACTGGGAGCAGTACATTAACGTTGCTGGATATGTAGAGAGCGAATTTTGATTGAGCTATAACGGATTAATGTCAAAGAACAAACGATGTTGTTAAAAATAATTAAACGGGAGTGAAGGAGACAGCGCGTCTGTTGAATGTCCGTTCAGTGAGGACGAGGCAGACGATGAGCGAATCTGCAGCTCTAGTTCAACCTGTGAGGGACACTGATGGATTATATAAATGTTCGTATTTCATCTGCCAGATGTTTCTTGAGCTGATCCATATCTGCTTCCACGAGATTTTACTTCTACTACTCTGTTGATACCACCGGCGTCAAGCTGGAAATGATCACGGGTTGTTGGGCCGACCAATCAGAGGCGTGCGCTCTACGTCTGGTTCGACGGATGTTTAGAAAAGCGAGGTCTACTCCGTCCGTCCTTGCGGCCTCGTCGGAGACCCCACGCAACGACGCATAATGGCGTTGCGTACATCCGACCCGACGTAGACGCAGAAGTATAAATTAGGCTTAAGACTTTACCTCAGAGCAGTGTGTTTGTGGGGCATGCAGGAAACCAAACAGTGAGAGAACCAGGGACTTATTGTTCAACTTGTTTTAGCAGAATATTATATCTTAGTCCTGAGTTCTTATAAGAAGCAGAATGAATCTTTAAGAGGAAAAGTTTAACAAATTTGGTTAGGTTTGCAGAAAAAGTTCTGCTCTTCATGCTGCACTAAAAACTTCCAATAATTAATTAAAAGCACACTGGAGACTACTAAAGCTACAAGCTTGTTACAGTTCACTTTAAAATCTGCAGAGCCGCTCTCATTCGAGGCATGTTCACAATAAGGACGCTGCTGCTTTGAAGATTATAGGACCCAGAGGAAAACCTGAATAAGGTGTCCATGTGTTTACCTCCTGTTAATAAGAAAGAGAAGATTCACTTCTGAGGTTGTAATGATTGAAATATTTCAGAACCTTGACTTTGACTGTTTATTATAATGCATGAATTGTAAGTGATTTCATTAGGTTTAAAACACAAACAAGATCCACTGTGATTTTTGGAACAGAGATCAAAGACATATAGAGAAAAGAAACTGTTTTACTTTGATGTGGTATGGCCTTATTGCACACACAGATAGACAAAGAAACCTACTCAACAATCAGCACAACACAAAGGACACATACTTACAAGAAACAAGCCACATCAGACAAATCCAGGTGGGCAATCTGAGACAGTTTTCTGATTGGTTTGTAATAAAAGTGGTCAATGAGGTCATGAAGCAGTGCAGCAAATCAGGAGTTCCCATCAATAAAACCACTAAACCACTTTGACAAGCTCAACATTCTATCTTTCTTTATTGTTCCCTCTTTTAACAAAAACACTAAAAGAAAAGAAAATACAGACTCAAAAAACACAAAGCGACATGGTGACTCACCTCTGCTGAGGAGCTGCAGGTTGCGAACCTCTTCTCTGACCTGCAGCTGGAGGACTTGTTGGAGGACCTCCTGCCTCAGAGTGTCCTGGACGATTCCCATCCTCTCTAGTTTCTCCCCGTTCAAACGCAGCAACGCCCGTCCTGCCAGAGGGAGAAAATTACGGATTCATTTTCAGAGCATTTTTGAAATGCAGCTGACTTTGCATAACAAGTCAAATAGTTGCTCAGCTCTCCCTATTCTGGTTTGGGTTTACTTTCTATCATCTTTAGGAACAATGACCCAAAACGACCCACAGAGGAGAATAATAGAGTTTAACATGAGGCCACCTGTCTGATACAGAAAACGGTTGCAAAAATCCATTTAGATTCTAAAGTGCTGGTGTGATGGGGCTTTAACCAAGCTGTGCACAATCAAATACCCACAAATCTCAATCAACTGAATCAACACTGTTGAAAAAAACTTAAATGGCTGAAAATAATCTGACAGAAAACAGGACATTTTTGCTGATAAAACCTGATATACTGGTACAGTTTTTAGATATTTGACAGGATATCTTTTTGCTGTTTTTTTCTTTTTCTTCACACACCTTTCCCACATTTTGCTCAGACTCAATAAGATAATGGATGGCTTTTTTTCTTTTTTACTTTTCTGTTTAAGTGAAATTATTTTAGGACCTGGACACAACAAAAAGATTCTCATGAAGTTCTGATTGTAAAGATCTTCTGTTTTTCTTTTTGATCAAATATGTATTAAATCCAATCGTGTCTAATATAAATTATTTGCTCTCACCAGAAAAATGTGTAACTAACAATATTTACAAAAATAATTACAAAAAAGAAATAAAAACATCTATTGCCATCTTCTTTTTTATGCCTTTTGTTTTTACTTTTTCTTCTTAGATTCTGTTAAGATGTAATACTTAATGCACCGTATTGGATAAACTCCTTCAAAAACAGGAAATCTTGGTTCTTATATCGGTTTTCTCCTGATATCCTGGTCTGTGTTTAGACTTTTAGACCTTTTTACATTTATCTTTGAGTGTCTAGAAAGCCCTCTCTGAATAAATGAATGATTACCTTATTATGTGCTCATCTGCTTTTTATAAGGACAAAATGAGGAAAATTCACTTAAAAATATATTTATCCATATAAAGTAGTGGCTCCTCATTTTTTATATCCATGCCTGAGAACTAAACCATTAAATGGTGCCTCAAATTACTTAGAGTATTAAATTTAAAGCCTCTTGGCAAGTTATTATTATAAAAATTCATTTGAAATACAAAGCTGAGCACCAGAGAGGATAAAACAGTAATTCTAGGTTCTTCAGGTTCAAAATATAAATGAGGAATATTAAAATCAGAATTGCTTTTAAGAGGTCTGCATATGTTTTGTGCAAAGAAACTCTAAGCAAGTATAAGTTGGACATTTATGATTTCAAGGCACGGTGATTTCTGCTTGAGCTTGTATTTTTACAGTCTAATTTACATAAATGTTTCAGGAGTTTATTTCCCACTTAGCCCTGCAGCCTCCACCACCCCCACCCCTCAGTTAGTACCTATTATCTGCAGCCAAGTTTTACTGCAGAATTTAGCAATTGACCCCATGGACACACGCATTTAACATACCATTACCCACAGTAAACAGCTTTAAAATCAAGCTGCACTTACACAAACACAGAGACAGCATGAAAAACTCTGTATGCACGGAGGCTGCAGACAAACAGTGACTTCTGTGAGGCTGGGAGAACTACAGCGTGTCCTTCAGTGGTGCAGAAAGAAGAGGAATCCATCATACCTGCAAGCAGCTCTGTACGACACCCAAAGCATAATTGGACTCATTACTCATGCAGTTCCCTCTCCATTTCATTCTATTCATTCCAGCTTCCTTGATCCAAATATCAGAACATCCCCTGCAGATGTGCAGTTAACAGTCAAGTGTGTTACAGTAAATGGCTTCTGTTTTAAACTCTGCTTACCTG
The DNA here is from genome assembly GCA_006937965.1 of Callopanchax toddi. Lineage (NCBI taxonomy): Eukaryota > Metazoa > Chordata > Actinopteri > Cyprinodontiformes > Nothobranchiidae > Callopanchax > Callopanchax toddi. Next base: position 744,966 of record SSNR01000049.1, on the reverse strand, counting down.
AGCAGCAGGTAAACATGTCTGTGGTCTGAATATGTTCTTCATCTCATGGTTTTTGGATTATTAAGCCAATAGCTGTGAAGTTCTTAGTGTTTTGTGGAGTTATTGACTCATTCTGGTCTAAAACCACCAGGTTAAAAAAAGAAACAACTGTCTGATAAATCAAACAGTTCTTGCTTCTTTATAACCAGATGGTTTGGAACAATACAGACAATAGTTACCTCTGATGAGCTGTAGCTCTGCTCCCTTAGAGAAAACGCTATGACAAACTAATTAGCTTTCATAATTGTTGAATGATTGGTGTGTTTATGCCTTTGTGTGCGCACGCTGTTTAAAGGCTGATTATTTGTTTCCCTTCAGGAGTTCAGTCGCTCACTGTGTCGACCATATTAGCCCATTTTTGTTCGAACACATGCAGCTTTGGGACAAAACAACAATAATTCTAATTTGTGCACAATTTCAGTTTTTCGTTAAACACAAAGTGGCCCATTTCTGCATGTGTTTACGTGTGAACATCTTCAACTTATCGCCACAGATGCTTCGTCTCGTTTGTGCCTGCCAGCAGCACCGGTGTGTCCTAGAAAACCCCCTGCCCTTGCTCTGGGAGCGTGTGTGTGTATGTGTGTGTGTGTACAAAATGAGACAAAAGAGATGAATGGAGCTCAAATCAATTCCCCTCAGACAGACTTAATGCAGCTCCTAATAATTGCCTGAAGATAGGCAAAGTATGCTGTCAAAAGGGAGAAAAGAGACAAAAACAAAAGCTTTTCCAGTGGAGATCACTTTCTCTCAATTTAGCTTCAAAATAAATAGCTTATTAATGATGTCTGTGGGCAAATGGGAAGCTATTTTACCTTGGGTAGTACAATAATGACTACAAAATAGAGGAATGTGAAGATTTTCTTGTAGAAAATAAATAAATCTTCACTTTAAGACTTTGATAGGAGACTTATTCAGCTCATGATTTTAGTTGAAGCTTAAAATTAAACACTTCATATCTGAAATGATGTATAATCAAATAATGTATGTGTTTTCCAAACACACTAGTCAGTATCTCATGCTTGTACACACCTATTAACTTAACAGGTATATTTTCAAATTGAGGAAGTAACTGACAGAAAACCAACTAAAGAGAAGGAAGAACAAAAAATTCTGATATGGTCTTACTAGTTCTGCACTCTGTGACTGTTTATACATCTGTGGAGTGGGAAACATGACAAGAGCTGAGCAGGTATCAGTTTACCTAAACAACGCCTGCACGTGAAATAATATTGAAATGTAATGTCATTACTGATTATAACAAAAAATGAGCAAACATAAGGAGGACTGACAGGAGGACTGATATTCACAATAATACAGGATATTATGGTATAAAGAGGGTGATGTCATATGATGTGAAACCAACATTATGGAGTAGTTAGACCTTCAATCAGCTGCTGTCAAAAGGTAAATGAGTGACTAGCCAAAAATCAGGTGAACAACTGGATACATTTTAATAAAAGTCTTCACTGGATGATTGTTTGTTAGTAATTGACTTTTGGAGTCAACCCATTTAAAGATGGCTGCCAAGATAATCAACACTAGTAATCACAAAATGATTTTACATGTATCACATCACACTTGTGTGAGACAGCTAATAATATTATTCAAGATTGAACCAAAATCACAACAACTCCCTCTTTTATGGCTGAAAGGTGTCAGGTGTTACTGGCTTTATTGGTAGATAGAATAAGCAGCAAGACACAAAACCTTAAAGAGCAGAACAACTGACACATTTATCAGTCAAATAAACGTCATCGACAGTCAAATATGTATCTACCTAAAAAATAAACATCATGCAAAAAGGAGAATAAAAGAGGTGAACTCTGAACCATCATAGTACAGAATCTAACTGCTACTCAGATCCAGCACTTTTAAAAAATAAACATTTAACATTTTTTTGTGTCAAACATTTGTATGTAATTTTCTTCATGCTGATCTTATGATTTGACAACAGAAACCGATTTTCAGCTAACATTACAAGAAGAAACCTCAAAGTTATTAACTGAGGCAAAATGAAATGCAGCTGGACATCAGCAAGAAATTAGACCTGAGCCGCTCGGTCAGCTTCTCTCTCTGGGAATACATTTAAAAAATGATCACATCAGAGCTGCTGTAGCTCTGACAGTGGCAGCATTGTTAACCCTAAAGCCATCGTGTACGTACAGCACGTGTGTGTTTATGTGTGTGTGTGTGTGTGTGTGTGTGCATGCAAATGTAACTGAGTGGTGGCTGACCCTACGGCACAATACAGCAATCTGTTCTCTATGCAAAACTGAAAAAGAAACTGCTCCACCGTCTGCTCTGCCAAGGCAGGGGAGACATGTGAGAAGGTCTTTGCTAATAGTGTGCATTTGGATGATGCTTTAATGAGCTATCTAACAAACATATATCTGATTATCTAATCTGCAGCTTTGCCTTGTTTCTCCTTAAACTTGACTCTTTTAGTTACCTCACATTAAATCCTTTTAAATCTTCTTTGTAGAAATTTGAACTTAAATGAGTTTTGAGCTAAACAGGCTAAGCTGTGAAACCTAAAAATAAAACCTGTCACATCTTGTTAACATTTGAAGGAATAAAATGCAATGTACAAACGAGGGTTTATACTCTTGTTTAGAAAAGTGTCAAAGGTCAAGTCAACACTGTCTAGGGATGTTAACATCAGGCTAAATGCTTTACAAAAGAAAGAGTCGACCAGTATGCAAAGAGGCACGTAATAAAATGTACCAAACTACTTTGGAAACTTTCATTTAAAACAGATGCAATAAGTCAAAAGTAGTAAAGCAGAGTAAATAGAGTAAATAGTCAAAAGAATGTAAACTTTAATAAATCTTAAATGAAACCTTTGGATTGTGAATGTGTGAGTATTTATGCCACAAGAATCCCTAGCATGCACATCGTGTAAAACACCCTGGATTAGAGTTGTATAAATCATAGAGTTTACATAAAGTTAAACAGGACTTAGTGCTGTGTGCGTCTGTCTGTGTTGTGTATTTTGCACCTGTGATGGCGTGATGAGAGAATGCTTCTACGTAGGTCAGATAGTTGTGAGGACAGTGTTTCTTGAGCCACTTGCAGACGTCCTGTTGAGTCCACAGCACCACGGGTTTGGACAGACTGGACAGCGTAGGACTGGTGTGATAGACAGTGAAGGCTTCACCAGGATTCAGCTGAAAACACAGAGGAAACAGATGGTTTGTATCAGTGTACATCCGTATATCAGATCATGAAATAACATAAGACGATGCATCCGCGTATTTTGCAGCAAACTTCTTTCCACTAACCCAGTAAACCATAAATAGAAAATGAACAGAGGAAAGCAGTTTACTCAGCAGACTGCAGAGGGTTTTTTTCCTCACACACAAAAAGTTTGTTTCTTACTTAATTGCTTGGAGTCTGGATGGGAAATAATTTGTTCTCATGTGAAATAAATTAAATTAACATAATGAGCTCACATGCAACTCAAATGATTAGAGAGCATCAAGTTTTAAAGTTTCTGAAGGGCAAACAGATGTTGTCTTTGATTAATTAGCAGCTTGTTTTTCTCCTCACATCCCTGACTTAGATGAGAAATGTAAAGCTGATTCTGATCTTTCTCAGGAGGTAATTGTGCCTCACATCATTACTGTTTTGTTCTTCACTCACCTACATTTACTCTGGAAGTCGCCGCACTTGCAGAAGGCTTTTCTTTGTGCTTCGTGAAGGGAATTAATAATGTTTCTATTAAGTCACAATCAATTCTTATGGCCAGAGAACACATTGCAACAGCTCCTTTTCTCTTTTTATAGCGACCAACTCTCATATCTAATCTTTCCATTTGTGTTCTGATGCCACAACAAAGGTTTTGGCCTATTTACAGAAAAACACAGAACCGCTGCCAAATGTTCTGACTGCATTAAACAAGATTAAGTCTGCTGAATTGTTACACACACAAATGCAACTTGCACACACTCGCGTAGCCTAGTATACAGTTCTTTCTCTGCTGCCGCCTCATTGACAGCTTCGTGATCTGCTTACAGAAAATCTTCACATCTTAAACTGAGATAAACACTTTTTATGAGATTTACTATAAATCTTTGCAAGCTTCTGTAACGAGGTCTCTTCCTCCTTTAAGAAACCAGTTCCAGTGTGGTTTAAATGAAAACAACTCCATTTTTCCACTTTGGCATGGTAGCTTGTTTCCTATTCACACACATTTCTGCCCACTACTAAGCTGAGTGTTAAAGCTGTCTCAATAAGATAAATTCACAGCTTGACCCGATAATTATGTGAGATTGGGTTGAGAGAGGTGGAAATGATCTCTCCACTGGAGAAGGGTTTTTAAATCATCCCTTCAGCTCTGAGTAGCTGCAGCTGCTGTTTAACTGTATTATATCTTTATCATCTTTACAGTCCTCCTGTTGATGCAGTTGAGTAAACCTTATAGTTTGGCCAATCTATGTATTTGGGAGACTTTTAAAGCAATATGACTGATGTAGAGACCAAACGTGGTTGTATTCCTGTAACCTGAAGGGGCTAAAGGAATCCGATTTTAAATGGGAATTTCAATTAAAGGATTAAATGTGCTTCATCATTTAAAAAAAATCATTGTACCTCCTTTCTGTTAATTTAATAATGAGAATGTAGATTTTTGTTGAGATTAACAAATGATAGACATGAAAAATATCTCTTTCTCTACCAGAGGACCAAGCTAAATCTAACCTCCATAACTTTCTGTATTTATTTTCAGATAAATCCTAAAACTGTGGTAACCAGTGAATTCTGGCATAAGGATTGTTGTCACTGTATGTTTTATAAACAGAAAAAGTTTTCATCATGTCTGATGGTTTGTGATTTTAGATCAATCTAGGGAAAACAGTATTAAAAGAAAAGAAAGTGAATAATGTTAAACAGACTGGCAGATGTCTTGCCTGATAAAACACATTTGAATAGTATTTATGTTCTCAAGCAGGTGACCCTAACATCTGTAATAATATATCCTTAATTATGGCAGAACAACAGAAGAAAATAAATCAATCTTTTTTTAGGGTTTAACTGATAAAAAAAATGTAAATGCCAGACTAATTGAAATATTTCACTTTAAAATAATTTATCATTCTGAATATTTTTGTTCGCATGCATTCACCTGTTTAGTGAGGGGGAAAATGCACTGAGAGGCACAGGTTGTAAAGGTGAACACAGACAAAAAAGATAAAGAGAGAGGAGATAGTGAGCTGGAGAGCTGGCTACTCGTTCTATGAATAATGGCCTTCATCATCAGGAAGCCAGACAGGAGGGAAATGGAATGATAGCTCCCAATCATCCCTCTGTCTTCTTCTTTTTTTTCCTTCCTTGCTCTTCTCGCTCCATTTGTTGGCCATCCATCAGACAGTATCTCCTCTGGCCAGTTCTATCTCGTTCCCCGCTCAGCCTTTGCTACCTCCTGAGACCTACTTCTGTCCAGCTGGAGGAGGTCCCTCATTTGTTACGTGCAGAGAGTTTCGCAGGGGTGGGGGGGAAGGGGGGTGGGGGGGTTATATGGACTGGAAGTCTATTACACATGAAGGAAGGAGGATGAAGACACACACACACACACACACACACACACACACACACACACAAAAGCGACAAGTTGCAGAAAAATATTGGTGTAAAAATAAACTGGATTAAGACAAAACCAGAGAATCGTACAGAGAACAATCTTGTTGGTTACATTTTTGTAGAAAGAAACAAAGAAACAATAAAATCACACATTGCAGTAGCTGTATGAGTTATCAGAATGTTTGACATCCTCAGTCATCCTGGATAATGTGGAGGAGAAGAAAAGCCAAACAGAGTAGCTTCAACCTGTGCACTCAGTTCCACCTGTCGAAGCTTCTAACAATGAAAAGGCATCTATATCATGGATTCTGCTTCACGGTAAAATTAAGCCTTTTTCACTGAGTTTTCTTAATAAATGAGTCATAAGTTCTTGGTCTTCTGCAACTATTATGTTTTCCAATCTTTTTGTGAATAGTCAACTTCTTCACATCCTTTCCTCCAACAAACTTCCTGACATCATTTCTCAGCACCTTTCTTTTGATCATTCTGTTTATATACTGGAACATATTGTTTTCCTTCTTTTATCTGCCATCACTTGTTTACTTTGTACTATCATGTCCTTTATCCTGCATTCACTTGATCCACAGACATTTCATTGTGTCGCCATGCCGACCACACTCCCTCCACATCACTTCTTTGATCTTTTCTCTACTTTCACTTTAATGCACGGAGTTATGTTTTGGTGTGTGTGTGTGTGTGTGTGTGTGTGTGTGTGTGTGTGTGTGTTCTGGCTTTGGGTGCAGCTGAATCAGGGATTATCTAAAAGTCAGGCGAGCGTGGGGAATCTGTAAAATTGATTCTTTGTGACCGATAACACCTCTCCTCCAGTGACTGCCTGTTGGACCCTACGTGAGATTGATGACTCATGCTAAGCTAATTAGCAGTAAAATGTACATATAAATGTGCATGAATGGGTAAATCAATGTTTTATGGTATATGTATAATGTATTGTGTCTCACCACCTCCTTTTCCTTCCTGTTGTTAATCTTTACCCAGTGTCACTTCATTTCTCAGCAGGAAACTGAAAAATCATCCTCCGTCTTTCCTGCAATCTGCCGTCTGACCGAACAACTATTTCCGTTTCCACTAATTACCAGCTGAACCCTTGCTCTGCTGTCGTTACACAGTTAGATCTTCAATCTGTCTCTCTGATCCCAGTCCCTCACAGATCCTGACACATGATCCCTCACTTCCATCTCACTTCTTGCTACATCTCATCCCTCATTTCTCTCTCCTTGTTTTTGTTCATCATTTAGCACCTTGTTGTCTCCTCCTGCTCTGTCTAGCCTTCTGTATTTGTGTGAGTGTGTCACCGTGATCCTGGAAATGATTCAGGGGCTCCTGTGAGTGCCTACTTGACCGTTCTTATGTGAGTAACTTTGTGGAAGTGTGTGAACTGTCAACCTCCGCCGGCTTTGTGCCGCTCTGCCTTTGGTTGACCTCAGGATGCTCATGCTGAGCGTGTAAAAAAGCCTCACACTCATGCAAATATGAGCAGCCTCTCAGTGGGCGGACAAGGAGCCAGATGGGATTTTCACAAAGCTCTCTATTTAGCATGAGTCAAACATGTGTCTTGGACAGGGCAACACGTCACTGAGTGGCAGGACAAGGACAATACAGACTAAAGCATTTCTGCTTCTTCACAGCTGCTATTATATCTCTCTTTATGTTTCTTTATGTGTCTTTTAAACCATCGGCCTTCACTACCTCATCATCTCACAAGAATCGACCACCAAGGGATGCTTAGCCTTGTCAAGCTTAGAGCGACAATACTAAACAGTGCAACTGGAACAAACGGGTTGGTGAAATCTCTGAGTAAACTCTGAGCTTTATCACGGTTGCATCACTGCTGATAAAGGATCAATGAGGTGTTCTGAAAGACAGATGATAGCTGGATGAATCAAAACTACACTGGACTTGTAAAAAAACAACTCAAAGTCATTATGTCACATTAAACGTCCTCGTTTTCTGTAGAGGATCACAGAGCAGGGAGACAGTTTATCTGTGCAGATCACTGCCTCGCTGTTCCTGCAAACAGAGATTTAAATTCCACTAGTCTGTTTTATAAACACAGTTTTAAACAGTCAATGTTTGTGAATGCTCTTTACTGATCTCCAATCAGTATTTGGTCAACACCACTGTGAACAGGAAATACACATGCTGTTTCAAGATTTAAAAACACCAGCTGGTGATATCAAAGGAGCTGCTAATGTTTATGAATGGAGTTCCAAACAGTGTTTATACATTTCATATCCATTTTCACTAATCATAAGATTATTCAATCAAATAGTTTCAAGTCATCTTGTTATTATAAATTAATGAACAAAATCTTTATTTTGAACATTTGACAATCAAAAGTCAACAAAGTGAAATAACAAAAAAAAAGGAACAATAATCAAATCTGAAAACAGTCATATTCAGTTTGAAAAGTAGTAGGAAGTGCTTATTACAGTAAAAATGACACTAACTCAGAGATTATAAAGATGGGACTCACAACATTTTATTAGTTGTTCTACTTGAGTTCACCTCTAGCTAAGGAAAAAGCAGATCTTTCTTTTGGTGCAGCTAAATCTTGGTGCTTAGACATTACCTGCTTTATCAATGACAGAACTTCTAGCAGTGGAAACACAAAGAGCAGGTGCTCCAGTTTGGAGGAACCACCTCCAGTTTCAGCCATAATCACCTCCATACAGGGAATCATAATTATCTGTAAACCACTTCACTGGAATCTATCTGCACCAAACTGGGGGTCATCAGTATTTCTGATATTGTGAATGAAGCTCACACACCATTTGTCAGTTTGATTCAACAAATGTCAACATTTTTCCTCACAATAATAATCTAAACTGCACTCAAACTTTACGATGCATGTAGTGAGCAACTTAGAGAGCAGTAAAGGTAAAATGAGGTCAGGGAGGTCGTTTCTACTCGTAAAACTTTCTTTAGATACATTATTTGATAACGTAAAACATCAAACAAATGACATCAAATGACATCAATATTATATTATGATGCATTCAAACATAACGTTGTGCTATTTTTGGTGGCTATGATATTAAGTTTGCTTGGAGACAACCGCCCACAAGCTGTAAATTCTATCTCTGTGAAGAAGTATTGTGAATTTCTGTTTCTTCTCCATTAATTCACTTCTTTGTGTTGGTGTCAGCTCAAAAGGTCAGCTGCTGAATTCTGTAATGAGGAAGGAAAAATAATCAGAGAGCTCTTCTTCATTTGCTCACCCAGCAAGGCAAATTAGAGCGCAGAAAGAGCTTTACTTCTTCTAACAGGCTCAGTTCTGCTTTAGCAAAAAGGAGGGCACTTTGTACTTTCTAAACTATGTCTCTGTTATTCCACCTATTCCCCGGTCTCATCTAAAGGTTCACCCTTAAGCTGCGTGGCAGACAGCTAAATGAGCCACATACAAACTGTCTCCCTTCACCCCGCCTGGCTGCTAAAACAACATCCAATTCAAGGATGACACGGAAAGGTGGATCGACTTCACAGCAGCTCATTACCTGAGAATAAAACCAGTCACCAAATAGGTTTCTGTTTGATCCACCTACAGGATAGTAAAAATATTCATTTGTCAGTTAGCAAAAATCTCATGAATTGCTGGACGGATTTTAATGAAACTCTCAGATCTACATCTGATTACATTTTGAGGTTCACCCAATTTAAGGCTGTTGCTAATCAAGCTCCGTAATCACAAACAGGTTTAGAATTTGATTAGGTAGAAACTGAGTCAATCACAACACAAACTCTGAACGGCAGCTGATCACAAAAGATCTTGTAATGCTGCATCAGACATTGATATGCATCATTCTCAAGCTTGAACCCTGTAATGCCATCATTATTTTAAGGTAAGATGATCATACTTTGACAATCTAGCATAAAATGCTGTGGGTGACGTGCATCCCTTTAAGGAATGCCAGGCCTTTTATTTAGTTCCTGCCATCTAAGACAAAAGGAAAATGCAGCGTACAGAAACCGTCCTCTCAAAACGCTGCTGTTTTTATATCCTGTGAATTCCTAAAACAGGCTTTTGATGTGTCCTTTGGTATTTTCTGTGTCCCCACACTCAATTTGCATCACTAACACTTAAATGCTGGGGACATCTTTGAAAATAACAGCAATGTTTGCGCATGAATGAAGACCAACCTCTAATGTGTCTGTCCTCCGTCTCTCTCTCTCACTCTGCAGTCATTATCTCCCGTCTCCCCTGACAGTGAGTTTGTACACCAGTGCACAATGTGTTACATCAGCTTTACTAAGCACACAAGAAGGATTCCCCAGGTCCCACCTTATATCCAGAAACTGGGCTGTGTTTAACTTAACTGTCTACCTCATTATAGAGAGTGTATGCACAGGGAGTTTAATGGAGAATAATTTAATCATCAGTCCAGAGAGAGACGGACACAAAGACAACAATCCACACAATGCATGCACAGGCATTTATAATTATAGATGTATGAATGGATAGCGAAGCATTCTGTGAGTGTACATTTGACAGAGAGCTGGACTGCTCTTTTATTTGCTGAATAATGCATGAAGAAGCTTGTCGCCAAAAGTAAGCGATAAGCCTTGCTCCTCATATGGAGGAGGTTTAATTATCCAGTCTCTGTGTAATCATATGAAAACTGAATTTTACTCATCTTTTATTTAGCCTTTTATAGCTGAGAGGACTCTTCTTTTATGAATTATTAAACAAACCATGTAGCGTGCGCGTCTCCTACAACCTCCATGTTGCAAACTTTTCTTAGCAGCAGCTGGGAAACAAAGCGAATGACCTCCACAGGGCTATCTGCTCCGTTTCATTACAGGAGTATAAAAAATACAGATGGAGGGTGTTGTTTCATATGCTGCTTCAGATCAGACAAAAGACAATGAAATAGATCTTTTTTCCCTCCTTGTTTCACTCCTCTGGTGCTCCTCAGGTGGGAATACATTTTCCACAAAGCAGCGTTTGGAAGTAAATGATGCGGTGGCTGCTCACGTCGTATCATAGAGATGTTCAGCCACCAAACATCCCTCAAACACCAGCCAGTGCTCAGATGGGTTTTATATTTAGTGCTTGAGCTCATTTCTGTTAAAGTCACTGCTGTTCTCTGGAGGAAAACGTTCATCTGCAAAATAAATGAGATTTTCTGACATATTTATTGGAAATGCACGCTACCCGGCCGTCCATGTTCTATGCAGCATGTTCCATCAGAAGCCATCAAGTTCCTGCACCATTCCTTACAATTACATAACAACTATCTCTCTGATGGGTCATTCAGGACAGAGTAAAATCAGATCAGCCATGAATATGTAAAAGATAAAGCTATTAGATTTGCTGTCAGTCGTGACATTTGACCTGCAGCGATGAAAATGATGTCTCACTGATGTCAGAACCAAACATCTTCATTCTATCACTTTCTAAATTCTAACATTAACTAGGGTATAATGAATTAAATCAAAAGTAGTTCACAACAAAAATTGTGTTACTTATTAATACTAGATTATGCAAGACAACATGTTGCACTACAGAAAATAAATCATAGACAACCCCACATGTCTTGTTTATAAAACTGCTATAATATGATGAGCTACAACATTTCAGAGGACATTTTTAAGGTGTCAGTGCAGTTACTGCACATGATTCAAAATTCAGCATACATCAACTCTCTTCTATAAAGCCTCAATAGTAATTTGGGGCTTACTTTGTAATAACCTAAGCAATTACAAAATGCCTCTTTGTAAAAAAAAAAAAACTATATTAGATGTACAAACCAAAAAAATATCAACAGAAATGAGATTACTGCTGCATTTTTCTCATTAGGGTCACTATGGTAATCACACCTGTGGGACAGGCTCAAATGCACAGAAGCACAGACTTTTTGTCAACAGAAATAAGCAACAAATGGTTGCTGTGTGAAACCTTTAAGTTCAGTGTTACGTCCCCTGGTTTTGTCTCCCTCTGGATGACCTTGACTGTTACCTGTTGAGCTGGGCCCTCTTCTCCTGTTGCTGCTGCCATCACTGACACGTCTACACCAGCGCAGCTGCAGCCCATCATCTCGTCAAGGAGCAGAGTTAAAAGCTAGTTCATCCTGCAGCTCAAGGGAGAAGGATCTATGCCTTACTCCCCTGTTGCCTAAGCTTCGTAGCCCTCTAGATTAAATCTAGTTTAAAGGAAAAATAAATAGTGCTCTTAGTTAAATTAGACCCTTAAATAGTTTAGTAGTTTTTTAGGCATCTTTGGTAATTTGATTGTTTCAGATTATTTTTCTTTCTGGACTGCTAAAAACCTGTTTTTAGTTTAGTTAAAGAACCTTTTAGTTTTAGAAACAACCTTAGTTCTTAGTTTTAAAACACTCTCTCTGTTAGTTATTTAGTATTTAAAAATAGTGAGCTTTAGTTTATAGCTGTTGGGTCTTTTTTCCCAGAGGCTTATCCTCTGGTGTTTTTTGTTCTTTAGATCTTTATTTAGTTTGATATGTAGATATAGGGCTGTTTTGTTTGTTTGCTTAACCTTAGTTTAAAATAGCCCCTCTTTTGGTTGTACTTTTTGGTGAATGATAAATATAATTTTTTTTGTTACAACTTACACACGTCTCTGCTAACCTTTTGTTAGACCTCCTGTTACTCTCAGACTTGTTAGTGGAGGTTGTAACATTCAGGCAAAAACTTGTTGATCCATGGGTCAAAGGTCTGGTTGGTGAGTCTACAGTAGGAGGATCTTTGAAGAAATAAAATATCTTTGATATAACAGAACTTTAGGTGGACTTGAAGGTGTACCTGGACCTGTCCAGGGTGTCCCCCTGCCTCTCGCCCGGTGATCGTGACTCAAGCGGTTCAGAAGATAGATGGAAAAATAGCTCAAAAGTATAGCGCGTGTGACATCACACCAATGTGAACACGTCTTTGTTAAATCTCCCAAACTCTGCAATTGTGTAAACACTTTAGAATATGTCAAATTGCCAATTTAGACACATATAGTTCAATTCTCTGTGACCAGTTTAAACTATGACTGATGTTTCTACTGTGAAGTCTGTCTGAGCTCCAAAGAGGACTGGGTTTTCTCACTCATGTCATGAAAATACCATTATTTTGTGAGTGTGCATGCGTGTGTGCACTGAAAAAAGTAAACATTGGTCTAACCTAAAAAAACAGGGGTCTAACTTTAAAAAATTGAAGCAATCGGTCACAAGTAATTTAATTAGGTTTATCCAAGTTAATCTTTTTAAGTTTACTTTGAACAAACTTAATAAATTTACTTTGAAAGAACTTAATTACTTGTGACTGATTACTTCAATTTTTTTTTTAGTTAGACCCCTGTTTTTTTTTTCTGTGTGTGTGCGTGTGTGTGTGTGTGTGTGTGTGTGTGTGTGTGTGTGTGTGTAACTGTTGCTTTTTGTTGCTTTTTGCTAATTTTACCTTTGCCATACTGTTAGCAAAAGTCAGAACATCTGTCCTGATCAAACAGCATCTTTAGATATAGTAAATTTATTTGATCCAAACTGCAAAAAGAGTTTCAGATTGAAACTTGTGACAGAAATGGAAGGTCACCAGGCAAAAAGCACTAAGGGAGCTCCAGTGCTTATGCATAAACACCCATAATTAATAGTGTCATTAATGGTCCAGTAAGCAGCCTGTAATTACTTACTGGTAAAACATTTGTTCAAAATCATCTGTAATGTGGAATTGACCTATTTGGCTCCAAGCCACTTTATTTATTCACTTTATGTATTTTACAAAAATTAATTAGAGAGTAGTTTTATTTGGCCCTTGTTTGATTCCAAGCATATCTGAAAGTCATTCCCATGCACAGAAAACACTCCTTCTGCTCTGTTTGTTTGGGAAAATTCCCACCTGGATGCCCTCTGTGCCAGGCTGCTGCAGTAATTTGACGGTGCGTGTGTGCACCGTCTTCTGTCCGCGGCCGTCGTGCCAGGTCAGGTTGCTGCCTCCGGCGCGACGCGGCAGCTGGTAGCTCAGCTCCTCAGCAGACACCGTGTGCTCTAGGGAGGCACGGCAAAAACTGAAGCTGGACGCCGCTGTGAGGACACAAAAACAAGACAGTGAGATAAAACTAAAACAAATGTTATATTTATTGTGTTTCTGTCCTTTCTTGTTTTTTTTTTTTCCAACCTGGTTTCCTCTCAAGAGATGTTGGATGCATAGAACATCATTCAGTCTTTGTGTAATTTCTCTGCTATTATCACATCAAGTTTTATCTATTAAACTGAGTTCAGTCATGTCAGTGTTTGCTAAGATAATTTAGTTAAGTTATCCAGTTGATGTCTTTTGACAGCAGGCAATAAGGAAAATCTGCATTTTATTGCACATGTTAAAAATATTATGACATATAAAAATGACTTTCTAGGAAAGCTTAACCTACTTTCAACCTGTAAGTAGCTTCGGGGTTGAAGAACCTTTAAATCAGTTTTTTCTGTTAATTAAACATCTCACTTAATATCCTGTCTGCTGTGTGAATGAAATTATTGAGACAAAGAAAGATTTGCTGATTAAAGACCTAAAAGTGGAATAAAGCATAATAAATGTTGCCTTCAATTCTTTGTGATATGAAAAAGAATCTCTTTATATGAGAACAATGTCACAGCATGCTTCAAGGGGAAGAAAGCCTCATTCAATAGCTTCCTGAGTTTTTTTTTTCTTTTTTTAATTTTGCCTGATAAGCATGCAGTCTAAATTTAAAACTGTTCAGAACTGAAGCTGAACAAAGAGAAATTATCACTGTTATGTTCATCATTTTGGAGCTTTGCCATAAAAAAGTAAAATAAAAACTTTTGACAAACCGTTAACCAAAACTCTGAGGTGAAAAATTGTAATAAAGACAAAAAATGTGATAATAAAACATTACTGTAACAAGGATAAATTATTTGTTCAATTTTGAAGGGAAACCTAGCTTCTATTCCTGTTTTGTTGTTGCACCAGAGACCACTGGAATGTGTTGTTTGACAGCTGAGGTTGGTGGAAAAGACCTGGTTGCAGCCGACAAGAAGAACAAAGAGAAAAAAACACTTTTTCTCAGCCCAGAAGGCTGTTCGGGTGAACATTGATGAATACAGAGTTCACACAGCCATGATGGAGGAAAGAACAAGAGCAAGGAGAAGGAAAATAAAAAAAGGCATGTCAAGAATCGGTGATGTGTAACCTTTTCTGCCTCTCTCCTTCTGCTTATTGCTTTCTCTCTGCAGTCCAGATTTTCTCGTTCCTGTTTGTTGCCACTTTTGTGTCAGTATCTTTCTTGTTCTCTCCCTTTTTCATTCTTTTCACACGCTCTTTCAGCATCTCTGTCTCTCTCTTGTTGTCTTGTCTGTGGGGTTGTTTGGATCAACCAGGCCCGGCTCTGATATAATTACTGCCAGTCAGACTGAGGGCGGGAGACAGGAGGAAGGAACATGGAAAGCTAAGCGCCTTAAAACCCTAAAGACCTGCCAATCTCACAGAAAGAGACAAGAGAAAGCGCAGCAGCAAGAGTGAGAAGGACAAGGGGAGCGCTGAGCTGTAAATCAGCCCTGGATCCATGCCAAGCAAACCTGACTGTATCGAGGTAGGAAAGCACGAGACAACTTCATTCCACAAGCTCAAACTTTGTGGTTATTACACGAAGACCCCCGACATTAACTTTCACATGACAAACTGCTGGATCAGGACTTCCCTCATCAACTGAAATCTAAACTCTTCCACATTGCTGGACCCCTCCTCCTCCAGCAACCATAAAGTAAAGACAAAGCACTCATTCTGCCATCTTTAATAGACTTGGCTGGCTTAACCTCCTGGCACTGGATACTACAGAGAACGTAAGATCAGCCAAAGATAATTAAATATCCATGCAACTACAACTATCATGTCTTATGAAATGACATTGTGGCATACAGTAAGTCTGTCCTGGTTGCTTTCAGAGGCAGAAAGCTTAAAGAAAATGGAAATAGTGTGAAATCTCTCTAGATCACTGGTGAGATTACATCATTTCCATTCAGATTGATGGGTTATCTCTCACCTTTTGTCACCAGTCTAAACATGCATTAGATGAGCTTGAACAGCTGCCAAATCTCTGCCGTCCTATTTGTCACTATCTGGTGGTATATCATCTCTCGCTGCCCTTACCGGTGACTTTTATCACCTTCAGTCAAGGGAGGGGGTGAAGAAGATGAGCAATGATGGAGCGATGAGCAGGATAAAAAATAATTAATAAAATGAAAAGCATCCTGTAAAGAATAAGATTCCAAGTGGATTTTTTTAAAAGCTAAGAAATGTTCCCCTTCAGTTTCACATGTTTAGAAAACATGTAGACAAAAGCAAGTGGACAGTTGGTCATAAAGGTGCCAAAAATCAAGGGTAAAGTGTCATAGAGATGTTTGTGTGACGGTGTGTGTGTTCGAAGGGTAGCTAGGTCAAAACGACTCAGCCCAGTGAAGTGTAACCTCATATCACCTCCTCTTGACTGAGCAGCATATCTGCTGTGCAGAGGGGCTGCTAAATCTCAGAGGTATTCCCTTTTGAAAAGGTAATTAAGATGTTAGGTACGGCGCCCCGGAAGGTCGTTCCAAGCCAAATCACACAGTAGATTACCATGGCGTCACCGAACATTATTCATTTAGTTCAAAAAGAGAACATCTAAATTAGTCTGTGTGGACTATTTTGCTGTGTAGGCTTTTTGGGAGAAGTTTGATTTTTGCATAACCTTGGATTCAACTCAAGAGGGAATGTGTTGGCTTCATCTCCTTGTGATTTGTCTGGTTTATACACCTTATTTTGGGTGTTTAAAAGAGGATGCTGTGGTGCATTTCAGCAGCAGAATATAGGGATCATCTCCCTTCAGCACCTCCTATTCAACTCAGTGATAAAATTTCTATTTACAGTCCAGGTTTTATATAAAAACTGAAAATAAATCACTGCCACCCTCATTTCTTTGTAATCTTCCAGGGTGTGAAGCTTCATCATGTTCAGATTTTATGCCAGTGTAACGTTTTAAACCTCATGTCCTAACTATTGCATGGAACAGACCAGTGCTATGAAGTCACAATTTTTCGTACCCTTGATATGTTGGGGGTCAATCGGGGGGCTTTTTAGAACTCTTCCACTCTAACAGAGTGGAATAACTCCAGCGAAAAGCTTTGAAATGACTCCATGTCAAATAGCAGGAGAGAGAGAAAGGAAAAAACGAATCTAGTTATAGGTTTAAAAATAAATGAACCTAAAAACCCTATGGGGGTGGAAGGGTTCCCATGATGCACTGCAGTTTATTATCCACTCTGACACGAGACACTCTCAAAGAGGCTGTGGTTGAGGTTTACCTTTCACAAACTATCAGTGTCATGGGAGTACGCAAACAGAACGGCAGTAAACATCCAACTCATGGCGGCGCAGACATAGCAGATATGTTTGTTCAGAACTACTACAGCGTTGTCATGCATACATGACCGTGAGTCACATGCCATCATGCCAACTCACATATTCACACATCTGTAGAATCCCTATCAGCATTTGTTCAGACCAGTGAACCTGATGAACACAGCAGCGAAGAGGTAGCCATGTGGATGGAGGCCGAATTCTGATTCATACCGCAGGGCAACTACGGCTCACGATGCAATCCAGTACACAGGTACAGTTGGCATTTCTGTTGCGAATCAGCCAGTGAGACCTATAGCATTATCCTGGGAGAACACAGCAAGGTTGGGATAATAAATGCCAAGCAGATGTTGGTTTTCTCTCTGCAAGGCATACTGCTGTGACAAAACAACACCAGAAGGCCCAGCACTTCTGCAAAGACAGCTTATTGATGAGCCATTGATCTGTCAGAGAACGACTATTACAGATCACTTTAGAAAGAGTGGACGGCACGCAGACACAGTCCCACTATTACACAGCTCACATCGATTGTCAGAGACACTCCATTTAAAAGAAAAGAATGCCTTTTTACACCCGAAGAAAACTGGGTGAAAAGCAACAAAGAGTAAAAGTCCTGTCTGAATACAGATAAATACATTAAAAAAGGCAAAACAACATGCAGAAAAGAGAGAATTTATGACAAATATAGAACATTTACATTGACTGAATCAGAAGAAGGGGAGGAATGACTAAAGGAGATGCAATCGCAGATTAGTTTTCTCCCCTTCACAGCCAAACCCTCTTAAAATGACATAGAAGGACAGATTAGATCTTATTGTCTATCAATTATCCAGAGTGAACGCCAGAGGAGGAAGGAGCAAAGGGAAGGACATGAAGGAGGAGGATATGAAACTCAATAATAGGATGTGAGATGGGATAAGGCTTGATAAAATCAGGGGAAAGGACACGATCAATGAGTGTCTTTGTATGCACAGTGGTAACTTGGTTATATGGAGATCTAGTTCATGGACTTTTATGTGCCAAAATAATTTAAGCAAAATGTAAAAATTTAAAATAATAAAAAGATAAAACATAGTATTACTATGATAAACATAATTACTACTTGTACCATTGTTGTTTCTGCATCACATATCACAAAGCACTGTGCTAAGTTTGTCAGACTAAAGGATAGTTTATATCTTTTAAAGTGGGTTCCTGTGGAACATTTATTATCTTTTTGGTTGCAGACAACTCTTTAAAAGACCTCAGTTTGGATTAGCTCTGATCTGAGTTAATGGGCCCAACTCTGATCTCAAAAACCATCCCTTTGGTTAACAGGGCTACTGTTATGGTGTTAAAAATTGTGTTGTTTAATGTCAATACTTTTTCATCAGCAGTCACCACGGCACTATGTGGATGCAGCCACAGAGCTGGCAGCAGTAAGACACTTTGACAGGGAAACACAGTTTGATGTAAAGGTCGCTCAAAACAGAAGAATACAAACAAACTAAGGAGCTTGCTCCTCCTGAACAAGGGGTGTCATAGAATTTAATATGTGAATGTAATCTAACAAATCTGGGTTTTATTTTACAATCTGGGTGTTTTTCACAGCATCTTTCATTTTCCAACAGGCTGTGATTTCAGAACTACAGCACCCATATGCTGTGTGTTAGTTTGACCCCGACACTGTGCTCACAACTACCCACAGCTGAGCAACACAAGCTCCATTAGGCAGACACATGCATAATGAACGACACAGTCAACGCGGAGGACGTGGAAAAAAACACACACAATGAGTGATTTTCTAATGAAGACCCAAGTACCATTACTTAGAGGCCATATGACACGTGTGAACGCAAGGTGTTTTACATAAAGTACTGAAAAGTTATCTAATACTGATCACATGATCGTTTGGAGCATGTGCAGCTGCTACCCAGTCATCATTCACATCCCATAAAATTTACTCAAAGTGATCTGGTTGGAGAATTAGGATGAATAAAAGCAAATGAAATGGTGAGAATCATGTGAAGGGGTTTAATCAGGCAGAGAACAATATAAACTAGGGCTGCATGATAAATCAAAGATTTACTGTAATATCAGTGTGTGCCATATCAATGTCACAAAGAACAAAAGGTCTGATCAGATGGACTCTCACTGCCCTTGATGCTCATGACTGATTTCGACAATGGTAGACAAGATGCTAATGGACGTGGAGAGAGTGGAGGCTGTCATTGTTAACTGAACAGAAAATGAGAAGCAAAGTAATGTAAGTTTATAAAAATAGATGTCGTGGGGCTCTGCAGTTATTCAAATTTGACTTTGGTCCTAATAATCCCAAAACACAGTAAAAACTCCACGTACCATTAAGATTATTTTGTCACGTTCTATTTTAAAAGCATGCTTTTATTTTGTTTTGCCGTCTGAATGATGTGCACTTCCACTCCTTCCAAAGGGTCAACCCACATGCATCTTGTAGTGGTGTTTTAAAATGTCAGCACAAGAATGAAAAGCACACTGGCAGCTTATGACACACCTCAAAAACTACACCTTTGTTATTTTCAATTATGACCCCCACACGCTCTGCAACCTAGTGTCCACCAAGTGTTTTCCATATGGTTCAATTTTCAAGCATCAGCGCTCCTAAAATACACTTCTTTATACTCATTCTGTCAGGAGTCAGGGCCTGTAGTTTTTCTCCTCACTGTTCTAGTTGTCTACCTCTGGAGGGCACCATTCACTCTTCAAGCTCAACTCATCAAGCTCAAGCTTCAGCAGGTGTGCAGCTACACACCTGCAACCCATCCTGCAGTTTGGAGGATAAAAGGAGCTGGAAGTCAGCAACACACTGCCAGAGTGTTGTACCAAGTGGTAACCTCCAGCCTTCCTAGCTTTGTTTTACTATACAGATTTTGATCCTTGAGTTTTCTCCCCAGTAATCTGTTCTGCATTCTCCAGGAAACCTCACAGTTCTCTGCCTGTTCTGGACCCTTGGATCTCTGCTGTGCTGGATCCTGCTCCTCTGCAAACCTCACCATTCCCCAAGCTGTCTCATCAACCCACCAGTCAAACCTTCACTGTGTGTAACCTGCTCCGCCCTCCACCGGTAACCTGTCTCTGGAACCATCAATATCCAAAGCTCTGCTCATTCATCTATCCGTAAGCAAAAGTCTATTCAAGGATTGATTACCAGATTTCCTTCACTCACCTGTCCTCCTTCCAGAACCACCTTCTGCTCTTGCCTCCAGTTCCTGGATTCCTGGTCACCCCTCTCAAATAAAGTTGTTCAAATTTACCAAGTCTCCTGAGAGTGTTCAATTGCATGTGGGTCAAACGAATCAACAAAACCATGACACATTCACTCCCTGGCTGGACATCCGGGCTCCCACTGCACCTTTAATCTGTTTTCTGCAACGTTGTATGTCCATGTTTTCTGATGTGACTGATCAATTAACATTAAGTTGAATTAGTTGGTGTCCTAATTCTAAGAGACACCAACTAATTAAAATTAATATTTAAAGGGAGGCTCTCATTGATTGTGAACCATATGGCGATGGTCCGGGTCCACATGTGTTTTATGGACATGGAGAAGGCTTACGACTGTGTCCCTGGAGCTATTCTGTGTGTGTGTGTGTGTGTGTGTGTGTGTGGGGGGGGGGGGTGCTGCAGGAGTATGGGGTACCGGGGCCATTTGTATCAGTGCAGTGTTCGTAAGAAGTGAACTCTATAGATTTTAGGCTCTATCAGAAAACTTCTACCATAAAATAAATATCACACAGCCCTAAAGCAAAATCACAGCATTCACTGAAATTTAATATTGCCATATCTAGTGTCTACTGGATCAATAGAATTATAAAGTCATTGGTTTTTGTGTTTGGTCAACTGATTTGAGTTAAATGACAGCACTCAATTTCTATAGAACCTTACAACTCTGAAGTTTCCACTTTAACTTTGCACCATGCCCTTGATAAAAGCCACAGGATAGAAGTAATCTAACAAAATAAGGAAAAATAATATCTGTATTCATTTCAATATTACAGTATTATATTTTCCATTTCAAGAGTGATTTAAGCCAATCATATGAGACCAAGAGCGATTAGCCAGATGGTCTCCTAATGAGCTCTGAATGGTTTTACTCAATGAGACGAACAGGTTTCATCAGCATTTTTTTAACTAAAATCAAAGAAACAGTTCACACAAACAGTTTTTACATGCCTTCAATGACAGCTTGATAGACAAGCCAACAGGGAATCATCACATCCTGTGAGCTGACCATACAGAAACCAGCTCTGAAAATGGTCACAGTCCCAAAAGGACGTGGCTGTTTTCTACCGCTCCACTCATACGTACACATAAGATACGATCGTAAACCGCACCGATTTGTGAAGGTTGCATGTGGTCTGTAAAATCAATGAAGAGCACTCACCCTGTGGCCTGTTGAGGGGAAATAATCAGGAGGGGTTCAACACTCAATAAATTATTGACTTTCCTTAAGGCACACGTTGCCAACTGTGTTTGATAATGTTTACCAGTTCTCATGGATCTATGGAGAAAAGATGTCTGAGTGACGCAAAGTGACCAATATAAACTGCCGATGACTAAATACACGCACACATATTTGCATTATTCATCATAGAGGAATTTTCAAGGAATGAAGTGAGTAAATGATCATTGTGAACGTTAAATGATACTGTAATTTGCTTGATTACCCAATTTACTCAATTAAACCTGAATGAGTTGATTAAAAAGCATAAAAAGAGGGGATGGATAGAACGGATGGAGCAAAAAAAGATCAAAGTGAACGCTCTGGAGAAGAAAAAAAGTAAATATGCCAGAGATACTGACAGCAAGGCAGACAGGAAGAGAATCAAATCTGCAGACAGGGAATTAGTTTGTAGATTCATAAGTAATGTGAACTATTTGAAACAGCAACTCAGCAGGTGATGCTCATTCAGTCTGCCAGCTGAAATAAACCAGAGCTTTGAAGTTTGTGGTAGTACTGTGATGATGTGATCAAGGGAGCCTCTTCCAATCTTTACTGGAGGGGAGGGAAAAGAGAAAATAGAAAGACAGGAAGAAAATACTGAAATTTGTAGCAGGGGGCCACACAGGCAGGCCCGGGGAATGCAACTGAGACAGGTGAGAGGAAAACTACAGCACTGCCACTGGCATAAACAATCAAAATTACTCTGCTCTATTTCCTCTGTACATCATCTTAGCAAGTAAAACACAACATCAACCTGAGATCCTGCTACTGTATCTTTTTCTTTTCAAAGGGGAGTGAATTATGCAAAATGCACTTTTACATTGCCTTTTTCACATCAGTGTCTAGAGATCCTCTCTATGTGAGCCATTATTATTTGAAGACTGTTGAGGTGTTACTGCCCTTAGCTGGTGAAAAAATCCACTATATTGATCCACACGTCTCTGCATACCCATCAAAAGTTCTGTTTCATCTGGTTTCTTCAATAGTGCAAGAATGTGCTTTTACATCTGTGGTTTCTCCCAAGAAACCTCACAAATTTTAATTATCTTCAATCTGTTTTATTCAACAAACTTAATTTATGCATAAAAACCCTTTAAATGTGAGTGACAATAGATCTGCGATATCATTTGTGCAAAACCAACATAAACTACATAAAGCTTTTAATTTTGCATCAAATAAAATGCAATGCAATTTTTCCCTTTTATTTGAACCGAGCTGCCCATTGTTTTGGTTTTGTAATAAATGCTTGGGAAATTGAGAATAGCAATTTGCAGGCTGTTTTATTGTTATTTAAAAACATACAGATGCCATAATATTCCTTTGAAGTCCAAGTTAAACCAATAGCCTGCTTTGCTAAAAGGACGGGCTGGCTCAATGGAAACAAATCAGATTGTGCATCTGTCAAATTTAAATGACCTTGCAAAGGTCCCAGAATATGCAGCCAACCAAATAACTTGATAAGAGCATTTGAGCCAACATATCAAGAGATGGGTGGGCTGTGTTAGTCAGAGGCTGTGACAGAGCAAACACTGTTGGGAAATGTCCTGCAAATTTTAATATTATCAGCAGGCAAAGTGTTAAGGTTTATCTTAGATGTGTATATAAATATTATTTTATTTTCATAGGTCAGTAAGAGGAAATTACATGTTAACTGATTGAGTCAATGAAATGTGTTGTTCTGTAATGACTGTCAATATAAGGAATAAGGAATTGTGGGATTATTCCTCCATCAACGAGAAGATCGAACCTCAGGTCTGATTACTGTTGTACAATCACATCTGCTGACACAAAGATGTATCTCTTTATAAATAGGTGATATAATATTAGGCTGTGAAGTGTTGATGATTTGCTAAAGCTAAGAGATTGTGGAACCATCTGTAGGACCCGCTTCACCGGAAAGACTGAGAACAGAACATGTTCTACCCGGACCATTTTAGATGTGACACACTCTAGGCCTGATCACTTCCTGCATGATGACAGTGTGTGTTTATGAAAGAAAGTATGTAATGCTAAAGGTGTATTTACTTGATGATTATCTCTATATTTGTTCTGTTAACAAAACTATGGTGATTTCATGATTTATACCACATTATCTTCTGCTGTTACGATACATTAGCATTACTAGCGCCTGTTAGCGTCTGTTTTTAGTGGCCTTATGTTACTGTAAATACCACTGCTTTATTTACACTTTACATTGCTGCACTAAATTACGATATTACATTATATTGCTGAATAATTCTGATGCTGTTAAGCATTTTTGTTGAGTGAATGTTGCTAAAGCTAAAGTCAACCTGTTGATCAATGTTATTTGGCCCAAATGTTCAGTTCTATTTTTCTTTTAGAGCTGTTTTTAGTGTAGTTGCATTGTGCAGTAACTTGCAAAAAACAGAATAAATAAAACAACACACACACACGCAATAAAATATTGTTAAAAGTTTATGCCAATCATGACAAAGTTGTGGTCTCACTGTAAAAGAATTGTGATGACATTTTTGCCATATTCCACCCCTTCCCCATGTGTATTGCTGAGAAAAAACTGAATTGAACTTCAAAAACGCATTCAAGAAAAAAGTTATTCTTACATTGACAAAAGTGGTTAGAATACGTAGGCTTTAAAGTCTTTCATCTGGGAGTCACCCAACAAAAGCAGTCTTCAGTCTTCAGCAGGTGTCTTCAGAGGGACTGTGAGTGGTGTGTGTGCACAGTCCAACACAAGCCCTTCTGGAGCTTTCTTGTTTTCACTCCAGTGGCAAGACAAATTAGCTCACACCTGGGGGGCACTTGTCCATTTATCTGTATCCACTCCCTGCAGTCCCACTTGTCTCTGTAAGTCTCCCAGCATGCACCCTACTGCAGTGACTGGGGGTCTGTCTTTCCAAGCTTAATTGCCATGTTATCAGCACCTCTCCTGCACTGCCACTGCATCCAGTCCTTTCAGTCAGATGGACATGCCTATTACCGCTCCTCTACACACACACACACACACACACACACACACACACACACACACACACACACACACACACACACACACACCCTGTTTCCTGAGGCGGTACTGTCAGAGTAGACAGCAGCTGGTACAAAGTGGCCTGTTTAGAAAGAATAAAGAGAATCAAAGCTTTTTGTTGTCACTATTCACACACACACAGACAAACACACACATACGCACACCTGAAGTCTCAGCCGGAGCTTCTTGTCCAGGCCAAAGAATCCCAGGAGAACCTTTCTGTTTCCTTCCTTTTTAATACTTTATCTAAACACACACAAACATATCCATGATTTCCTAATGATTTTCTAACTTTATCTCGCCCCAACAGGAACATTAATAATGCATACTCCATTTTCTTTCATTTACAGGAGGAAATTGATGCAACTGTTGTGTTTTTGGAGTAAATACAAATTTAGACTCAAGGGTGTTTAAAATGAGTTGGCTAACCTGGCCCATAAAAACAAGTTGAGACACTTTGTAAACAGTTAAACTTTTGGAAAATCATTTTAAAACTCCTGAAAAACATCAAATAACATAAGTGGCAGAGTGGCCGGGTTCAGCCTTAGAGCTAGGGTAAGGAGCTCGGACATCTGAGAGGGACTCGGAGTAGAGCCGCTGCTCCTCCACATCAAAAGGAGCCAGTTGAGGTGGTTCAGACATCTAGTTAGGATGCCTCCTGGACGCCTCCCTCGGGAGGTGTTCTGGGCATGTCCTGCCGGCAGGAAGTCCCCGGGTCGACCCAGGACAAGCTGGAGAAAATACATCTCTGGTTGGCCTGGGAACGCCTGGGCGTCCCAGCTGAGGAGCTGGTGGACTTGGCTGGGGAAAGGATGGCCTGGGATGCCCTAATTGGGATGCTGCCCCCACGACCCAAACCCGGATAAGCAGAGGAAGGTGAGGCGAGGCAAATTTTTATTCTTTGGTTTGAAAAATGTCCCATTTGTTTAAATGGTGGGGGCAGGACTTAAAACCTATACTGCAGCAAGAGGCTTTCATTCTGCTTTGGCTTTAAATTCTCGATGTTTCCGTGTCTATTTTTTTATTCCCTGATTTTATTTTTTATTTTATGATTTTTATTTACTTGCTGAATTAAGCAAGACCATCCCAGACAATGATCACATCAGTATGATATTACCTGTACAAATGTTAAGATGACACATGTCATATCAATTAATTATGAGCTTTTAAACATATTTGAGCCAAGTACTATTCTGTCATGGCTTCAAATCATGGAACATAGTTATTTAAACAACACAATACAACCACTCAAATAAAAAGTTTTATTCTGCTAATGTTAATAGCAGTTGTTTCTTAATCTAAAAAAAAATGCAGGTCAAAATATATCAGAAATCTATAACATATTCTTAAATACATGGAGTAGTAAGGCCTTAACTGGAATAAAACACAAATAGACAGTGGATGACATCTAGATTAAAGGTTAGTTCTCTGACTTATTGAAAGGCATTTAAAGCTACTATTATAATGAACTAAAATAAATGCATTTAAATGTTCTGCTTAACTCTGTCAACATCAACTCCTCCGATCACTCTCTGCTCTCAGCTCATAATGCTGATCTGAAACAATGCACGATACTTCATAGACAGCAGAGTAAAATAGAGACGACTTTGGGCTTTTCTCAAAAAACCACCAGTTAATCAGCCTCTGTGTGTCTGTGTGTGTGTGCGTGCGTGCGTGTGTGTGTGTGTGTGTGTACATGCTTACTAATGATACTGGCCTTTCTAATGGTATGTGAGCGTGTCAGAGTGGTTTCATTTATTCTGTCCTAACGTTCCAGTGTCAAACCAGCTCTGGTCCCCATTCGCTTTCACTCCACTGAACCGTCTCCTTATTATCACCCAGCTGCTCAGACGTCACAGGCAATCCCACACACACAAAAACACACCCTAATTATCCCACAGATATGTCCCCTTAACAAATGAAGCATTAATAGCACATGCATGAACAAGCCTCCTCGTTTGCTAGCATTTTCTCCTTTTATCTAATAGAGAAACATAATCTCATGCCTGTGAATTTACATCTATTCATGATAATGTACGGTCTGATTGTGGATCATTTTATCTTAAATGAAACAGAACAAGAGGAAGGAGATTTATAATTTCACTTTATGCCAAATTAGAGCACCATAAACTCTTCACACCTAATATCGCCCACGTTCATTGTACTTTATTTTAACCACAAAAAATTGGAGCATTTATTTAAGTTTAAAAAGATTAGAAAGGGCTGCTCCATAGCTTGTAATTGATTTTGAAAATCTATTCTATCCACTGAAGGCTGAAAGTTTCTGAACTGCCAGTTTTTCCTTTTTTTATTTTATCCTGAGCTGAAAATCCTTTGCTTTAAAGTCAGTGAGTCAGACCCAACAAAGCGAATGTATAAGTGTGAGAACACGAATGCAAAAGAGCATGTAGAGCTTGAGCTATGTGTGTAGAAGCATGTGTGTTTGCTCCTGCCAAAACCCCAAGCCTGCAGTGCTCCAGTGACCTGATATGTAGGGCGAGACCGAAACACAGGGATGACAGCTTAGAGACCGCCCCCACTAACTCTGATTGACAGCCCCGTAACCTCGACCGTCTCCAGAGACAATAGTTTTGTCTTGGTTTGACTTTAACGTCTGTCATTCCTGGTTTAATACAACAGTTACTTATGGAGAAAAACCCCTTAAAAACATCATGACTGCAGGACGATGACGAGGAAAGAAAGGGAATAGCTGTTTTCAGGAAGAATCTGACAATCTGATGACAGTTTGCTTCTACAACACATGATCATGTTCAGGAAAACTCTTTCCATTATGTTGGATCCTGTGCAGAAACAGAAACCACATCAGTGTAAATGCATCACGCTGTCTTCTAGATCTAGTGTCTGAGGCTGCAATGCATTTATATTCAATCACATCCAGATGAGTCTGTTCTATTTTAATGCTCTCACAAGGCAAATCCAGTCTAATCTATGGATAACAGCAGCATTAACTCAGAGTGATCAGAGAGCATTACTGTAAAAAAGAAAAAATCAAAAATAAACCCGAGGACGGGGTTTTAGTTTCAGTTATTTAAAGTAAAACACGTAAAAACATAAAATTTAAAATATGAGCAACAAAATGTGTAAAAACAAAAATGTCAGTATTATACAATTTTTATTTTGTTTTTAGTTACTTACATTCAGTTGAGACCAAGTTTATGATCAAATAAACTACAAAATATAATAAATACATACATGCATTTTTTTCTAGCGTGTGATCTTTATACTTCATTAGCCTGTTGAGTCACTAACTCATGTACCATTATAGATCTAGACCCAAGAGGAGTCTCATCGTGATCCAAATCAGTTATTTGATTTCAGTGGCAAATGTAAAACCTGTTCTGTGGGTCTGTAGGGAGTTCAACACTTTTCCCCACACATTTAGTCTGTTTTCTACTGCACAACCTTCCCAGCAGCTGTTGATTGCTGTAGTTAATAGCAGACTTCACAAGCTGCTGTCCTTGAAGCATCAACATAAAAACAAACTAGATATCTGATTTGATTTTAGACCAGAAGTTGAAGCCTGATGAGTTCCGCCTGCAGGCTGGAGCTAACTTAAAGCCCCACCCTCATGTGTATACAATGACTATGTCCCTATAGAGAATAAAAACATACATCTGACTTTTTTGTTTACTCTTGTTGATTTGTCTAGTTTATTCCTTGATGTTGCATATTCAGATATTAACTTAATTATGGCAATTTTCAGCCCTACATCCCCAGTGTGTAGACTCTGGACCCACAAAAACAACATGGCAGTGACCATGAACACGATATTTTGACTTTACTTTTGAACAACAGAAGATGGCTGAGTTGTTGTGTCCATACTTGCTATGGTCTTTGAGTCTTAAGACACACAGAGAAAAGATGACCTACAGAGAGGTAGAGAACAGATCTGAGAAAACAATACTGTAACTGAAAAAAAGAACAAGAGAAAAGACAATGTTTTTTTCCAGGCTAAACGAATTCCTATCATTCATTATTTGAGGTCATTTATAGAGACAGTGTCAATTTTTAAAACCATTACAAAAATCATGGTGTGTAGTTTACTCACAAACCATTAGAAATGCAAAAATTATTCCTTTACTTCTAAATAACAATGCTGCTTTACTTAAAGGTAGAAAGGGAGAATAATTTTATTATAAATTCCATTATTCATTTTTGTTTCAACACATCTTATTTGAGCAGACCTCAAAAAGTTTAAGACTCCTGGACACCCATGCCAACATACATGTATATCTTGTCGTTTTATTTTTTATTTCAAATGAAACATTAAATAGGAGGTCAGGAAGGGGAACATGTACATATTAGCTTAAAAAGGATCTCTTCTTTCCAGCTTTCAGGACATCCTCTGGGTTGTGGCATTAAACTTCAGTTCATATCTGCAGAAAATCAGCTTACATTTACATCCAAAAAGAACCCAGCATGATATTTTTAACTGCTAGGAAAATACTATACTCTGAAGACTTTTCAAATCTTTGCAGTATGCATTTCCCTTGGTGAAAAAAGTTTTTTTTTTATGGTGCCATATGGCTTTTTAGATCAGCCGTAACTTCCCCTGAGATGAGTCGGGGTGTGAAGGAAAAAGGAAAGCTCATGAAGTGAAAATGTCACATGTTCAATAAGCATGCAAAAAGCTGTAGGACCAGAGGGGGGTTTAAAGTATCTCCTGTGACACAAAGATGACAAGAATAGACAAATGTTAAAAAACAAAACAGGCATAAGACAGAGTTTAGAACCTAACATTTTAAATGGTGTATGGCAAACCAGTAACACATATAGATTACATCTATGAATTTGTACCTGATCCACGTCATATCACTCAAAGTTTTTTACTTTGTAGAAAGAAGATTCTACAAAGAAGTAGCTACTTAAATGCAGGAGGAAAGGACTTTCATCCCTGACTCTAAGTGTCTTAGTTATGTCTAGTTTTTTCCTACAGTTTATCCCTCTTACACTATGTGATATTTTCAGTTGCTGCTTTCAGCTCCTGTTCAAACTGTACGACAACATGGCAGGGCTCAATAATTCACAGCTTAGGAATCATGTTCTCACACTGTATGACCCAATGCTCAGACACGACCTGACTGCTCACATGTGTACGTGACACACTGGGCTCATGAATCCAGAACTTCAAGAAGAAGATGGTGAAGAAGCAGACAAAGAAGAAGAAAAACCCAAAGTG
Source organism: Callopanchax toddi (assembly GCA_006937965.1). NCBI lineage: Eukaryota > Metazoa > Chordata > Actinopteri > Cyprinodontiformes > Nothobranchiidae > Callopanchax > Callopanchax toddi. Next base: position 715,323 of record SSNR01000049.1, on the reverse strand, counting down.
AGGAGATGCTCATTCGAGAAGAGAATGTTCAACCAAAATAAATGCACGTCCTTGGCAATCGTTGCCATTCTGTGCAGAGAAAAGTGTTAAAAGAAAAGAAAACAATGTGTGGAGAAGGAAATTTTGTGTTGGCGCATTGGTTCATGGTGCTGCTTCATAAATGCGATATAAGTGACCATATCAAACACGTTTAATTTTCATGCGAGTGTACGACTGCTGATGGGGAGCTCGTCTTGAGGTGTTAATCACCACTCATTACCCCTGTACACTACATGATGCACGACACACGATAAGCTGAAACTCAGCCTGACTGCAAAAATAGTTGCACAAGTGGAAAATCAGCTCAAAATGGGCCAAAAGTCACACAGTGCATGCCTGGCTTTACTCACATTTTTTGCACTTCCTGGCATACATCAAATTAACTGAGAAGTGTCTAAAATTCCTGTGACTAGTCTGTGGTATTTTGAGAGGAATATACCCTGCAAAAAGCCAGGAAATAGACAGGCATCAGGAACATTTCAAAACATTTTGGAAATTCCTTTTTAAATGTCATTTGCAGTTTGTTAACCACAGTAACAGCCCAGTGAGGCACTGGCTTAATAGTAAACATGCCAAAACAACAGCTGTGTCCACTTTTGCAGCTGTGATTTTACCTTTTCAAACAAAAAAGTGTGTGCACCTACCCACCAGGCTCTTATCAATGCTAATTGAGGCAGCGGCCAGAAATTATGCAGTTAAATGTTAGTAAGTTGCAGTTCAATGTCATTACACAAACCCTTCAGACCACAGATCATTTTACATTAAACTATTAATCTGACAAAATCGTATTCTGGTGTTCCTGCTGGAACAGGCTGCATCAAAGACAATGGTTGTTTGTGATGCAAATAACTAAAGATTCCTGTTAAAGTCTGTGTAATATAAACTAATGATGATGTAAAGTTTATGAAATAGTGTTTGCATGAAGCATTTTGAGATTAAATTTGTTACAAAAGGTTTTTTCCCTTTCAGCTGTGCCTAAATTTCAGTTACACGTCACCTAGACGTTTGCAGTTTTTGCTAACTTAATTGTGTATTAAACATTTTCCCACTTAATTCAAAAGCCAGATATTAGAGTGCAGAATTATCAACCAGTTTAAAAATAGCCCAGTGGTTTCAAATTTGGTCCATTCAAACCACGTGAAAACATTTGTTGCAAAAACAATATGACATTTTTCCCAACATGCAGTTAAATATGAGCAATGTTAGCTGTAGGGGCTAGGGAGCCACTGAGCTGCATTTTAACAACCTTCCTTGACACCCCAGCTGTAGAGATGACACGGTGACACTTGGCTGCCCACTGACGTGGTAAATTGAGGGCCCATTCTAGCATACATACTACAGCCAGAGGAAGCCATGAGCTCTACCAGAGCTTTATACAGTAACTCTATTTAAGATTCACAACCAAATAGGGATAAAAGGTACTGGAATATGAAAAGAGGAAATTAGAAAGATGAATGCAACAGAAGGTGAGCCATATGGAGGTTAAAGTGATTGCAAAGTATGAAAAATAGGAAGGTGAGGAAAAAGCAACAAATAAAGGAAACAGGTAAATGATAAGAAAGCAACACAGGAAATGAATTTCTATTTTTGAAGGAGGTAAGACCATCGCAACATATTTATTTTCAAAGTCACACAAACATACTCTGAATTTTTAGTGTTCATAATCTCACTTGGAGATCCCACTTCTACTAGATTGTTTGGGGCTATATAATTGCTTTTCAAGTGAATGCATGGGACTTGTGCTTTAAACTGTGAGAAAATGCATGCCTTGTTAGAGAAGAGCTGAGGCCGTTTGGTTTAATGGACAATCTGCACCACATGGTTTACTGACCCCCCCAGCATTTGGTAGGAGGAGTCGACCAACCTATTAACTGAGAGTGAAAAGCTCCCGGCTTACCCTATCACACAAGGCCACACTTAATTAGGCTGTTTGTTTAGCCGACTCTAACAGGGAGGGAAGCGAGTCGAGGTTGACTGCTCTCCTTGAAACTGCGGGCTGAAAGACATCTGGCCAAGGATCACACAGAGGACATAAAGATATTAGCTGAACGGGGGCATCGTCATACTTGGCACATCTCATCCTGTCTGGACAGACGGTGATGATGACAATCAACACATAAAATATCTAAATAAATTATCTTTATTTCAATGGTCAAAACACATTGAACTAAAGCGTGGAAAGGAAGAAAAGCAAAGCAGACAGTGATTGACATGATTTGTTTTAAGTCAGGAAGTAACATGTGATGCATGAGGGGTACAACCCTTGTTTTCTTTTTTTTTCTTTTTTTTTACGTAATTAGTGCAACCCTTCAGGAAAATCACATCTCTCGTTTTTTCCATCTCACAAACTTTCAGCTCCGATCCCTCTCCCTGAGTAGAAGGCTAATTAAACAAAAGAAATTAGATATGGGCCTTTGCGCGCTCTCCAAAAAAAAGAAAGAAAGAAAGAGCGAAAGGAGGAAATGTCAGACCCACAACAAGGACACAAGATCAGACAGGTGAAGTCATTTAAGGAAGTATGGCTAAGGGTAAGGGCACAGGACGGACTGAATGAGACAACTGAAGTGTGACACCTCAGGACATAATCCAAAATCCATCTCTGCCTGCTTCTGCTAATCCACTGCTGATTTATCCTGGAGTGGTCTTGTCCTCTTTTAGCACTTCATCAATCTTTGAAAGGAGCAGAGTGGAACAGAGCACAACACGCTCAGTCAGGGGTTAAAGCACACACTCAACATGGCGATAATTCACACATGCTTCTTGGTGGTTTGAACAAAACCATTTATTGCATTGCATGTGTAAGCAGTCCAAGTGTGGAAAGTGGAGATTTGGTGATTCATCATTTTTCTTGAGGAATAGATTTGTTTTTTGTATTTTTATTCTGCGGTTGTGTCTCTATCAGCCTCATCTGGAAAGCAAACTATAAAATAACAGAAGAAACCAGAAAGCAGACCACTGACATACTATATATTTATAACTTTAGTCTCTTGAAATTTAATATTGACCCAACAATTTACAGTCAGGGGTGTAAAACATACTAAAAATTATGTACTCAAATAAAAGTAGAGTTACTTTGATTAAATTTCACTCAACTACTGTAAGTAAAGTTACTGCAGCAAACGCCTACTCACTAAATTAACACTAATTTTAAAAGTACCCTTTACATATGAACATTTATTCACTCAGTAATAGATGCAATTTAAAATTTAAAGGCACATTATGTAAATTTTCTATATTTTGAAATCTTTTTCTTGAGCCAGTATGTGCTAATATGACCCTTTATAATGCATCATCAGTTTTATATAGCACTTTTTAGGTCACTCCAAGATGCTTTACAGAGTTGCATCATTCATTCACACAGTCATTCTCACTGGTGGTGGTAAACTACGACAGACGTCTGTAGCCACAGCTGCCCTGAGGCAGACTGACAGAAGCGAGGCTGCCATTCTGTGCCATCGGCCCTTCTGACCACCACCAACATTCACACACAGTCACACTCACATTCACACAGGCAAGTTGGGTGAAGTGTCTTGCCCAAGGACCCAACGACAATCTAGCCCAGCCAGAGCTGGGGATCGAACCGGTGACCCTCTGGTTACCAGACCGGCCACTCTCCCAACTGAGCTAATGCCGCCCCTTTACAGGGTTAATGAAAAGTCACCCACCCCATCTGCTGCTTGTGTCCAGGATACCACCTTTGCAACTTCTGAGTCTCCGGTCTGGTGCCCCTGAAGTCTCACAAAGTCACGTATCTCGCAAGGGTTAGGCTAACCCAATGTGCCAGCTGTTATGCTAGCACCGGGGTGTTTTTTAGCTCATGATTCCTGCCTTTTTTCGATCTCTTCCTGCTTGAACACAGCTGATTTCTTTGAATGAGTGATGAACCGCTCCAGTAGAAAACAATGAAGAAGGAGACATTTCAACAGATTTAGGTGTTTCTAATCATAGATAATGGGCTGCATGGTGGCGCAGTTGTTAGCACTGCTGCCTTGTAGCAAGAAGGTTAGTTCAAATTCTGGCTGCAGCCTTTCTGTGTAGAGTTACATAATGGTACCGGTACTGGACCCTGGTACCAGGCGATCTGGTCCAAACCTGTCTGGTCCAAAATGACCCGGTATGGGACCTGAACCAAAAGGACCTGGTCTGAACTCTAAGAAACAACCCAAAAACACTCACCGACTATCGAGTTGATTAAATGAGGGCACATGAATCAATCCTCAGGGCTGTAACAAAGCTGTCAAGCAGGATTCTTTGAAAAAATATCCATTAGCTCCCTCCACGATCCTTCGCTGCTTGAACACAACGTCTGGCTGGTCAGTTCCAATTTACCCCACAGGTTTTCCTGTGCTGTTCTTCTGTGAAACGTTACGCTTTTAAGAGATGAAACTGAATTAGTTCTCTTCATAATTCAAACTCACGTTCTTCTACTAGCTGCCTCATGGTCACTAGTACTGCTGCTAACTGAAAACAAAGCAGTGCACGTAGAGCTTCGGGGTCAGCGTCCTCCTGGTATGAGCCAATACTCCGTTCTCCTGCCGTTCTGCGCATGGCACGGACGCTAGATTTAGCACCCTTCAGCTCTCCTATACTTTGCACTAAAGGCTGGTTCCAGTGCGCATGCGTCAGTAACAGCGAACAAAGCGTAGGTGTATTGGTAAAGATGAGTGCGCCCAGGACATGCGCAGTAGACCCCAAAGAAACAGGAAGTATATCACTCGACCTTTCGGTCTGGTAAAAAATTGTGATAGAACATTTTAAAACTACACCTAAATGCAGATTATACACAGTACTTATTGTATATATAATGGATGGATCGTTTAGTTTTATTTTCATGTTTGTTTTTTTATATTTTGTGATTCCCTTTCTCTTCTTCTCCCTCTTGGACTGGAGGGGCGGCACCCTAGCGCCCCCTATGGACGGGCCGCCACTGGAGTAAACTAATTTTGACAAAATAGTGAAAATTTTTGGGATTTCCTAAACTGATCTCAAGTATCAGACCTGATTTCAAACACAGATGTGTCCTGATCCTATAATTTTCCATTAGTCCATATTATATTGGTGACTGGTTCAGCTCCTGACGTCTATTTGAAATCTAATTTCTATGATCTAACTTCAGCCATGCCATACTAAGATTTTTATCTGATTCTGATGACCAGATCATTTTTGGGGGTGAATCTCTAACGCAAATCATTATAAAATCCTAATCAGGACAGCCTTAGACAGTATTCATGGTACACTTTGGGTTTTGCTCTATAGTTCATGTTTCCATCCTGTATGATGTAATATAAGAGGATTACTACTTTATATCAGAAAACTGTAACAGGTTTACTTATCTTATCAGAAACAAACATCTGTAAATATTCTAACTATTCTTCACATTTTATCATTTGACCTATAAAAATTAAATTGTAAACAGAATTTAGAACTGTTCTAGATTTTTAGCACTTATTTAGTTAAAAACGCCTTTTATCAAACCTAAACATGTGAAAAACCACACTACCCAAACACTGATGGTTATGATTGCTTTTGTTGTATATTGATTTTAATAGTTACTGTTCCAGTTTACACAAATTCATTCATCTCGATCAACTCTCTCTCTGTGTGTGTCTACTTTGTCTTTATCATGCTGTTCAATGGTCTAAAATCCACATGCTCGGGTCAGGTGCATCTGCAGAGCGGCACTGGATCAGAGTGTTGATGATGGATGACACGAGTGTTTGTGAGTGAATGTGTGTGTGCGTGCGTGCGTGTGTGTGTGTAGGTTCAAGAGGATTCCCTTTGCATTATCGTGATACACTTCCCTCTGCGGGAAAGTGGGGGGATGATAATGGATGAGATTAGCAGCTTGCATGCCTGACATACATACGCATGTAGAACCACAACATAACCTGGAACAGAGAGGGTTAACACTCCATTACTACACCACTTAACTACACAGACCCAAAAATCCATTTGGCTCCATCACCAAATGGACCAAATGGGCTCTGTCTCCAGCAGGCGACGCAACGCATGCCAGGGAAACAACAAAGGGTGTGTTTATCCATTTAGAGGGGACACTCCTGCTCCTCCCCCCACACGTTCCCCTACTGGGAATCTGGCACCTCTGTTGGTTCATCTGAATCTTCTCACGCCAACATAAACACACGTATGGACCATAATATTAATGCCGTTCCACCACATACAGACAGAGTAAAATGCTGTGGAACCTGATCAGAGGAAAAGATATTGAGATTGGTCAATATCTTGTAAGAAGACATGGACAATGGTGCATATTTTACCATCTGCATGACTTTCATCTATTTGCTGCTATCCGACAACCCTCCTTCAGCGGCCTGCTGATATAGCCACAGAGAGACAAGCGGCCTGAAATAAACAAATGGGTTTTGTTTAGATTCGGCTCCAGCTGTCTACTTGCTTCCATGTGGCCTGTCAGGTTGGAGATGAGCATGGGTTGTTGCCCTTTTTTTGTGATTTGTCTGTGCATGTGAATACATATCTCTGGCAGGGCACGGATGGATGGATGGATGGAATCCTTCCTGGCATTCTCTGCATCTGCAACAAATCTTTAGATTCCATGCTGAGCTTAGCCAGGCCTGCCTTTTGGAGCATACACTCACACAAACACACAGATAAACAAGCTCTTATTCTTGACGTGCTGCTTTCTGAAAACAATTCCTGCTGCTGGACGATGTGCTCTGAAGTGTGCAACGGTCAAGAAGAATCATTTGTGCTGCTGCCTATCTTGGATGTGACAATTCTGCCAGATTTCCAGAGCAATTTAAACAAACTTCAAATGAAATTCATTCACTGTGAGTTACCAAACAGAGGAGTATGTGACATCACCAGCGTGGAAGAAAATGGAATTCTCTTAGTAATTTACATTAAAATGAGTCTGTCTATTAGACTATTATACCAGAGTGATGGGTCTATAACTGACAGCTCACCTAACAATAATCCTACAGGTTAATGTAGGCAGAGATACATGCACACATTACCAAATGATGCTGCTACTTTACTGGACTGTCCCACCTACAGTAGTCACAGATCAGTTAGTGTCCAGAGAGTTTTACAGCAAAACTCTTTTCAGTTTTCAGGACCAGATTAGGTTTTTCAGTTTGGCCCTGATCAAACTGATCCTAAATTAAATCAAATATGCTCAAACTCAACATATGACAATAAAACACTCAACTAGAAGATCACTTTGATCAGTCGTTTTCAGTTTCTCACTTTTTATTTCTGTCATCTGGACAAAAACAATAGAAAACCATTTCTGCTCTGCTCTGAACAGACAGCTCTTTTCGCACCGATTGTTTACACTAGAACTAAAGCAATTCTCTTCTCTTTTTTTGTTTTCTGTTAACATACAGATGCAAAGTGGGTTGATGTTAAAAATGATGAACCTCTCAGAAAAGCAGCTGAGCCATCACTGAGCAGAATCAGGACATATTTGTGCAGAAAAACACAGTGAAGATGAGGCGCATCAATCGCCTTCTGCAACAATGGCTTACTCTGTGAAAGCACACAGTTATATAGAACAACTCCACCTTTACTGTGTCCACATGAAATAACAAAGGTGAGCAATGGATGAATAATAAGTGCATGTTTTGTCTCTTTTTTCCTGTTTCATGCATCAACAGCCCAACTTCTATAAAAAGAGACAACAGATCTACAATATTCTTTTTATATGAGCAGACAGTTCAAGCAGGGTCATTTAACAAACATTCATGAAATGACCTCAACTTGTTCCCCCAGCCCATCTGGAGGCTGCACTGTTATTTGTCTTTATATTTTGTGGCAGGTTTTTGCTTTTCATTGTATCTGCATGCAATTTTAATTCTTACAATTACATTTTATTGGCTTCTGCCACAAAATGCAGCTTTCAAAAGTTACTGAGCCTAATATGTTAGCTTATTTTCTAAAATCAAACTCATCTCTATATTTTCTACAAATAGAGCACAGCAAAATCAAATTAAAGCAGTGGTTTACAAATTAAAGCTTCATAACAACTAGTGAGTGGTAAGTTGAATCTTTTCTTAAAAAACATGCAAAAAGCTTAAATGGAACTCTGTGACATAGGGCTCAAAACAAACCAGCTTTAATAAACTGAGGTAACTGTTGCTTTACTGTAATGTAGCCTGTATAGGATTATGACCACTGATGGATAAAAAATATGAAGCCAGAGCTGTTTGACCAAAGGAGTTCGTAAAGTTATTGCTTAACTGATCACAACAGCGAGGCTCCAACACACTATTGTCCTTGAAAGCAGCTCTGATCAGGATTCAATTAAAGTGATTCTGAAGCAACAAGCAAACTAACAAGAGCTGGAAAAACAACAGCAATGAAAAATCTATTATAACACTGGATATTAACAGTGTTTTGTTTGTTTGTTTGTTTGTTTGTTTGTTTGTTTTACCCTCAGCGATAAGGAAGAAAACTCAAAAGCCTTTAGAGAATTTCACTGACCTCACTGATAAACATGAATTATTTAACACATTCCTCAAAAATTAGAGATCTGTGACTCAAACTGAAATTTTAAATTCCCTTTTATTTCCTCTCTTTTTCAAAGTCAAGAGCTTTTTTAAAATCAAAACCAAGCAACATTAAAACAACTATGAATCATGAGTATTTTTTATCAGACAAACATAGTGAATGGCAACTGCTGCCTAGAAAAATTAAAATGTATATATGGTTTGTTTTTGATAAAGTGTGTGATTTCTTTCACTTATATTGAGTCAGATTGTATAGTTTTGTCAGGAGGAGGAACAGAATCATCCATCATTGTTTCTATGAGTCAAGTAGTGACTACTTATTCTACATGAGCCAGCTGCTGCTCAACAAATAAACACTGATCTGATGCCTCACAGCAGGAGACGTTGGTTTAGTTTCATTTATCATTATTAGTTTTGTGAGTTTTAAATTAAATTCTAAACAATTAGTTGTTGTTGACCTGATGGAGAGGAGAGAGTTTTTATTATTTATTAGTAAAAACTAAACATTTATGAATAAATAATAACAATTAACTGATGTTTGTTTGTTTTCTGGATCAGCCTGACTGAAGTGTGTGTGCAGGCAGCAGCAGTGAGGCGCCTCTTACCGTCCACAGCCATGGTGGGTCTGAGCGTGTATCTCTCCGTGGTGTCAGCAGGACTCCCTCATTCTTCCTCCAGACAGATTAAATGCAGGCTGAGAAAACGCGCCTCTTGGTCCCCTTTAACCTGCTATGTGAGCATGGAGACAGCTCCTGTTGTGCTTCTATCTAATGACGGGGGAAAGAGGAGAGAAGCCCCTGATCTCTCTCCGGCTCTCTGTCGGCCGTTTGTTCGGGACCGGTCCGATATGAAGCGGCTCCCCCTCCTCCGCGTGGCTCCGCCCCCCTCTCAGTACCTGCCCGCCGGGAGACAGAAAGGTCAACACGCCCCGATACGACAGCAGCTGCTGCTGGAGCCTGGATACATTCAGAAACACCACATCCATTATAATGGAGACTGGTCTTCATTTATTATAATAATACAGCATCATCAAAACTAGAGCTTTTATTCTGAAAATACTGTAGCTATAGATAGATAGATAGATAGATAGATAGATAGATAGATAGATAGATAGATAGATAGATAGATAGATAGATAGATAGATAGATAGATAGATAGATAGATAGATAGATAGATAGGTGAAATCTCTGAAGTCTTGAGTTCAAAGCTAAACAGAAGCTGTTGCCAAATAATTTATAGAAGTTTTTTTGTTTTGTTTTGAGGTCTAATGATGGAGATCATAGAAAAAAATTAGATGTTAAAAGCATAAACTACAATAAAACAGGTGTGTCTTTCAGTACATTGAGTAACATTAAGGCTTGAATTTTTTAAAACTAATAACCAATTTAAAAACAAAAAAAATCATATCTTATGAATTTAACTGATAATATTTAGAGTTGAGGACTTTTTTTGCTGTTGAATTTGTCTTAATAAGTTCATATAAACGGTTTGTATATTTGTTATTGAGAATGGAGCAGGTTATAGCTCTTCTAGTCTCTCTCTCATGTAATTGTGTTGAGTTTTGGGTTTATAGTTAGATCTTTATATGAGAGAATTAACAAAAAAAATACAAAAATATATTATGAATCATCTTTACTTTGCTGTTTATTGTTATTTTGATTTGACTATTTTTAATTTTTTGACTCATGCAGCTTTGTCTTTATTCTATGTTTCTGTACAGCATAAATACAGTTATTAATGAATTCAATTAAAAAATAAAACTAAATGACGCATGTCCCTTGAAATGATTCCTGACAATCTGCCATGTGTTTGATGCTGTTTGTTGAATTAAATTTAAACAACTTGAGCAGAGTGGAGTAAAAACAGAACAGTGATGTGCAACATTAAAGATTAAAGGAGACTAAAACAAAGCAGGAGAGGAAATTGCTCGCCAATGTTTGGAGTTGATTTGGAGTTTGTTGTTTGGTTTGGTTTGCTTTTCAATTTTGTCAGTTGTGAGATCAGGAGAAAAATTCTTGGGTTTTTTCAGCTTGTTTTTAATAATCTTTAAAATAATGTTTTAAAGGATTTTGGTTTTTGTGTCCCCCCCCCCCCCCCCCCCCCCCCCCCCATGTGTAAAACATGTTTTTGACTTTAAAAATAAGTATTTGACCCTAAAGAATTTTATATCATTACACCAGTGCGGTGGCTTGTGAACAAGTATACCACCTGTTTAAAGTCAACACTACACATTAAAGGGTTAATCATATTGTGGCAGTTAGAAATGGCTTTAAGTGTCATCTGGGAAATGCCAACAGCAGTTATTTTACATCATTTAGGACAAAGATCCCTATTTAAATGGACTGGGAAAGAACTATGATGTTACCACCTGAACATTAAACTATTATTTCTGAACAAAGTCAATAATGTAACATTTTTGTAACATGACCAAAGGTAGTAATGTTATGAGCCAAATTGTTTTGTTTAAAGTCCTGTGTCATCATGTCGTCACTCTTTGGGCTCATTTAAACTTGTAGACGTCTCAATAAGTTTCCTGCTCCCAGCTGTTTCACTGGTGGTGGATTTGTTTCCCAGTTTAGCAGCTGACTGGTATTTTTGAAGAACATCACAAACTGTTATCAGACTGAGTGTCTTTCATTGAAAGAAGGCAGGAAAACAACTCTGAAAGCTGTTTATCAACTAAACTTGTCATGAATTTCATTTTACCAGCCACCTCTACTTGAATAATCTGAATGCTTCTGTGATAAATAGCTTCATGAAAAGTCTGCATTTATCATCCATTACTGTTTTGCAATTATTGGAGCTGTGTGTTTTTAAAAAAAAAATAAGCACGGGGTTGCACTGCTGCTCAGGTTGAATTACAGATGAAAGTGCAGTGAAGTGAAGTAATTATAGAAGTGTCGGCCTGAAGGGAAAAACATGCAGGAATTAACATCATAAAAAGACAGTGAAATGATGAAGTTTAGACTTTTAACTGCGTGTTTAATGTGATACTATTATATTTTTACAGTTAGTATCAATCTGATGGAATTAATGAAAAATTTAATATGTTTTATGAGCAATTGCTAAAGAAGCAAGACTGAGGGTTTTTACGCGACCACAGATGGGTTTTGGGGTTCGTTTTTATTTTGGCTCATTTTGATTTGTTCAGTGAGGGATATTTTGTGACCACACTCTACCATACTTTTAAATCTCAAACTTATAGGTAAGTTTAGATCAAATGGTTTTTTTGGACTGTTTTGTTTTCTGGTGTGACAGCCAGCTTTATTCTAATTGATGAAAAGTTTTGACCAACATTCTGAGATGAACAGAATTAATAAAACAGCGTAGTTTAACAAACATGACATTTAGGCTGGTTTCAAACACCAGTCAAAACAAAAAATTTTGACTTTTAGATGATTTATCTGAGTTGATGCTATGAAGAGTTTTAAATCAGGGGCCAAATCCCAAAACTTGAATGTCACAGTTTGTTTCCATTTCTAAGATGAAGAGAAAGAATTCTGAGAATTTCTTTGTCCAAAATGTTACTCTTTCTTTGAATGTTTCAGACATATTTCTTTAAATGATGATTATCACTCACATTTCTAAACCAAAGAGTAGGGACGAATCAATTACTGATTTTAATGATTACTGTGGTAATATTTCCTACAGCTAGTATTAGAGTTTTGCAATTGGTTGATTTATTTAGTGTTTCCTGTTTTAAAGCTAAGGTGTTGACTGACAGATGCAAGGAAGCAGCACCGAGAGAGAACAGGAGATCTTTAAACTTCCAGAAAAACTAAATCTATGCTGTGATTTAAAATTCTATTAAAGTTATTTTGAAGTCTCTCCATTTCCTTGAGGAAAAAAATAGATTTGATAAGGTGAAATGTTACAGGTGATGCAGAGTTAGCTAACTTTTAAGCCTGCTGTGGTCCTTGAAATTTGTTTTTTCCCAGTTTTTATCATAGCCTACTTGTGAAATTCCTTTTGCTGTTGTAACCTTTATGAGTGCTTAATAGAACAGCTAAAGTTTGAGACTATTTGGTTTGAGACCTGTCAATTTTACTGAACTGAGGCCTACGTTATTTTATAAAAACTCTTCACAACAAGAGTTCCAGGTAAATACACAGAAGTAACTTTTTTTTTAAATCAAAGTCTAACAATTGAAGGTCATTGCACTAACATACAATCTGCTCTCTGCTTGTAAAAACAAACAAAAAGCATGTTAGCTGGTAGCATCATGTTTTCATCCTGCAGATTCTAATCAGTTTTCATTTATTAGACAGCAGGTGCTGAACTTGTTCAAGTTTTCCAACTGAGAGTGAAACATTAAATGTGTGAATATGTAATATGATGAACTGAATAATTCATCAACAAAAATTGAGGCAGCTGTATCAGCCAGTAATGCTGCTGTAAGAGTACTTTGTCCACATATACCATGATAATATCGGTAACCATGATTCATTTTAATCCTCATAATGTTTTCCTCTGGTTAAAGAAATAATTAACATTTAAGAATTAAACCATAAAAGTGCTCTTTAAACAAAGGGAAACCAAATGATTCCTTATCTCTTATGATTTATTTGAAGGTTCTTTTGGTGATATTTACAAAACACACTTTAAAAAGCATAAGGCTGTAAAAGTTTATACATTGGAACATGATTTTCTGTGGAAGCAAAGAAAGTTTTGCATGAAAACCTGATTATTATAAAACATTTTAACTTATAAACAACAATTAATTACAATTTAAACAACCTGTGAATAGAAGATGGTTCGTGATAGGATGAAGTGATTTGGTATTGATCAGATCATGAACCAGCTCATGTGTAGAAAGAAATGGGATAAAATATCCCCTTTTACAACAATTAGATGTACTTCACTAGACATTCTTATTTTTGCAAATAATCTCCTCTTTTAAAAATGTTTTACTCATCAGTTTGTAATGACAGCCTGTCAGAGCTGAACCATCTACAACACATCCTGAGATGTATCGTCTTGAGGGTTATTTTTATCATGCTCCCTCTAGAACAACAAGAAGACAAGGTGCAGCTGTTTTAGCCAGATGAATAGCTCCATCAGTGATAAATAACCTGTTCTCTTTCATGTGTGTAGATGTGGTTAAGCGCCACCGAGCGGCACAGTGACTTTCCACATGTCAAAATATCACAGAGGAAATCCACAGGCAGGAAAACCTAAAAACAGCCGTCCCCTGGTAGAAACCTTCAGCAGCTGCTATTTGCTCATCAGAAACCCTCGCTTCACATCAAAGGAGAGAATACATTTTTAAGTTATGAATGTGTCTTTGTCAGTGTAATCTCAGAGCATCACCGCTAATTGAATCTGCTGCCACACAGATACATGCACACAGCTCTACACTTATCCTATTTTTTAAGAGAACATGGATACATCCCTGACAGACTGCATAAGAAGATGAGCCCCCCTCTCCAAAGCTCAAGAACTGGATCATCAAAGGGTGAACGATGAGGAACAAAGCACCGGCTGGTCCATCAGGGCTTCACCAGAGCACCTGCTGATTGGGAGCGAAAGTGCTGCACACTCACACATACACACTCATATACATTCATACATGATGTTACAAATGCACTCGCAGGGACAGACACAGATTTTCATGGCTCTCTCACAGACAAAGCCTAAATTAGAAGCGTGCTCCTGGGTGCCTGTAAAGACATTTTGTCATGTAAAAGATTGAACAGAGGAAGCTTGAATCTTTAATTCAGAGGGTGGTCAGTGTGGTGAATAATGAATAGAGCAGGACCAGCAGAGATAAAGGGGTAAGACTTGTCAAGCTGCAGCCCAGAGAGTTTTAGGTTACAGAAACACAGCAGAATGTGTATGAGCAGCTCCAGTGGAGAAAAACAAATACTACAACGTTGTTTTTCAGTGCAGATAAAGAGAACAGGCTGACGGGTGTGACAAATGTTATACCTGCTCCTACTTTGAAAATATGCATTTGTTTTATTCTAAAGTCAGGAGTTTCTGCAGAGTTTTGTTAAAGTGTACTTAATGAGGAGTGACATTTTAAAATTTAACAGATGATTCTATTAAACTTTTATATGATGTAACACCTCGTGTGGCCTGTTGTTTTTGCCTGCAAAAATCCAGTAATGACCATCTGTCTGGGTTTTGTAGGCACCTCTTTAACTACCTAAACATGTCTAACTAGACATTTGGACATCTGGGCTCCCTGCAGCTTCTGTTACAAGGATGCTGGTGAAGGTCCTCAGTCATCCAGGGTGTGATAATCCCAGAGTACAAACAAAGACAACTGGACTTGTGTGTTATCACATGTGTGTTTGTTAGCTTGTAATTATAGTAAAATATCTCATGAATCACTGGATGGATTTATATGAATTTGAATTTTGAATAAAATGTTCAGAAAGTATTTATGTACAAAGTCTATTAGGTTTTTTATATATCCATGTTAAAAAATGTTCCTTTAAAATATGCAATATCATAATGCCAGGTGTTTTTAAGTGTTTTTCAGTGCAAACAGGCGGCTTTCTTAATAACAAGTGATGCAACATGTAGGAACATGTTGCAGGAGGAAAATGAAAGATGGACGCTCATTGAAACCATTGTATTAGGTTAATGTTCAACAAGGTATGGTTTATTCCAAACTTGTAACCTGATACATGAGTTCCTATCTGCACATTACTCTGTCTCCCTAAAAACAGTCTGTTCTACAGATGCAAACAGTAGTTCATATTGTTACAGTGCTGTTGCTTTGTGAAGGATGCAAGTGGACTCCAAAAATGTTTAAGTTTGTTGCTAAGAAACTTCAGTGGGTACCTGGTTGGATTTTTCCAGGAGGAACAATGCTTTGAAACAAGATCAAATAATCCGTCATAACGTTATGGCAGAAAATCCACATATATTTGTTCCTATGCAGCTTTAAAAAACAGTATAAAAACACTTTGAGCACCTTGTTTGTAACAGCCAAGTTGAGGCTGATAGTGTGAAAAAAACTTGGGCTTGTGTCAAAGCTCTCTTCAAAGAGAAGAGGGAGAGAGGCAGCGCTTCCTTAAGATACACAGAGGAGTTATTGATACTCGAGTGTGGCATCAGCCTTGCCAAAGCTGCCTCCTCTGGTGAATAGCTGTCCTTAATCTGACAGTGAGAAAGTGTGGTCCTGAACAGAACAGAAAAAAATGGCCAAAGTGGACTAGTTGAGGAAGGACCGGATAAACCTTTAATGCTTCATAATGTTGAGCTAAGATTCAGAGGGGCTGGATTTCAATAAAACATAAGAGTAGCCCGCTGCCTGTCCTTAATCTGATCTGAAAGGGAGCGCTCCATCGGGTGGAAGTGAAAGCAGCTTAATGAATTCCCATAGGAACCTATTTACTCCACTGAGATGAGTGTAGATGATAGAGAGGAACCCATTTCATCGTGATAAGTTGTGTTCCTGAGCTGTTTTCCTAATGAGAGACTTGGTGGGGAAGAGTTTTTTGGTCATTCTGTGGGCATATTGTGACGAGGCCTCCTTTGAAAAACCTGTGTCCTCTCTCTGGATTTATTCAGGAAGTGCAGCCAGAGATGACAGAATCTATTTGAGAGATATATTCCCTTTACTATGCCCTGATCGTCTGCCCTCATCCCCAGCTGTGCACCGTGTGTGTGTGTGTGTGTGTGTGTGTGTGTGTGTGTGTGTGGGTGTGTTTAGGCGTGTGTGAATGAACATAGGTGCATGGAGGAAAAAGAACAGAAGTAAACAAAATTGTCATTCTGCACAGTCTTTAACAGTGACCTCACTCTTATGCAAATGACAAAAGCAGTGTGCAAACACACATTGATTCCTCCATCTGTCTATCAGCTATACCTACCATAAATGCATGATGCTTTTGTCTGTAAATCAGAACCTAAACTGAAAATGTCACAGCATCATCCTCTGCCTGATGCTTAATGTCACTGATTCCTTTCATACTGGTGGCATAAAAACTCATTGGACCAGATCTGCCTGATGTTTTATATGAGTGTCACAGTATGAATCTCCCTGTAGAGATAAGAATATTTAAACATAACAAGATACCAACTGGGAGAATCACAGCATCAAGATGTCACTCTAGAATAACTCACTCAGACTGCATGGTGTAATGTGAGCACAGGTCTGAGAGAGTGAACATAGTAGAGGAGAATATCACAGGTTTGTTTAGATTGTCTATCATGTTTTCCCTTTACTCCTTCAATCCTTTCATTTTTCTGGTAAATAGAACTTAAAGAATCTAAGCTATAGGCACAAACCTTCTTCTAAAATTGAAGATTTGTGTACTGACACTGGATGTGAATAACTATCTTTTCTCCCAGAAACTTTGAAAAAAAGTCTGCACTGTTTATCATCAACTCCTAATTTCAGAACCGTTTGAACCGGTCTGTCCAAGGCCGGAGTTCCTGATTAGATACCATGTTGTAGTTATAGGCTGTTTTTCCAACAAGAGACCTGCAAAAAGAGAGAGACAATTCTTTACTCAGACTTACAGACTCACTGTGTTTGTTCTCCTTATGCAACAGCCTCAATAAAACTGGCTGATCTTCTCATCAAAACTCCCTGATAATAATTTTTCGACCACACTCTCTTCTGAGAGATGCATCAACACATTTTCACATTTAATCCAGAGTCAAATGTCTTTGTTAAATAAATGAGGATAAAATGTGTGCAGAGTAAGTTTCATTTAATGGTTTTACTGACAAACTGGTTCATCAAACCATATTTTACAGAACCTTGTCTGAAACTAAAAAAAAAAAGGCTTCATGGGTCAACATGTTATTTCTTTCAAAGTTCAGTTGGTAATAGCAATATCTTTGATATGATAAAAACTGAGAAAATGGAACATTTTGAAGAAGCTGAATAAATCAAATCTACATAACATTTGAAAGAAGAAACAGCTTCTGAGTCAAGGCACACACACGCTCATCAGTAAAAAACCATGGAGGCTGTTAGATGGTTCCAACATGCAGCTACCAGTGGGGCGGGGACCTCTGTTTAATGATGATGAGTCAGAATACAGATGCAAATAAGCTGTGAAATGTCTGTCTGCTCAGATTCAGCCAAAACGCAGTCAAACTGAGTGGACAGCCCCTTTCAGCACAGACAGACAATCAGACTGAACAGCTTCAGAGCACAGGAAATATTATGAAATGTTTCAAC
The DNA here is from genome assembly GCA_006937965.1 of Callopanchax toddi. Classification (NCBI taxonomy): domain Eukaryota; kingdom Metazoa; phylum Chordata; class Actinopteri; order Cyprinodontiformes; family Nothobranchiidae; genus Callopanchax; species Callopanchax toddi. The sequence continues at coordinate 697,647 of SSNR01000049.1, read as the reverse complement.
AGTCCGTTTGAATAAAATACAACATGAAAATTTGATTTATACAAGAACATTTAAATTCATTTCAGTTTATTTAGATAGAATCAGCTCCTAACTGAAGCCATCTACAAAAAAAGCAAATAGGTCCAAGTCAAGTCAAATAGCATTTCAGTCCAAAACAGATCTAAATGGGATTTCAGATCATTTAAACAGTTCATTTGTCCTGTTCACAGATGTTTTGAATACAGATCATAAGTGATCAGACCAAGTAATGAGAAGACAAGAAAACAAGCCTTTCTGTTGTTTGCCAGGATGGAGAGAATCTGGATTTATTCAAACTTTGTGGTTCTGGGACATGGCCAGGAGCTTCGTCCATCTTTTTATGCCCCATTTATTTCTCTCTGTCTCCTCCACTTTATATAACCGTGTCTCACCGTCCGTACCTGTCAAAACTCAAGAAGCATGAGAGGCTGCGCTCATCTGCCCTCCTCTCTGGAAGGACGGGGTCACAGCAAAAAGAACGCAGCGTAATCTGATTCACTCTGTCTAAATAACTTATAGCTGCCTGAATACAGGTCAGGAAAACAGCTGCAGTCAATAATCCCATTTATCTGCCCAACCATCAGAGAAACAAATCAGCTTTGCTTTGGATCGTGTTGGCTGTCAGACTTCTGATCTGAAAAAAATATAAATAAAACCCACTTACCAAAGCAGTGTGAGTGGAATTCACATTCTGCATTCCCTCAAACCACTTACAGAGAGCCGTCTGACACGGCAGCAGAGGAATGCTGTGACAGCAAGTGGAAAGAAAAGATTACGGCACAGAAATCTCCAACAGAAGTGTTTTTTTTTTTTTTACTTCAAGGCATTCAGAGCTGCTTTTGTAAAATGTTATCATCTCTCTAAATATATGTAGAAAATGCATTTTTCAAAGGAATTCAAACAGATATCAAGATACAATAACAAATAATTTTCTGTTCTAATGACAAACTTTAAGATTTACCTAACACGGTTATTCTGTACTTCTAACAGAGTTTAACTAAAATCACAACTAGTTTGCATGAGATGATTTATGAGCATTAAATGAATGTTCACCAGAGATCCAGTGTAATAGACTTTGATCAAACATGACAGCAATGTTTAATAATGCAACAACACACGGGTTTACATCATTATTTTAAAAATAAAGTCACTAAAGCTGATACAGTACCTATAAATAGAACTAACCCCCTTAAAGGTTTTACCCTTTTATTGCTTTTAGAAATCAATCATGAGCAAAATGATTTGGCTTCTTTGACATTTTGTTTTTACTAACAAACCCTTTAATGTGAAAGTGAAAACTGATTTTTAAAAGATAATGACAATGAAATGAAGATATATATAGCATATATTAACTGACTGCATAAATATTCACCTCCTTAAGTCAGTATTTAGTAGATTCACTAGTGATGTGACGTTCATGAACGAGCCGAATCATTTGAACAGCTCTTCACTGTGAACAAGGAGAACCAAGTCCTTGAACCAGTCATTTTCTTGTATTAACTGTGACATTTGAGGCCAGAAGGCAATAATCAATGACACTGAGTTGCTGGCTGAAAAAGAACGGCTCTTTATTTAAAACAACATCAGTGAGCATAGCAACATGAACCCATCTGTTCTATTGGGGAAGCTAATTCACAACGCACAAGGTGTTGCAACAAAGAGTGTCCCCAAACATAGTTCCACATGACATTTCTTTTTCAAAATATTGGAAAAATAAACCATAAAAGAGTTAGTTTTTTGAACGGCTCTTTGAGGTGAATGCCTCCCCAATCAACGGCTCCCTTCAAAGAGCCATAAATCCCATCACTAAGATACACCTTAGGCTGCAATCACAACACAGAGTCTGAGTGTATAGGATTCAGTCAGGCTGGAAACTACAGTTCTACTCTGTTCTTCCTGTTGAAGCTCTGCAGTTTGTACAGTATGGGGATCAGCTTTAGCTGGATGCTTCAGGTCACTGTCTTGCTGGAAAAGTCTTCTTACAAGTTGTAGTTTTTTGCAGATGGAATCTAATTGTCCTCCAGAATCTCCTTGTATTTTGCTGCCTTCATTTTTCCTTCTTCCAGGACCTGCTGTTGAGAAGCATCCCCACAGAATGACGCTGCCTCCACTGTGCTTCACAGTGGGGATGGTGTGTTTGTGGTGATGTGCAGTGTTTGAAATTCGCCAAACACCTTGTCTGATGGCCAAAAAGCTCCATTTTGGTCTCAACCGACCTAAAAACTTTCTTCCATTGACCATCCAACATGCTTTTTGGCAAACTGTAGTCCAGACTTAATATGAATTTTCTTCAACGGTTGTTTTCTCATCTCCACTCTCCCATAAAACGTTGACCAGTGGAGAACCTGGACAACAGTTGTTGAATGCAGAGTCTCTCCCGTCTCAGCTGATGAAGTGTGTAACTCCTTCAGGGTAGTCAAGGTGTCCTGGTGGACTCTGTCACTACAGACACTACGTTTGATCTAGGCAGATTTACACATGGAGCCATGTTCCTTCCATTTCATAATGATGAATTTAACTGAACTCCAGAGGATGTTCAGAGCCTTGGAATGTTTTTGTATCCATCCCCTGACTGATACTTTTAATAACCTTTAATCTGATTTGTTTGGAGTTCATTTGTCTTCATGCTGTAATGGTAGCCAGTAATACTGATTAACCAGTGAATGGACCTTCCAGACACAGGTGTCTTTATACTACAATCACTTGAGACACACTCACAGCACTCAGGTGATCTCCATTCCACTAATTGTGAGACTACTAGCACCAGTTGCCTGACCTCTTGAATTGGGTCAGTCACTTTAAAGGGGATGAATATTTATGCAATCACTTATTTTACGTTATGTTTTTGTATAATTTTTGTCAAAGAAGCCAAATTATGTTGCTTATCATTAATTTATAAAAGCAATATAATAATGAAACGTCCAAGGGGTGAATATTTTTGGGCACCGAAACTATTGGAGTGTGTTGCTGACAAAATGTCTCTGAAAAGAGTGATTTTCTGTTTGTGTGCACCGTATGAGCGAATCCTTGAAAACCTAAAAACAATTTCCACTTGTTATTGGCTATTAAATTGAGATGATTCATTTATTAAAACATTAATAATGAATTTGCTCTACACCACCACTGGAAAATGCATGTCTGAACACCTTTTCCCCCCTCATAATTTTTGACTAGCATCATTTGATGCTTTGTTGTTCCACCAAGGTCAGCGGACTGAACTTTAATAGCTCTGGATGGACACTTCTAAAGGGAAGCCTTAACAATAATTAACTGTCCTTTTGCAAGGACACCTTCTCTTTCAGAATAAAACATGGTCTGTAGTCAGCACAAAGGAAAGTTCTCTCAGGACTTTTCATGTATATGAAATAAGGCATTTTACCAAGCAGACTACTTTTATCTAAAAAATAGAAGAGTCTATTGTGTGTCCAATTAAAAAAAAAATATTCCCATGTCTTCTTTTGTGATTTTTTTTCTTTGCCCATGCCTTGTTGAATCTAATGAGCTAAAATTAACTCCGGGTGCAGCCTGAGCAGTGTGAAAGCCGTCTCTTTGTGTGTATAAATGTGTGTTTGTGCATGATGCACTGAGCAGATCAATAAAAGTGTCTTCTTGACATATTTCCTCCAGCGCTTCTCTCAAGCAGTCAGCAGCTCTCTCTCTGCAAACTGACAACAAATAGGACATGAGGCTGTTTGCTGGAATATCTCAGCTTTTCTTTCTTGATAGCTCTCTATATGATGCTTTCCACCTGCTCATAAAGAGTCTGGATACCTGCAGAGAGGGCAGATTGTCCAGTGGTCTCCACCCTGTTAGTGCAGATGCAAAAAACAAAAAAAAAACAAAAAACAAAGATATGGATGAACACCCAGTTTGCAGAAAAACTTGATTATGTTCATACTTAAGATTTTGTTTATTTAAAGCACATTTCATCTAAACAATCATCATGCATTATCGTATAATTACATCACAAATTAAAGTATTTTTCTCTTAATATAGAGTGTGTTTTATTAATTTCTTTAATCTGACATGCTTCTCTGCACAAATGAAGTGATTAGTCTTTGTTAAAAAGTAGGACACATCATTGAGTAATTGCCTTTTAGCTCCTTTGTACTAACAAATCACACTAATGACTCTAAATTTATTCTCCTGTTTGTGCACCAATCAGATCTTCAATGTACAAAATTACCACAGAGAAACTGACATGTTTAATCTATGCATATTGGATGTGTGGGTCATATCTGTGCCTTTTAGGGCTTCTTTGTCATAATGCAGATTAATCTGTAAAGCAGACAGTTTCCAGCTCACTGCTGTATTCACCAGAAGACCTGCCAAATATTTTATGGCAGTGCATCAGCGGAAATTATGACAGTACGATCTCTGGCAACGCCACAGTTCCTCAGCTATCCCTCACAGATATACGCTTTCTTCTGCTGCCACACACACACATTTCAATCAGCAGTTTGCAGTTTGAAAAGTGTGAGTGTGTGGTGGTAGTTGGGGGGATAATTGTGTCTTTGGAAACAAACTTTTCTAATAAAACCACATTCGTTTATGTGAAACACCCATAAGGAGCCATTGGGCTTCTGGACCACAGCGGAGTTCAATCAACTCATTTTGTTTAAATTATTCAGGGAATATACGTATTAGCGTCATGCTCTGAGAAAAAAATGACCTGTTAATATATTTGCCCGTATCAGGAATGACTTCTCATTTATCACACATGACACTGACCTTGATCAGTTATCTGTAGGTCAGCTGTGAGATAAATATGCACACACGTAATAAGTGGTTTTCCCTAATCTCTTTCCTTGTGTCACATATAAATGTGCATTTTAATACGTGGCCTAATTATTCAATCAAAATCAAATCAGCATTTAAATACTCACAAGGATATAAAGCACACTAGTGGGAGGAAACCCAGGCTGGAGTTAAGCTTCATGTTTAAATATGTCCTAATGTGTGTGATCTATTTATCATCTAATCCATCTGACAGTCGATTTTCATCCTAACATCCTCTCCCACGGGTAAAATTATGTTGGCCCTTCAGGCGATGTAAATTAAGAGAAATGTAGAGACCGGATCCCAGGCTAAGAGTGTGGATGGGTGAAGTTAATGTGATTGAAACTAATTGATGTATGGCCTCACGTCATCTCATGAGATGGAACCCAGAAATGTCATGTTAGCATGTAATTACTTATTGCACTCTTGTGTCTCGTGTTTCACTATACAGATGGATTATATTGGTATTCTGAACCTGTAGTGTTGAGTTAGTTATTGATGTATCATGCTAACAAGTGTCTAATGTGAAGTAAATCGTTGCAAATGTATGGCTCATTTGACCTAAAACAATATAATATTTTAAAGAAAATGGCCAAGTTCACTGCAGATGAGCTCACCACAGTGTCCAGAAATGATCTCATTAAATTCTACTTACATCATAAAGATGTATGATTTCTTTGAATTGGCAGCCTAATTATTCATTTGAACAAATGTCATGTGTGCCTTACTTGGGACTGCAGGTCCATATTTTAAATTCTGTCAAAGTTATAGTGCAATCTTTTTTTTACAAAACAAACTATGGATGAAATGAAAACAGCATGGGATGATTTATTATCTAAAAAGAAAGCACAACAATATTATTTCATGTTTTTATGTTCTTAAGTGTATTTGATTTTATTGAAAGTGTTTCTATTGAAAAGCTGTAACAGTTGTTATCCATCTATCTTAAAAACAAATATTTTTATATCACTTTACAGTTGGTAGGACTCACCACATTAAATCAATATTTTGACTTGGACTGAAAGTCTACATAAAATAAAACAGCAGGAGCAATATTGCCACTTTTATGGAGTTTGAAAAGTTTTAACTGATTTTGCTTTTATTTCTAATCAGCATTTCAAATTCTTAGAAAATAAAGTGTATGATTTTTATAGCTGACCTAAGAGTCTATTCTGAGTTATTTACCAGAACATTGTTAATTCTGTTGTTTTCATCATTAAAATTAATAAGAAAAAACAGTATTGAAAAAAAAACGGGAATTTAAATTTCTGGAGTGTTTCAGACAATTGTATTCTGCTTTTTATTGCAACATATGTATCCTAATAAATAAATACAAATTTATCAGGTTAACTCAGGTAATTCAACTGGTCGTTGTACTTTCTAGTGTTTGGCGCCCTCGTGCGGTTGAAGTTAAGTATTTTTAAAAAACAAGATCCACCACAATGTACCAAGAACTTGATGACATTTTTGTGTAAAAAAAAACAAACACAAAAAAACATATGTTACATGGCTACAAATGCTACATTCACTCTAGAATTATTGAAGAAAGTAAGTATGGAAAAGAGGTAAAAATGAAAAACAACCATCTCGTCCAACTGGGGGCGTTGTCACATAAACAAGGGGTGGACAGAGTCGAGAGCGGAAGTGAAACTGTTGTTCTTCCGCCACGCCAGTGAGACTGCGCGTCGTTGAATCAACGATGGCTACCACTGCTGCAAAACAAACACCTAAAATTGTCTCCAAAAGCAACGCGGGAGGCACGGGGGCTACGGGGCCCGGTGGTGGGCCCCCGGTAATGCCCCTCGCCTCTCCGCTTATGGGGAAAAAGAAGAAACCGTTTCTGGGGATGCCCGCTCCACTCGGTTACGTTCCCGGTCTCGGCAGAGGGTAAGCTAACGTATGCTAAATAGCTAATCTAGCTCCGCAAGTAGCGTGTTTGTTGACAACTTGAATGTTGTCACCTTGTTGCTTTCATTGTCAAATAAAATGATATTTACAATTAACATATTGGTTCATGATCTCTGCAACAGCGGTTCTCTGATCAGAAGGGATATGTTTGTATTTTAGTGCTACAGGTTTCACCACACGGTCCGATATCGGTCCTGCTCGTGATGCTAACGATCCCGTGGATGATCGACATGCACCCCCAGGGAAGAGGACGGTCGGGGACCAGATGAAAAAGAGTCAGGATGACGACGACGAGGATTTGAATGACACCAATTATGACGAGGTCTCAATGATTACGTGCTTTTATTTGCATGTCATATTTCAGTGCATTCAGTTAATTTGACCAACAGCACTCTGTTTACACCCTGTCTCTGTCTGTTTCGTAGTTTAATGGTTATGCGGGTAGTCTGTTCTCCAGTGGACCTTATGAAAAAGACGACGAAGAAGCAGATGCAATTTATGCAGCTCTTGACAAGAGGATGGATGAAAGACGAAAAGAGAGAAGGTTAAAGATACAACTAGTTTACTTCACCCCTTGTTGATAAAAGATCAAATACTAACCCCTTACATAAAACCTGCACATGGCATTCTTTTTTTCAAATAATCTTGATTCAGTGTGTTTCTGATATGGTCTTTGGTTGGTATTTATAGGGAGCTGAGAGAAAAGGAAGAAATAGAAAAATACCGTATGGAGCGACCCAAAATCCAACAGCAGTTCTCAGATCTAAAGGTATGTTTTTCCACACCTGTTTTATTGACTTAATGTTTGGAATAACATGTTTTTTAGTTTTTATGTTTAATATATTTGTGAGTTTGCCCTGTATATTGTCTTGCTCACATTGCTGTTTTTGTGTTGTTACTTTTTAAAAGGAAATGATATCAAAGGTTAAACAAGATAAGCATTATAGATAAGTATATAAACGGTGTACAAATGTGTAAATTTCTAGAACTGCTTTGTTAAAAATGTAATCTTCATATAAGTGACAAACTTTGCATTTTTGCTTTGCATGGTAGAATATTTTTGAGCAATTATTTTGATGGGTTTTTTTTTTTTTTTTAAATGGCAAAAGTAAACAAGTAGTGTGAATCAGTTAAAGCTCTTATGAATGAGGTGTTTGGAATAAAGGGTGCTGTGTTTTGATGACATTATATTTTAGGAGAAGCTGTTGTTTTCATGATGTTTGCCATTAATGACATGCTGACATGTGAATTGTGTTCATTTTTCTTGTCAAATTTTTGCAGATATGAGTCTTTTCATATTTTGATTTACCAGCATATGTGGCCTTGATCACATAGTCACACATACACTGCTGTTGCACCAACCTAACTCAGATTGATTTTTTTAAAATTGTTTTGAAAAACTTAGAGAAAATTAGCAGAAGTTTCAGAGGAGGAGTGGCTGAGCATCCCTGAAGTTGGAGATGCCAGGAACAAGCGACAGAGGAATCCCCGCTATGAGAAGCTCACCCCTGTCCCTGACAGCTTCTTCTCTAAACATCTGCAGAGCGGAGAAAACCACACCACTGTTGATCCCTTGCAGGGGGTTAGTATTGATGTTAATGTATTCACATCCAGCCCTGGGCATATCACTGAACAGCATATTGTAGTTTCATCTAGCCCCAGCAGGAGTCAGAACATCTCTGTAACATTCAGTTCAGGTTGTTATGTAAGCAGCCATTTAATATATTGACAACAGATACCTGCAGGTGAACACTAACTACATTTTAAACACAAAAAAATGCAACTTGATTGGACCTGGTGTGTGCATACAATATCCTTAATTTATAACTTAATACAAAACAAATGTACAAGTGTTTGTTTTTTATTTATTCAGTGTTTCTCCTGCAACTAAAGAGAGCAGTTTTTGTTTTTAGGTCATTGTATGATTTCTAGCTGTGAGAAACGTGATATATGATTCAGGTTTCTAAAGCTGTTTAAACATGCTGTAACAAAATTCTTCTCTCAATAATTATTGCTTTCCGTCTTGGCTAGCTGGGCGGCCTGAACACACCTTACCCAGGCAGCATGACCCCTGGTCTGATGACTCCAGGAACAGGAGAACTGGATATGAGGAAAATTGGTCAGGCCAGGAACACACTCATGGATATGAGGCTCAGTCAGGTAAACTTATCAAACATTAAGCTGCTTTCACATTTACAGTTTTTATTGTTTGTACTGATTTCAAGTGTTTTTTTTCTTCTCCTTCTCACTTCTCCCCCTCTCTCAGGTGTCTGATTCAGTCAGTGGACAAACAGTAGTGGATCCCAAGGGTTACCTGACAGATCTCAACTCCATGATCCCCACTTATGGAGGAGACATCAGGTATAGACAATCAGAAATATTTTATTGATCCAGGGGGAGATTGTCACTGTCCATATGAGGTTTTCTTTTTGAAATAGGATTTGTGTGAGTGTTTTTGACAATTCATGCATAACGTTTATACCCAGTGACATCAAGAAGGCTCGTCTGCTGCTGAAGTCGGTGAGAGAAACTAATCCTCATCACCCACCTGCATGGATTGCCTCTGCCAGGCTGGAAGAGGTGACGGGCAAACTGCAGGTGGCCAGGAATCTGATCATGAAAGGCACAGAAATGTGTCCTAAGGTAAAAGGATGATGGATCGAAGAAATTATCTACTTTAGCTCCATGCATAAAAGAAAAATGCAAATTTAAAAATACTTCTGACCTTAAATAAAAAAGATTTCTCTCTTTCAACCAGAGTGAGGATGTGTGGCTGGAGGCTGCTAGGCTCCAACCTGGTGACACAGCTAAAGCTGTGGTTGCTCAGGCTGTTCGTCACCTCCCACAGTCCGTCCGCATCTACATCAGGGCTGCAGAGCTCGAGACGGACATCAGAGCTAAGAAACGGGTCCTCAGGAAGGGTAAGGCTGTTATCGTTTCGCTGTGGGGTATAAAAGGGGGATGCTTTTATTTGACCTTTTAAATATCTACATTTATTGTCAGATTGTGGGACAGTTGTTTTGAAGAGGCATCTTGCTGCTTTGTTATTCTAAACGAAGGTTCATGTGCCTTCCCAGCACTGCATGTGTGAGTGAATCTGATTCTGCTGCCAAAAGGAAGACACTAATTTCTCCAGGGCTAATATTCAAAGCCAGTCTCAATCTGTTCATTGTCTCATAAAATCACTCACACAAAGCTATCAGAGTTACATTTGGCAGCTGTGTTTCTGGCTTGTTGTCAAGACCAGGCTCTGTAGTTAACCAGAGTGTCAGTGCCCTGAAACACACATGCACACACAGGCTCACTTGTTCCGATATTTCCCAGCCGCATACTCAACTGACAGAGATGGATCGAAGTTCCCTCTTGAGGAAGAGCTCTCTCCGCCTCTACTTGTTCAAATGCCTCTGCTCTACTTTATTTCCTGACACAAAAAGCACTCCTTTATCCTCACACCAAACTTTATTAAGCTGAATTACAAACATTCTACTTAAAGCACTTTCACTCATGTTTTATTGAACTTATCTTGACTCTGAGAAAATGTTTTAATTTTCTATTTGTAAGAGCATCCGGGTGTTTTTTTTTTTTTACTATTTGAGATGCGTCTTGATATGTAATACTTAAAAATATTGACACATTGCTTTTAATTAAGCAGTAGTCTAAACAAGTCACATTATCAGATGGTTCTGATTTGAGAATCATGCTAATAGTGTTGTTGAATTAATGTTTGACATATGCTTTTATCTAAAGTGACTGAGAATGTAACAAAGCAGTTACCATTGAGGCTAACAATAAACTGCTTGGAGGGAAGAACACTAATCAGGCCCTGCTAGGGGTGACAGTGTAGGGAAAGAGTACAAGAATAGAGGGAAGTGAACAAAGAGTGCAGTAGAGTAGGAGAAAGGTGTGCTGGTCTACAAGATGCACTCTCTTTCTAATCTCTTGATGACAGAAATTAACAGCCCCATACAGGCTTTCTATCATTTTTAAGTGCATATTCCAAGTGTTTATTTCTCTATTCTTAAGCCATTTGAGCAAGTAAAACTTCAGTCTGTCTTCTCTGATACTTTGAGTCGAGCTGCAGCTACAGAATCAACTCTCTGGCAGACGCGGTTGATCTTTAAACCCAAGCAATGTGATGATTATTTCTATTATTTGCAAGCTGTGGTCGACCACAATTTCTTCTACACATGACCTGTAAAAAATAGTTAAATGGTGGTCTGGTGGGACTGCCATTCACCGTGCACACTAGTAAACTTGATCCAATAGATTTTATTTATCTGCAGAGTTGTAAATCTCCATCAACTCAGGACACAACACACTCAAGTGTTTGCATGACAGTCAAGGTGCCATGTTTACATAACTGTTGGTCTGAGGTGAAGCAGATGAGTGTTCACGACTGCTGAGTCATTTCTCAGGGAACTGAATGTTTATTGGACTCTTTCCATCTGAGGGAAAAGTCAGATGTTGGTGTGGTGATAACAGTTTGACTGGGATTTTTGTCCTCCTTCCTTCAGCTAAGAACTGTACATCAAGTCTAAATGTAATATTTTGAACATATATTGTCAATAAAACTACTTAATATTTGTGTGAATGTTACCCTTGCAGCCTTGGAGAATGTATCAAAGTCAGTTCGACTGTGGAAGACGGCCGTTGAGCTGGAAGAACCAGAAGATGCCAGGATCATGCTGAGCAGAGCGGTGGAGTGCTGCCCTACGAGTGTGGAGGTACACCCTTCTGTTTCCACCTTTAAAAATATCAGACTGAAGGTCACGCAGAGTTGCATCTCGTATGAACATTCTCATGAATACTTATATAAATGTTGTTTGACTTTAGCTGTGGTTGGCGCTGGCTCGTCTAGAGACGTACGAGAACGCCCGCCGTGTTTTGAATAAAGCTCGTGAGAATATCCCCACTGACCGCCACATCTGGATCACAGCTGCTAAGTTGGAGGAGGCCAATGGCAACACTCAGATGGTGGACAAGATTATTGACAGAGCCATCACTTCTCTGCGGGCCAACGGTGTGGAAATCAACCGAGAGCAGTGGATTCAGGTTTGTTCCTGTGGTTTCTTTCACAGGCAGCAGGCTTTCAACAGTATGGCATATGAAACTTAGTCTGAATGATAAATGGTATTTTATCACCACAATATGACACCATTAACTTACAGTGTCAACATGCACATCATCACATGTTTCATTCTATCTTTCATGCTAACTGATAGATTATTACAGGAGTTTCTTCTACCATTTTTCCTTCAAAATAAAAAAAAATTGTGTTTGAACTTTGTGTAAAAACCTTTCTAACTTTTTGATGTTTTTATTCTATCACTAATTGTCTTTCCTTTCAAAGTTTATCACATCAAAGTGGAGAAATAATGTACTTTACCTTTAAGTCTTAGAAAAAATACACACTGTGCCATCATTGGAGTCATTCCACTCTGATAGCATGCCAGTATATTGGCAGTGTGCCCCTCAGCTGTTTCATCTGAATGCAGTAAAAACAAACCAGCTCTTTGACTGACGTTTTGTTTAGTATCGTTCAGCTATTTTGCAATCATGGGCTTTTCCAGAACTCTATATTTACGTTGTTTATTTGTTTCCTTAACAACCTAAAGTTGTTAAGGAAACAAATAAACTGGTAAAACTGTTCTTTGAATGAAAAAGTTCTCAAAGCAGTAGCAGACTAAATATTTAGTTGCATATATACATAATCATTAATGTGTTTCTATATGATCAATGAGACATTTTTCAACTAATTGTGTGCAACAATGACTTTTCCAGGATCTGTTTGTTACCTCGTTTTAAAATGACCTAGTTCTCTTCTCTTCTTGCAAAAAACCTATCTGGGTCTAGATTAGACTAGATACCTTAGTTTATAGAATGATCTATAAACTGTAAGTTATCTGCGTGGATTTTAATCAGTAACCAGGGTCATTTAAGGATATCTTATGTCACTGGTAGAACACAGTCTCTAACACCAGGTGTGTGAATATTTTCATATATTTCTTTAAAGTTCCAGTGTAATTGCTGACCTACATTGAGTGCCAGCAGCTCATGCCTTCATTTTTTGCATTTTTCTTCTTCACCCAGAGATTTTTCTCCTTAAAAGCGTCTGCTTGACCCACAGGATGCAGAAGAATGTGACAAAGCAGGCAGTGTGGCTACCTGCCAAGCTGTGATAAGGGCCGTCATAGGGATCGGCATTGAAGAGGAGGACCGCAAACATACCTGGATGGAGGATTCAGACAGTGTGAGTTTAAACAGATACACAATATATGTTCAGATCCTGGCATCTGTAAATATAGTTTTATAATAATGATGTGTTTGAATAGATTTTGTAATAGGTTTGCTGTTTGTGTTTCAGTGTGTGGCCCATGGGGCGCTGGAGTGTGCCAGGGCCATCTATGCTCATGCCCTGCAGGTGTTTCCCAGTAAGAAAAGTGTCTGGCTCCGAGCAGCCTACTTTGAGAAGAACCATGGCACCAGGTGATCTACTTAGTATATAAAAGCTGACCGCTACTGCATTTCTTTACTGTTCTTTCATGTTTTATCAACGTCACTCTTTTTGTACTCATTTCATGTCTCAGAGAGTCTTTGGAGGCCCTGCTGCAGAGAGCAGTGGCTCACTGTCCCAAAGCAGAGGTCCTGTGGCTGATGGGTGCCAAGTCCAAGTGGCTGGCTGGGGATGTGCCAGCAGCTAGGAGTATTCTCGCTCTTGCCTTTCAGGTGAGGATGAAATCATGCGGAGTTTAGCTTGTGCACATTCAGTGTCACTCATATATTGTGTTCCTGTTCCTGTCTCAGACCTGATCTGGTTAAGCTCTTGTTGATTGTCCTAGGCTAACCCCAACAGTGAGGAGATCTGGCTTGCTGCTGTCAAACTGGAGTCTGAGAATAATGAGTATGAAAGAGCGCGGCGACTGCTGGCCAAGGCTCGCAGCAGCGCACCAACAGCTCGGGTGAGTGGAGGGAAAAACATTGTGACCTCACTCTCATGAAATAAGAACTGATCTGCTTGAGGTTTGGTTTTAAATAATTCACAGATTAACTAAAAGTCACAAACTATATTGTAAACATCCCAGTGTAAATCTGTTCAGTTGAAGATCTCCTGTCTTCTAAAATGATGTTTTTTCACTTTAACTGTCCTTGTGTGACCTCTTTCATGAGTGAAGCGTACCTGTCTTCTGACCCTTGTTGCATGGTTGATTTTATTGGGTTTTGTTTATTTGATAGAGAAAGTGTTGGATAAATAACTTAATAGTGTATTGTTTTAAAAGTGCCTTCTGTGCTCCTCAGGTTCAGGCTTGCAGCACTCAGGTTGACAGATTCTGTTAGCAGTGATCTTAAACTATCACTCTATTGTCCTTCCTGGTGACCTGGATTCACTCCCTTTGGATTTGTATAGTGTACACTGACGGAGAGCTTAGTTTAATGTTACCTGTGCTGATTGTTCTGTCAGATAAGACAACTTGTTAATGAAGCTGTTAAGTGTTTATTCTAAGTTAAAGCAAAGTGATTAGTGACATATCATTGGCATTGGAGGTGATGCAGGTATTTTGGAATACTTTCCAATGTTGTTATTCTTTTGATATTTAATACTCGTACTACTCCTCCTGACAGACCTGTTTGTTTTTACTCTGCACAGGTATTCATGAAATCGGTGAAGTTGGAGTGGGTGTTGGGAAACATAGAAGCTGCCCAGGAGCTGTGCACTGAGGCCCTCAAACACTACGAGGACTTCCCTAAGCTTTGGATGATGCGTGGACAGATTGAAGAGCAGTGTGAGAACATGGACAAGGCCAGGGAGGCGTACAACCAAGGGGTGAGGCAGGGGAAATGTTGCAGTTTTAGTTGATTGGGTATCAGTTTGCTTTAATGAAGACGTGTGTCCATATCACTGGATTGAGTTGAGTTTTGTTGTTGTAGTTGAAAAAGTGCCCCCACTCGGTTCCCCTGTGGCTGCTGCTGTCTCGACTTGAAGAGAGAGTGGGACAGCTGACCAGAGCCAGAGCCATCCTGGAGAAAGCTCGACTCAAGAACTCTCAGAGCCCTGAGCTGTGGTGAGAAAACCCCCCATTACAACAATGAATGTGTGGTGAAATGTTTGAATACAGTAGCTGAAAAGGAGCCACCTGCTTGGACGTGTTATTTGCAAAACATTTGCATTTACTAAAAATGAGTACTTTGCTGTCTAAAACACAATGATTTAATAGGTTTTAACACAGAAAGCCAAATAAAATTGGGACAATAAAAACATGAATTACCTAACTATCTTTAAAAAATATAAAATAAAGTCATTAAAAAGACTTTTGTTTTTGGTTCACCAGGTTGGAGTCTGTCAGACTGGAGTTCCGGGCCGGACTCAAAAACATATCAAACACATTAATGGCCAAAGCTCTGCAGGAGTGTCCGAATTCAGGTGAGTGTCAAAACCAGACAATTTATGAAAACCATGTCTGTTTGAACAAAAACCTTAAAACTATTCATTAGCCTGTTTAGAATGGGTGAAAAAAAAAAAAAAAACTTCACAAGTATTCAAGATATTTTGATTGGATATATTTTTATCTTCAGCACTTTTTCTCTCTGCAATAACAAATAGAACTTAAACACCCCATTCAGAACTCATTCAGTTTCATTAAAAAACTGACAATTCACCCCATTGTTTTTATAGCATTTCTAAGGATAGATCTTAAACTGTCCCCAAACAAACATACAAGAAGTGTTTTTATTTTTAGGTTTCTTAATATCAAATTCTAGTCTTCTCATTATTTTCCCTTTCCTCCCTCTAAGGCATCCTGTGGGCTGAGGCAGTGCTCTTAGAGGCCAGACCCCAGAGGAAGACGAAGAGCGTGGACGCTTTGAAGAAGTGTGAACATGATCCCCACGTGCTGCTTGCTGTGGCAAAGTAGGACTCACTCCTTTGTACTTTTATTTTTAGTTAAATCAGTCTTACCAGTTCAGCTTTTGCTGTGTTTTTGGAAAATATTTAAATGAGCAAATACAAATTTCTGCCTGTCAGATTGTTCTGGAGTGAGCGTAAGATCACCAAATCCAGAGAGTGGTTCCTCAGAACAGTGAAGATTGAGCCAGACCTGGGAGATGCTTGGGCTTTGTTCTACAAGTTTGAGCTGCAGCACGGCACAGAGGTACAGACCTTAAGTTTTGACCTGTACAACCTTATCAGACACAATCTCTAAATTACAGATAAATATTTCTGTTTTGTACCATGAAAGTTTTATTTCCCCTAATTTACAAATCTGATTGTTTAACTTCAAGAAAACATGTTTATACTGTAGAGTGCGTGTTTAACCTCAATGCTTTCCATCCATCAGGAGCAGCAGGCGGAGGTGCGAAAGCGGTGTGAGAATGCAGAGCCCCGTCATGGAGAGCTGTGGTGCGCTGAGTCCAAACACGTTCTGAACTGGCAGAAAAAAACGGGAGAGATATTAGTGGAGGTAGCCAGCAAGATCAAGAACACTTTCTAAAACTTTGGAAACTTAGACTGAACACACCTGAAGGACTCTGGCAGTCAAGCTGTAATGGACAAACCTCTCCTCTACCAGGACTTTTTGCTCTCACACACCATTAACTTTGTGTTTTGTCATTTGAAAAACATGATACTATTGTTTGTTTATGTCCGCAGAAAATTATGATTTAATGTCAGTGTAAAAAACCAAACTCATCAAATTTTTAATTAATAGCTTGCATATAAAAATCTATAAATCAGAATGAGTGATTACACACCTAAAAGTGAACATGTAAATGCATCTGGCAGAAATGACTGTGTTGTTTTTGTGGAAGCGTTGCTTAGTGACTGTTCTTCAGATGATCCAACTCCTGGCTCAGACATTCAGGATTATTTCACTGTAGATTAAAGTTTGTTTTTCAGTTGTTCTTTAAGATTTTTGTCTTTTTGTAAAGTAAAATTCAAATTGGGTCTGATTACAAACCACTAAGGGTGTCCTTTGTGATTTTTACACACGCACGCACACAATGGTTTTTATGTAAAACACAGTCAAGTTTCAGCCCTCATCATTATGATGATGATGTCACAATGCGTCATTCTAATTTATAATCAAAAGTCTACACTGAAATGCTGGTCTCAGTCCAACACACACACATACACCAGTGTCTAATGAAACTCCTGTTAAACTGCCCAGTAAGTCTGAGAGGCAGCAAAACACCAGTAGTTTTTGTGTCAGTTATCAAGTTTTAATGAATGAAAATGACCTTGATATTTTAATAAGTTTATACTTCCCACAAAACGATGTATTTGTCCACACAGGTTAATGGATGGTTGTCCATTGACATTTGTTTGGCTCAACTTTTAGTGTGAAAAGTGTTCAGCTGGTTTCCACTACTCTGCCTGTGACTAATACAGCTTAACAGCATAGACATAGCAGTTTGTTCTTTTTCAAATGTCAGGTTTAATTTCAGCACAGTTACTTTATTTGTATGATTATTTATTTATGTTGACCCCACCAGCACTGATCCTCCCAGGCGGTTCCCACAGTTGTCCATTGTTGTGACACTGGGAGTTTTGGTTTGCAAAACCGACCTCCAGAGAAGTTTCCTGTTGCGCTTTTAGAGAAACGCTCCAGTGGATTAACTTTGTTTTACGTCTTTCAAACAAAACCGAAACGATGAAGGCGAGGTGATTAATTGCAGAACTTTTCTCGGACTTGATCAGACTGGAGTTTGATGAAATCCTAAGCCCATCGCCAGCCATCCATGACGGAGATGGAAATAGGAGCAGCTGTGTCGTTGGTGATGTTGGAAACCGCGGAGCGCCACCTCGGACGTCTCTCCGCCACATTAACCTCTGCTCTAGAGGAAGCGCAAAAGTATTGAAGAAAAAAAAAAGGTTTGGTTGCAATGAGCCGTGCCGAATCAGAAGCAATCCGCCGGATCTCCCAGACACCGACAGAGATGGGTTTGCTCGTCTGAAGATTCAGCTGAAGAACATGATAAATGGTGAGTCCCGCCGCGCGTATTTACGCACCACACGAGCTGGTTGGTGAAGTCGTTTTGTTTATAGTAAAAGTTGTATATATCTCAGTATATTATGTGATAAACTATTTCCACTCTGATCATGATGGAGTATGAGGTAAATAGCGCGCGCATCAGGATTTATCCTCCATCCTCAGTCCAGGACTTTTCCTTTATGCTTCCCATTTTCACACCCCTCCGTCTCCCATGTAGTGTCTGCCTGGAACTCTGCTCCGAAGTGTCCTGGTGGTTCTGTTGTTGGCCAGCTGTTGTGGGAAAAAAAGGTGCAACTATAAAGAAATCCTGGGTTCCTACAGAGAATTAATCTTTGCTCAGCTGCAAAATCTGGTATGACAACAAAAAGGAATTCATCTGTATTTCTGTGTGTGTATTTTGTATTATACAACTTGTCAATGTGTTTCTGTTGGATAAAGCTGTCACCAAACGTGAATGGGTCACATCGTGTGATAGGCTGCCCTCCAGTGTTGAATGCTCAGAGCTCTTTTTCTCTACAATTTTGCTTTCAGAATTTGACTGCGTCAGTTAACGGTTTCAAAGGAAGAGACCCCTGTCCCTCAAGAAAGGCAAGTAGCACAACATTAGGGAGAGTTTAATAAAACGCAACCAACAAACCAAATGCAAAGAAAAAAAGTAATAAAACAATGAAAAATGTCCCAAAATAATCCGCGTATCATTCGTTCTTTCTATTTTCAATTGAAAACTAATAATAAAAAAATATAAAAATGGTAGACTTTTATTATTTGCTTTTGAAACAAATACAAAACAACAAAAAACTTCTTGTTTTTCATGCTTTCAATTCTAGTCTCGGATCACAAATACGAGGTAGAAAAAATGGGGCAGAAGAACGAATTTCATTTTTATTTTTCATTGCTCAGCAGTGGTGGATCTAGAAAAAAATTAGAGGGGGGGGGGGGGGGGGG